>CM052014.1:25785726-26385726 GCA_028476595.1 Obolodiplosis robiniae | reverse complement strand
TACTGAAAATATATGTGGAAATTATTCGGATTTCGATAAAAATGATGTCAATAAAGTGACTTTCATCACGAAAATTGTCTGAAAATGCTAAAAAATCACTATAAATATCGAAACGTTCGAGGCAAAAAGCAATAACATCGCTTCCACCAACATGCTGATGACTCGTGCGAAAAAAAAATTCCTATCGAAGGTAAAATCTTTTTCTAGGTTCCTTCCATTCCCCTCTGTCGCTCCGTTTGTGTATGTTAGCGTAATATCGTTGCATGAATCACAATATTAGAGACGTTTTTAATGTCATCACAATAAGAATTTTGATTGCCATTCCAAATGAATGAGCAAAAGCAGCGGAGAGAGAATGATAATTTGGCACAACAGCACACAATTCTTCTTGTTGAAAATGTATTTTTTTTACCATGATTAATATGCCGATAATAGTGCACTCTACACTGATCTAAACGCCACCCAGTGCACTTTACTACAGCTACATTGTGTTCAATGGATAGCGATTGAAGCTATGCTACTATTTCGCCAGGTGGCGTATCATCAATAAAGCTTGAAATTATGCTGTAAATTATATATACAGATGAAATGACATTCTCCATCCGATTGAATGTGGAGAATTCCGTTGCTCGGCTGACATGTTTTTTTCTCCATGCAGCTGCTGCTATGTAAACCTCGTTCGTGCAACGAACATGGCTATGGTACCCACAACACACCGTAAGGTTTCGAAATGGTACGATTGACAATCATCGATTGTTGAAGCAAAAATACTAAATTATACTCAATTCTTCTGAACAGACAGGAAATTACCTTCCAATAACTCAGCGTTTTTATTTGGTATCATCGATACGGACGATATCATGATTTGGTGTAGTTAAAAGGTAAATCCCCTTTAATCACAATCGTTATCATGGTTTCGATTGCATTTCCAAATGCTATCAACTTAAATTGGATCAACCGGCAAATCGAATTGTTTTTCGATGGAAAATTATTCATGAGTGGATGAAATGTCTGTGCCCCAGAAGAATTTTGATAAGATCATCAATTATTTACTATTTTGTAAGTTCGGAGTAATTTTTTAGCATTTTCAATCCGTTTGAACTCCTCCCCGATCGAATTGACATCTTTATACATGTATGCTATTTACATTTACAGGGAATTATCTCAAAAACAGCGTGCCCGAACATCCCCAAACAGGCTACTATTTCTAGCGGAATTAGTTGCCTGTCCCGAAAATAATTTTAGGCAAAAAAGAAAGAAAAAATACAAACTCACGCAACAAATTCTAAGTTGCTAGGGATGAAGCATGAAATTGGCTTGAGCAACCGTTGGATAACATCAGTTGAAATATGGCTCTTGATCATAGCAATTGTGCAAATTGCTCGCTGTCAGTTCAATATTTTAAACACTTCAAAACAATGAGCTTGCCTTCTCTGCACACTCAATATGCGCAAAGTATTTAATGTGTATTCGTTTAACTCATACAATAATTAATAATTGAATACAGTCGTCAAAACCTCATGAATGGAAGCAGAGAGATAGACATAAAGAAAGCGATAAAAAGAGCAAGAGCGAGGGCCATAACAAGAGAGACGGAGGGTGTGTATAAAACAGATACAGTATTCCACTACACAGCAAAAAATTAAGGGAAAATAAAAAGTCTTTCGTCCGTAAGATGAACTTTTCCGACGATTGAATAAATGACAAACGATGATGATGAATGATGGTTTATATAGTCTTCTATGTTAAGGGAATTTCAATGAAGCGCGCCATCACTACCTATTCAATCAAACTCTTCAACATTTCAATCACATTTACTATTTTTAAGTTTATTGCTGATTTTTTTTTCATTTTGAAAAATATTGAATAATTCAGAGTTGAGATTCAGAGATGTGAATTCGGCCGAATTATTATTATGCGTTTTGGCATTAAGTATAAAGCTGAAAAACAAGAGCATTTTTGGAAACCAAACAATGAGCTTTTGCAACCAGTCTTGGCAAATCGTTTTCCATACTAGTCCATGTGCTGGCTTACTTCTAATAAATGCATAGGCCACACATAGGCTAGTGAATATATCGTTCTCATTTACGCACGTACGCATTAAGTGATGATGATGAACATCGAACATAACGAAAGAATAAAATATACAGATCACAGTATAAGACAATCGTCTGGCGTAAGCCAGCATACTCTTTGAACGACAATTATCCAGCATATATTCCAAGTCTGTTGGCAACAAAAACACGAGGACTGTCTGTGAGAACGGGACGCAGAACTATTTGCGCGTAAATTTGTCGTTCTCATGTTCATTTCTCCATCGCAAATACGACATCCATCACGCTATTTCACAATCTTTTTTATGGGAACTATATTTATCTTTACACATATCATTATGAAACTTCCAGGATCTTGTTTTCCAATCAAAAAACAGGATTGTACAAAAGTTCAAGTCATTCGGTTAGAAATTTGGTCTACCTCCAGCACAAAATCATTTCGAACCCGAAAATCGATATTTTTGAAGGGGAAGAAGTCCTAAATCTCATCGGCATGACTGCACAGTGTACCAAGCATACACATTCTGACACTGGAAAAACTGGTCCATCGCGTTTTTCTGTGCTCAAAATGGATGAAAAACACATTTTTAGGGGTCTAAATTTTGGTTTCACACTATGTGTGTGCGGAAAAGTAAACATAATCAAACCCGTTTAGAAATAAATCGACTGATCTAATTTGGGACATTTGGGCTGACTTTTTCCGGCTTACTATGATTGAGCCCGAGAAATATAAACAGCTACAAATATAATTACAGCTAAAGTCAATTTTCAGCAATAATATCACAAATTAATGGACTGACTGAAATACTTGCTGAAATAGGTATAAAACAAAAACTGGGTATTTCCCATACAAATCCAGAAGTGAGCCAGCTATAATCATTTGCTGTTAACTACAGTTGGCTGACTGTAAAACAAGAATGAGTGGTTATATAGATTGTTGACTAAATTGTGGGAAAACTCATAAAAAATCGGTTGAAATGTATTATTTATTAATTTCAAGTACTCAAGCGGCTGCAATGGATCAACGTGGCACTGACAGCAGCTCTGTGCAAAATTTAAAATGCAAACGAAGACGCTCAACAAGAAAGTAAAATTTTGTACAAATACCGCTTGATATCAGTGCGCTTGTTGATTCATAGTAGCTGCTTGAGTACTCACAATAATTACATAATACATTTAAACCGATTTTAGTTAATGGATTTCTCCATAATTCGGTAAACACTCAATTTTGACTTGTCATTGGATTATTTTCTCTCCTTCATTTTTTGCTGTCCAATATGACCAGAAATGTGCGGCATTATCTTAGAGCAATGTTAGATGTTTTACACAATATGAATGTATTCACAACATAATATATTAATGATACAAATTTACTCCGGCTCGCTCGCTTGATTTCATTTTTTTGCTCCCGCTCACTTTGAAGCAGCTGCTTGCGTGCGAACGATGGTTATGTTGTGTATTATGAGAGTGTACAATTTACATCACATTTCATTTTATGTTTCAGCCATTATCTCACGAATTCCTTCTTGGCTTTAAAATGTTTTGAAGATTCCAATTTGCTAGTGCATGTGTATGAATACTTTAATTTTCATCTCATCGTTTTCCCGAACAAATTTCAAAACCTCTTTGAATATGAAATGAACGAATACCAATAGTGATGAAGTAAGCCGTTTGTGTGGGCATGTATTTGCGGGTGTCAGTTCCCTTTCCCTCGAAAAATGTGAAATTTCTTTACACTCTATATTTCTTTGCATGGATCTCACGCGTAATTTTATTACATATGCAATGGAAAAAAATACATTGCAATCAATATCCAATTATTAGACTTTGGTAAAGAACAAATTTAAGCTGTTATATTTAATAGTTGAAACGATATGTGAAAGTTGTAACGATATATGAAGTATACGGGGGGGTATATTTTCTCTCTCTCTCTCTCTCTCTCTCTCTCTCTCTCTCTCTCTCTGTGTGTGTGTGTGTGTGTGTGTGTGTGTGTCTTTAATTCTCTCTACGGGTGTTTTTTTCGTATGGTTTGTTTGTAAGTTTGTATACGCGGTTTTCAAACAACAACCAACACAGAACGCTTCACATACTAAAGTATTATGGCATATCACCGTTCGTTTTGTATACCAGCCGTTCATGCACTTAGATAAAGTACACTCCAGCTCGATCGAATCAACAGCGATACTGAAGAAATTCATTATCTTGATAATGCAACGTATAGAGCGATAAGTGCACGTTTTTATACCCACAGTTTTTTTAATCCTTCTCGTCATTGCCGCTCGCCTCATGAGCTCCTTTTTCCACATTTTCAGAAAGTGGCGTCATGCAACCCGTGATAATTATCCTATTTATGAACTTGCACAAGAATAAAGACGTTGCGAATTGTCACTCATATTTTTTTCATCGAACTAGGAAGTTTTTTGTGAGTGGTTCTCGAAAAAAATCGAAATTCATCCCCATTTTGGGAAAAAAGTTAAGTTTTTCCTTGGATCAAATTATATGTGTGCGGATCAAGTTAGAACATTAGTTCTTGTTGGGTGAATGATTTCGAAACTTCGCTCCCAAAAGATGCGTGCATGATAAATGATTAAAACATATATCGTTTGCATGGATCCAATGGACCCGCCAACCATTCGCCGCTATTGTTCCATTGAAAATTTGTAATTTATATTTACGAGGCAATGCTGGCCCGCTCTTATTATACGACAGTGTCGCCCGAAGTATATTTTCTAATTATAAAACTTTTTTGCCATTTATTTTTCATGATATCCTTCAAAACCGCACGGCATATACAACACTTTACGATACATACACATAAATTCCACTAAAATAGTGTGTAGTGTGCGGACAATGGCAAAATGTTTACTTCGGATCTACATTTTTCGACAGCGATATTAAATATATTGGATTTTTGGTGCTTCGGCTTTAGCCCAGAACCTGGGACACGGTCGAAATAGTATGACTAAAGCTAACTTACTCCATACACACATCCGAAAAGTGAAAGAAGGAGAGAGAGAATACCCAACACACAAAACAAAATGAATAACTTTATAAGCGCTGCACCGAACTTCCATTAATTCATTTCGAGCAACAACAAAACCGAGCATTTGACTGTCCACATTTCACAATTATTTATATGATGCCACTTGCACCGAAATATGTACATATATGAGCGATCTAGAAAGTAAGACAGCGGGCAAGAGCGGTTGTTAAACTTAGCAAAATCGGTTGTGAATGTGAAACGCATACGTGCAAACTTTTCTTACTTTATTTCAACTGTTTTTTTTTAAGCCAATTTTTTTTAATTGAAATTCTTTCGAAAATGCATGAGTGAATGTTTTGGATTAAGGGGAAAAAGCAGCGAACTTTACTGCATATGCGAAAAACAAACACACTGTGATATAATGTACATTTGAAAAGTATCCGAGTTTGTATTTGCATTATTATTTTTTTCATGCATTTGCGTGCATTATGGAAAATTTGTGAGTAATCTGATTGTTTTGCTCTCCAGGTTTACACAAAAAAATTTTGTGCGCAGATTGAAGCATTCTGTTTTCGGATATTTTCGTTATCAATGCTAGTGATTTCGAGTGCGATGAATGAGCTGAATAGATAAGTTATGAGAAAGGGCAGTAATCTAGGTGAATAGATTTGGCTGTTAAGAAATAATTCAAACAAATTACTCGTATTAACATAGTGGCACACAGACATAGCACAGAATTCCAGCAACAAGCCAAATTGAGATTTAATGTTATTGTAGGGGATATCCAAGCCAATGACGTCACACTCCACAAGCATACTCTATGAACAAAAAGAAAATAAGGAAAGTTTTCCACTTCTCGGGAGATTCAAACTCAACTCTCGGTTCAAGCTCTCTATCTCATCCATCGCATGAATCCACTTCTTCTCGCGAGATACGAAATATCGACTGACTCTACGCAGCTTTTTCACTCTGTCTCCATTTCTCCCGATAACTTTTATTCATTGGTAGCAAGAAAAATCGATAACACAAAGTTGCAGAAATATATGGGAACTCTTATGAAAGATAATTTGACAATAATTCAGAATTGTGAAGTCGATTTCCAATCCAAAATTCGAAATGAATATGGAACTGTGTGTATCGTAACAGATCGGACCTACGAAAGCAATGCTTATCAAAGGTTTACTTTTGATCTGAATTCCATTTCGAAAAGCATACCTTTTTCCGATGTGTCCAACAAATGATACTTGAATTTTTGACGATATGATTAGTTTTGCTTGATTGGATTGGAGTTCATATGAGTTATTCTGTACTTGAAATAGAGATCGAAAAATGTGCACACTTCAAAAAAATTCAATCGGTCAAAAAAATGACGCTCACATGCTTAGCAATGAATCTATTTTCGATTATATACGCAGTACATAATTATTCGCTCGAAAACATTTGTTATGACATTTACAACATCGGTTTTCATTTATCGAGAAAAATGTAGTCTATAATTCTAGTACATTTTATAAATATTTTGTGCTTCAGAACTGCTTTGTTTGTGAAAATGGTAGGCATGAATTGACGAACACATATGTATGTTCATTTGCAGTGTGAACAACTATTTGTGTTTGCCTGATTCAGTCAATGACATGAAAATGTTGAGTATTTTGAATCGATTTAAATATTACAAATTTGGGTCATTTTACTCAACGTCGCCACAGTTTGATGAATTATTTAAGATCAATTATTTATCATTATATTTTCTATATTCAAAGGAAAAAGAATGGTACCCATTTTCAAAAGCATAATTCCAGTCGACTAGTGATTGAAATCAGCGCAATTCATTTCACATATATTTTCTATTTTTTGAAAGCGTATAAATTTCCATGAATCAACCATTGCACTTGTCTTCAGCCAACAACTGCTATTGCCGATTGTTATGATATTCTCGTTGGGTAAACTTTTCGGTGTGATTGTGTTTGTGTGTGTACTGATGCATTGGAATCAACGAGTCGCATAATTTTGTATTGTTCCGTATGACTAAAGTTTACAATTCGTTTGCCAAAATTGCCATAGCATGTTGTTTTTCTCTACGACTCTCTACGTTGAGTTTATATAATGTTATGTGACAACGTGGATAGTTCATTTGTATACTTCACTTGTAGGAGCATGGTGAATGCGGAGCGTAAGCGCGCCATCTCTAGCTAGAAATATGAAACTATCTGTTACACTTTTTCAACATTTCAAAAAATTTTAAGTTCTATGCATATTTTTTTCTTATTTTGAAAATCACTAAACAATTCAGAGAAGGTTTACAAACGCATTGAAAAAACAAATTGAATAAATTATAAGATGCTAGGGGAATATGTCACATTTCAAAAATCCAAATATTGATAAATCACGTTTTTTTTTTTTAATTTACGCAATTTTTGTAATGTTAAACACTTTTTAACTGACAAATGAAGTTATTGTGGGTGTTTGAATAGAATATCAGTCTGCATTACCGATCTGACATAATCAAATACACAACTGTCAATGTCTCAATCTGTCTTACAAAATGTTCTTAATGAATTTTGAACACTTATTACGATTGGAATTTTCTATTCGGCTGAACACATCTCGCGGGGGATTGCATTTGAAACTGAAAGACTAGAAAAGACTTCGTACAATGCCAAATGAAAAATGTATCAACTGAGGTAGGTCGGTAATGCAGATATGAAATTTTGTTTTTCCATATCTGATAAGATCTGAGATATATCTCAATATCTGCGAAATCGGATAAGTTTGTGCAAAATGTTTATATATTAGTCCACATACAATACAATATACAGATTTGTCCAGATATCAAAAATATTCAAGATATATTGATTCAATATAGTATTTTATATGAATTAAATCAGATCAATGCAAATAAATATTGCTCAAATCATATAAAAAGTGAAAGATTTCCCGAGCGTCTATGTGTTTGTTCATCTATACAGCTCGTCGTTGCTTCTTTTTCAAAATACATACTTGTTTTGGCGACCACATTGCATAGGCAAGCCACTTTGAACGACCAATCAGAACGCAGCGGTCGTGCTATGCATGCGTTTTTGTCTGTCGTCATGCCTCTGTGTTTTACGCTACGCTTTAAATGCATGAAACCTCAAATGGCCCTCACGTCAAAATCCGGCCTGTTTATCCCACGTGGATGTGACATAGGTATTGAGAAACTATCTCTATTTCCTCTAATTCAGTTTAATTTATGACAACGAATGCCAACTAAATGAGGCTACTGCAGATTAGCTCCTGTTGATGTATATGTTTCGAAGCATTCACATTCAGTTTGATAAAGTTTTGCAACAGACTGCAGTCTAAATCTTATCGGTTTCATTCACCAATTGATCACAAGGATGGCTGACTTTCCTTTCTTCGGCTATAAAATTACTGTTCGATGGAGATTTGCTTTGATCTATGTCTTGTATACGCACAGACAAACACAAACACGCCCATAGCCTACTTTAGCACATGTACGGACGAATTCCGCTGAATTCAAAGTTCTATTATACACAAATCTAATTGAAATGAGCGTGATAAATTCTTCGATTTTTATCACCGATAAATAAGACTTACCATTTATCCAATTAATGGAATTTATTGTAGAATGGATTACAAGATTTATTTATTCAAGTTTTTCTTCCGCTCTATCGTGCTCGTCTCATTCTTTATCTCTCTGTGTGCATGCCTATGTGAGTTTTAGATATGAATATAAAATGAATTTCGTATTTCATACACGCTTTTAATGTTATCTTCTGTAGTTTTTATTCACGTAATTGTGAAAAATTCTGAACACGATAAAGTTGTTTGAATGTTTGAAAAGAGCAGATAACAAAACGAGAGAGTTTCTTTTGAATGAGCAAATTTTCTTTTATCTGGCAACCACACCGAAACACTTGATGGTTTAAATAAAGTATCGCAAGCGTTCGCCTGTTCGCTCAACTGAATAAGGAAACGAAATCTATTGAGAGGCAGACGAAAAGCGAGTGAATGCAATACACGAACTTCCTCAGGTGTTGACAGGTTTCATTGCTTTTATGACAACTTTGTGACATTTATGTATTGTGTGTGTGTGTGTGTGTGCGTGGTGGCGTTTTTCACTTGATTGCGTATAATTTGTGTTCAAAGTTCTTATACATTCGCTCGTGCGCATACCGATTGAATAACCGAACAGACAAAAACATTTCGCCTCCGAATCCGCAAAATTCCATTTCAGTTAAAGCGCAGATAAAAGAAATGTAATGCATTTTTCTGCACTTTCATAGCCTCAGCTATTATTCAAGCTTTTGTCATGCCAACAAAAAAAATCCACTTCTCCCGTTTATTTGTTGATGAAAAATCGCTTTCATTTGAGTGACTTGGTTTGTAATTCTTTAACATATTTTCCACCTTTCTCTGGATTTTTTCAGTGTGAACCGGGCCTCGGTGCTAGTGTAATGTATAATCTACTGTACAATAAACCGCAAAAGTTGATGCTGCTAGCTGGCTGTTCAACCGTTTGCACAACAGTAGCTGAAGCAGCAAAAATGTGGAATCTTATCGTGGTAAGTTTTTTCAGTACAAAGTTCTTATATTTTGCATCGAAAAAGAATATTTTTCGACAAATATAAGCCATCTTCTGTCAGTGACGATGTCAAGTTCCAACGTGCTGCATGCATTTACCTCCTCAAAATAGGAGAAAACAAACTTTCAATGCAGCCAAATCAAAAACCAAATTGGAACAGCGTTACCAACGACAAGAACATTGGCAAATGCATTCCAAAAATACATTAAGTCGTTTGATGCTTCAGCAAGAATCAATTTCCAACGAGCATTGCTCATTGAACAAACTTCGTTATTCATTGGAATTTCAAACATCGTAACGTATAGGCGCACCTATAATACCGGTTCGTGTTAATATCCTTATTTTAATACCAACTTTGGTGGGTATTGATCATTAAAATCAATCTTAATACCGGTTTTAATCAGTTCATTTATTTTAATATTGGGATATCTCCATTGCCGATTCTGTGCAATTATATCGTAACGTCGAACATAATAACATGGATATTCAATAAATGAACGCTTCAAAGACAGCTGCAATAGTGAGTGAGCAATCACACGGAGCTTTGATTTACTGATTACAAATAATGCAGTAAAAGTGCACAAGTGAATCGGAAATGAGAGTGAATTCTATATTATTTCTATTGCAAATGCAAATATAAATGATCAATATCGAGAAGCACTACCCCCATTTCTACAGAGACGTTCACTCAGTCAATTGTTATCCTTTCTAAAAATTTTGATATTCCTGACTGTGTATCGATCGAAACACACGAATGGTGACGATGTGTCGTTGATGACGAACGTGATGACGATGATGATACGTTTTCAATTAATTGTGATTTCTGTTTCAGCTTTGTTATGGTGCATCGAGCCCAGCACTGTCGGATCGCAGCCGATTTCCAACGTTATTTCGAACACACCCATCGGCCACCGTGCATAATCCGTCGCGCATAAAATTAATGAAAAAATTCGGATGGTCACGGGTTGCTATTCTTCAGCAAGCCGAAGAAGTGTTTATATCGGTAAGTAAAATTGTACGCTCACCAAACGCTCGCTACAAGTAATTTCCGTTTGTGTGTGGCGACATTTTCATGGTTTGTTATTTCCCTTGTTTCTGTGTTGTAGACCGTTGAAGATCTCGAAAATCGTTGTAAAGATGCTGGCATCGAAATCGTTACTCGACAATCATTCCTCTCGGATCCAACGGACGCCGTTCGGAATTTACATCGGCAGGATGCACGAATCATTGTGGGCCTTTTTTATGTAGTTGCCGCTAGACGCGTTTTATGTGAAATTTATAATTTGAAATTATATACGCGGCCGGGCGAACGAACCTATGTTTGGTTCTTTATTGGTGAGCATATCAAACATTAAAAAAAAACATTATTCGCTGGATTGACACTGAATTAATTCAAATGATTTACAAATATATTGAATTATCGCGAAGGAACACTCAACGGGAGCAAATATATTTTCAACACCTCGCTTATAAATTGTATTTTGTGTTAATAATATGAATTCAATGAATGATTTGTGTACGCAGGATGGTATGAAGATAATTGGTTTGAATTGAACCTGGATGCCGAAAATATCACTTGCACACGTGAGCAAATGAAAGAGGCAGCTGAAGGGCATTTAACCACTGAAGCAATCATGTGGAATCAAAATGTTGATGAAAAAACCATATCTGGCATGTCATCAGGAGATTTTCGGTAAGTTCAACTCTTTTAAAATGTCCTATCATCCGAATTCAATAAAAAAGACAGTACTGCCAGTCTAAATCCGATTGAAAAAAAGTTCAATAGAAGCATTAACTCAATTTGATACCGACCAACAATGCTGATAATAATTTGGACTCAAAATATGATAAAAATGTGTTGAGAGTGAGGCATCTTGATTATGGGCAGCGAAAAGGTTTTAAATGAATATATTTTCAGTTGAATTTTACAAGAGTCAACTTGACACATTTACTTTTAAATATTGAGTTAGCGAGAGACGATTTGATTGGAATATTAATCTTATGACCAAATGATATTTTCAAAGCAAACGATTAGATGCTGAATTAACCCGCCGTGGACATAATATCAGTCTACACTATCCAATCGGTTATCAAGAGGCACCACTCGCATACGATGCTGTCTGGAGTGTTGCCTTGGCATTCAATCGCACGATGGAACGACTCGCTCGAAAAAATAAGAAACGATCGCTCAAGGACTTTACATACACAGATGGCGATATAGCGGGCGAAATTTATGCAGCCATGAATTCAACATCATTTCTGGGCGTTTCGGTAAGCACATCAAAGCAATATATTTTGTATGTTTCGCATAAATGTATTTTTCATCGATTTTTTTTTTAAGTTGCAAACTAATTCAATACATTCCTTTGCTCTCATTCGTTGGTTGAATTCAGGGAGTTGTGGCGTTCAGCTCCCAAGGCGATCGTATTGCACTTACACAAATTGAGCAAATGATTGACGGAAAATATGTTATCCTCGGACACTATGATACACAAGCCGATAATCTCTCATGGACGGGATTGGAAAAATGGCGTGATAACAAGGTAATCAAATCAAGCAAACTATTGATGAAACATCCTCACGGATAAATCGTATACGGGGAAAATTTATATTTTGAAAAACTGTGTACTTTTTGCTGTAGAAACATATTTCCCCATTTCAATCAAGGTGGTGAAGTGATTTGACTACGTGTACTGACTACGCTATGCAAACTACATAGCGTAGTCTTCTACGTGTACCATTGATTTTGTATGGCGTTTCACTGGCCTGATTTCAATTGGAATTTTTGCTTATTTTTAAGAAATAATGTACAAAAATAACAATTTGAAAATAGAATTACTCCAACTACCTGATGATAATATTCGGAGGTTCCCCCCAATAGCATTAATCCGTTCAAAAGAGAGCGTTTAAAATGCAACAGTGCACATAAATTCTCATTGCTAGCGGGAGCAACAGCAGCTGCTGCAGCATTTCGAGATTTTTAATGTCGAGCTATGTATAAAATTGAATTGAAATAGAAATTGATATGATTTTGCAGATACCGCAGGATCGAACGATTGTACGAACTGTGCTACGTACTGTGTCATTATCGTTGTTTGTCTGCATGAGCACTATATCGGGATGCGGCATTCTTGTTGCCATCGCTTTAATCATTTTCAATATATGGAATAATCATCGTCGGTGAGTGCTGTGCTTTTTCCCTCTAAACACATTCCCATCAAATGACTACGAGAATTTTTGGAACGCATTTTATGTTCCGTTCATGTGCTAAAATGTGTGCTTCTCTCTATCTTTTCCCCCGTGTATGTTCGGTATCTATATGTTGACACAACCTCTGTCAATAACAGTGTTATTCAACAGTCGCATCCTGTGTGTAATACCATTATGTTATTTGGCGTGATCATCTGCTTGCTATCGGTGATTTTGCTTGGAATTGATGGTCGTTTTGTTAGTCCAGAAACATATCCAAAGGTAAATATAGTGTTTTACTGCTGAAATGCGTTTGTTCACAAGTCATTTCCGTTTTTATCCATTCTTGCGCTTTGTGTAAAATGTCATTCAATGATGGAAATTCACATACGGCTTTTCTCTGCATGCAGATATGTCAAACGAGAGCGTGGATGCTTTCGACTGGTTTTACTCTAGCTTATGGTGCTATGTTCAGCAAAGTTTGGCGTGTTCATCGATTTACAACGAAACAAAAGCAGGATCCAAAGGTTCGTTATAGACTTTCACACTCCTAAGTTCAAATGATTTGCTGGCTGTCGTTAAAAAATCTTTCGTTTTCTACGGAAAAATTACGATTTCTCTCTTTCTTTCACATTTTGTCCCCTTCTTTCTGTATCTCCTTGTTTTCGTTCTTAATCCTTCTAAAATCAACAATTTCTCTCATTGCTACTCTTTCGATTTCGGTTTATTCTGCACCCTATAGAAAAAAGTCGAGCCATGGAAGCTGTATACAATGGTATCTGGATTGTTGTCAGTCGATTTGGTGATATTGTTAACGTGGCAATTCACCGATCCACTTCAGAGGCGCCTTGAAACGTTTCCACTGGAGAAGCCATTATTGGCAACTGATGACATCCGTATAAGTCCGGAGTTGGAGCATTGCGAAAGTGAAAACCAATCAATTTGGTTAGGTACGTGAGCGACACACACACACATACACACACACACACACACACACACACACACACACACACACACACACACACACACACACACACACACACACACACACACACACAAGTCTAAAGCAAAAATCTTTCTCTATTTATGGACAATGTAGGTCTGATTTACGGGTTCAAGGGTTTAATATTGGTGTTTGGCCTATTCTTGGCATATGAAACGCGTTCAATAAAAGTTAAACAGATAAATGATTCCCGTTATGTAGGTATGAGTATATACAACGTGGTCGTTCTATGTTTGATCACAGCGCCAGTTGCAATGGTAAATTTTCTCTCACTTTCCCTATATCTTGATCTCGATCTCTCTTTTACTCATTTACTCTCTTTTATGTTCAAAACAGGTAATTGCCTCACAGCAGGATGCATCGTTTGTATTTATGGCGTTGGCGGTTATTTTTTGTTGTTTTCTCAGCATGCTGCTGATATTTGTGCCAAAGGTTCGGCTTCTTTTCATTTCCTCTTTAATAGTTAAATTAAAATGTTTCGCATACATTTCTTATACGATTTCGTGGTGTCTTTGTAGGTTATCGAAGTGGTTCGGCACCCACAAGATAAAGCTGAATCAAAGTACAATCCCGATGCTGGTATTTCAAAAGAAGACGAAGAACGCTATCAAAAGTTAATGAAAGAAAACGAGGAACTACAAAGACTTATAGTACAAGTAAGTGAAAAATGAGCCAAGAAAAATCAACATGCCATTGAATTTAATCTCACATATCTTTGTGTGCTTGCGTTTGTGTTGGACGTGTCCATTTTGCAGAAAGAAGATAAAATTCGCATATTGCGACAGCGTTTAATTGAGCGTGAAGCATCGACCAAAAACAGTGCTGGCAATGTGGCGCAGTCATCGAACGACATTCAAATTTCATCAGTTGCGCCAAATGTGGCTCAAGGTAAGGATGCACTTCATTTTTATTCAGCAAGAAGCAGCCACCACATCCGATTTTGATAGTGACATTGGTGGTGACCTGTTGATTATAATTAATAGTAATAATTATTACCCGTGCTAGCCAATCAGATGCTGAATTTCCCGAATTTCTCCTAATCTAATCGTCCAAAATTAAATGAAATAAATTAATGTTCAACCTTCGAAAGTTTTGTCTGTACATTCAGCAATCAACGGTTCCTTTGAAAGATTTATGTCATTAAGTCAATGTTTGACCGGCAACAGAAGTGTTAGTTGTTAAATTCAATGATCTGGACAGTGTCTATACTAAATATATATGTCGATCCGTCGCTTCGCCATAAGATCAATAGTTCGAATGAGAGTCTTCGAAATGGTATTTAATCGATCGAAATTTTTTTGCAAATTTCTAGAGTATAGATATATTTTTTACTCGTGTAAGTTAAATTCTGCCGAAGGCCAAGCCTAAGCACAAATTAAAAAATTCCTGTAATTCTGATTGGCAACTAGCACAACTGAAATCAAGACAAAAAACACACACGCACAAATTTTATGA
Organism: Obolodiplosis robiniae; assembly: GCA_028476595.1. NCBI lineage: Eukaryota > Metazoa > Arthropoda > Insecta > Diptera > Cecidomyiidae > Obolodiplosis > Obolodiplosis robiniae. The sequence continues at coordinate 26,370,457 of CM052014.1, read as the reverse complement.
ATTAAATCAATCAATTAAATCGACACAAAGGCTTCGCTAAAATGAAATGTGCTCAATTTATGACTGCTTTGTTCTGATCCGTTTCCTGTTTTATGTCTATTTACAGATTATCGCCCTCAACATACATGAAAATAAGGTCAATTCTAATTAAGTACAGATAATTTCTAAACAAAAAAACACACAAAAATCATTTAGTGTTTTACTTAGTGAGTGTGAGAACATCTCATGACGATGTAAAACTAGGAAATGTGTCTAAATTTCTCGTATAGGATAAATTTTATTAAAAAAAAACAGTGTATAGGAAACCGTGATATATTTAAAAAAAAAAAGAATGATAGTCGTATAAGCCATGAAAAAAGGTAAACAAAAGGGTAAAAATAGATGTCACCTCACTCAGAAACGAACGAAAACAACATTAACACGAAAAAAAAAACAAATACAATAAAAACATTGCCAAATTGTTAATAGCACAATATTTACATTTTTGGTAAACAAATTCAAAAGTCTCGCTGTAGTCGATAAACTAAACAAAACACAGCTAAAATACAAATAAATTCTCTCACTTTGTCTCACTCGCGGAAATCAATGACAATGAATTCAATTAAAATTCAAACACCACGCACAAAATGAACAACCGCAATATAATGAATATGAACTTAATTGATCAATTGTTGGGGAACCGCAGCAATTCCATCACATTTCTCCCTAGATTATTCAACGATATCAGTTTGGTCTTACTGCCGGCAGAAATTTATTTACCAGATAACATTTGAAGATTTTGGTTGATAACGTTGGTATTTGCAATGTAAATGTCAAGCGATTTTGAACCATATTGATCTGTGTATTACATAAGGCAATAAGGTTCAAAATTGTTGGACATTTACATTCCACTGTTTTGATCTGATATCTTCATTTGAAAATTGATTTTTCTGCCTATTAATTCATTCCGTTTGAAACGAAATGCCGGTTTAATTTTCATTTCTCTAAATCTCTTGTTATTTTTGTTGATTAATTGTAAAATTCCGAAGTTTTTGTTGAATATACCGTTTTATTCATATTAGGAATTAATGTTCATGTCATTTGAATCGAAATACTTAACATTCTAATGCAAATTGTTTTGCACAATAGTAAATTTTCTTTCTCAAAATTGTATGATTTTCTGACTGAAACAAACACTAGAAAAAAAAACTACTCAAAAAGTAACGCTTCTTCCAGCAGCAAACTCACTCTCTTCAATTTATTGTTGTATCACGAATAATCATGTGGTTCACTGACATTTGAAATATATTTTCCTGAACATTTATCTGCTGATGTAAATATTTTTCGGTTAGAACTGCATTGCAAGATTCTAAAATTTCGATAGGCGATATATTTGTGACTTTCGCTGCAAACACGAGCATTTGATTTGTTCAGCAAAAGTAGCAATGTATTTCCCGCATACAAAGTACATTTCTAGTGGTGATCGTCGTGTTTTGCTGATTTCGCTTTCGATTTCTCCAAGTAAACAATTAAGAAATATGCATTTTAAGTAGGAAACGCACGCGCGGCAAGCTATAAATGATATAAACAAGATAAATAGAATTTATAAATGTTATTTTCACTTCGAAAATTGTTCATTTTTTTGTTCGTTTGTTTTTTTCTATATGTTGGTATGATCTGAACTAAGCCTCTGGTGAATAGTAGTAACAAAACAATCATAGCAATATACCTTACAGATTTGGAGGTATATAAGAATGAATTCATGAAAAAGTTTTGTAAAACCAAAATGACTGAATACATGTAAAAATTATGTGTTGAAGAATAGCAGCGATAATTGAAATCAATGGAATTTGATTATACGTATTTGCTCTGCTCGTTCTAATATAAAGTACCAAGACATGTACTGAATCAATTTAAAAATTCCATTCTAACCGATAGAATATTGGTACTTTCTGATGAAAAAATAAAAAATGACAAACTCAAAGTTCTAACGTTTAGCGGTGTAAGATATAAGATAGCACAGAGCTCTTCAATGCAGCGCAAAATGTTTATGCAAAACAAATAAAGGTATTATGAATATGAAAAATCTATAAGTTTAGGGTAAAATTAATTTTTGCCACCCTAATGGCGTAAATAGTGGAACACAGAATCGTGGTTGGATTGCGTACAGCTACATAATGCGTTGATATTAAATTCCGGAAATGTTGCGGCAATATGAAAATTTGCATGAATAAACGAACGAACATAAGAACGAATGACCATATGACAGTCTCAGAGCAAATGTTTGATGTGCAAAAACCACATACATAACATATAATTCATGAAAATAGAAGGATCTGGTTTATCTTTAGCTCTATGAATAAATGTCGCTAATCATTAGTGGCTAATAATGATGCAACGAGAAAACTATTTTTGAAGCAATTTAATAAAAACAGGACTACCGGAAAGGTGCAATGTCGCATGACATTGACGCGAACACACAGAGAGAACGTTGTGCTTCTACTGTCGCCAAATAAACTTTAGCTACAGTTTTCACAGGATATCGCTGAGTTTGATTTAGGGCTCTTATATTATGTGTGTTTTCCCCTGGTGTTGGTTTTGAGAACATATGGAAAATATAAGTAGTCGTAACGAAATATAAAAAAAATAAATATATGTGATCCACACTGACCCTCTTATTTGAGTCCATAGAGGATTCATGTCGATCATCCATAAACACAGAGATTATATTGTACAAAACGACAAAATAAGCGCAATCCACAGTCTGTTGAATTTTACAAACACTTTTTATTTAAAATAAAACTCATATACACACTTTTTTAGACGCGAACTTTGTGTGGTTGTGAAATGTGAATGCCACTTCAACGAAATGTGACAGTAGTTAAGCGTCATGTGAAAAAAATAATTACTAAGAAAATGAAAAATTATAAAAATGAGTGATGCGAAATGTAAAAAAGCCTACGGAATATGTCTGCTATTGAAAAACATGAATCTTTTGCGAAAATTTATCGAACTTTCTGGTGAATTGCGGTTTCTGATGCAGATTTAAAGATAATATATTACTTGCCGATATTTGGCAGACTTCTTAATTTTCTACCAAATTTTGGTAATAATTCTAGGTTACTTTTTCCGTTGAATTTATGTCCATATTTCAATTCGAACCGATTTTCGTTTCGGTCTGCGCATTTCAACAGCGCATTTCAACGATAGAATGCTGCAATGCTGTGCCACGCCATTGTGAGTATTTATTCCACCAAGAAAATGATATCATTTGAAAATGACAAATGAAGCTCGAGTTTATTTTGAAACAAATTAAGTGAGTAAAAAAAATTGTTGCATGTTGAATCCAGTTAGATTATTTCACCTAGTTAGAATATGTTGACGTCGTCGAAGCATATTAAAGCTGAAAACTGTTAACTATAAAGCATATGTGTGACGACACACAAACAACAACAACAAAAGAATAGCAAAATGTGTTTAAATGAATATTAGACGGAGTTGGTTAGAAATTTAAAGAAAAAAAGATTTTTTTATAAGTATATTAAAGAAATAGAATTGTGAAACTCGTACGTATTTACTAAACGATAACAACCACTTTTAGAAAAGTAACATCTCTCAACATCTTTAAATATTGCCCGCATTCGCATCAATGTAATTTACATTCCCATTTAAATGTACAACCCACACATACATATACTCAAAAATATTCATCATCCCGGGCACACATACACCACTCAACACATACAATTAAATGAAAATAATGAACAAAAATACTATCTTGATTCCAACTCAAGATACTTGAAATCGAACCACCGTAGTCATTTTAAAAATATGTGTGAAATGTTAGTGAATTGTATTAGATTAATTAAAAATGTTTTGATTTTAAGTTTGCGAAATGCATTTTTCATAATTGAAAATGGTTTTCAAAAAGTTTCGCGATCGGCATCTTTTAACATGATGATTCGACATGTATTTTTCGACGTTTCCAAACACTTAGCCGTACATCAAAAATGTCTCAAGGAGGTGAAACGAAAAGATAAACATGATCCGTAAATATGTTCCGAAAAGGTGCTTCGAGAAAAAGCTGACGCACGAAGACAATGCGAGAAAAGGATTCAATCATAAACGTATTTCATTTGAAATATTTCTCTCAGTTTTCAATTTCGACGGAGAACCTATAAAAAGAACCTATGCTCGACTTTATAGCAAGCGACAATTTTGGTCAATGAATTTGAAGATTGAAACTTGACGTAAGCACACAGACTCAAACACACACACACACACACACACACACACAAATTTCATCGACTGCATCTATTTTGATCATGATATTCACCATCTAAGATAATGATCACATAACATATTTTATCATTATTCATTTATGGAGTAATAAATATCGAATGAGTATGGAGCAACACGAAAAAAACATTGAAGATGAGGGAAGCGAAGAATATGTATGTATATGGCAACAGTCACGTGGTCAAATCTGGTTGATTGTTAAAATGAATATATTCAAATACACGGAGACATTTATTCATTTATTTGAAACCGATTGAAAAATAAAATAAATTAATAAAAAATAACCGAATTGTTTTGATTTGAAATCCCTTGTCGCATAAATGTAGGCGCTTTCTCAAGTATAGACTGTGGTAGTGCTTGTCACACTTTCCATAAATCACTGGAGGTGGATAGCGAAAATTTAATACATTCGACTACGTTTGTGTTGCTGTGTCCAGCCGATAAAATACTCTCATCAATCGACTTCGCCTGAAATCCACGAACAAGCGATTGCTTCTTACGCTCCTTCTTGATTTTATTGGGCGTGGTCGCGCAAAATATGGTAGTACATCTACAAAAAAATTCAAGCATATATAAAAAAAAAATAAATATCATGCATCGCGTCAGGCTTGAAATTTGACCATTTATCGGAAAATAGTAGGAACAGAAAAATTCACAAATATTCGCAGTAAGAAAAATGGTATTTGAATAGTCGACGTCATGTAAAATAATATGTGATATTTCTTTTTTTTTCTTTTCAAAAAAGAAATTTCCTATCAAAAAATATTTTTTTAGCAAAAGTTTATCAAATGGTAAGTACCAAAAAATTGAAAGACTTATTTGAAACTAAAAAAAAAATAAATGAAAAAAAAAAAAAAAAATATCTTCTGGATTCGAACTCGGAACCAATGGAACTAAAAGTCAGCACGTGCGTTAGTATCAAAATCGAATTCACCATAAAAAGCGCTAAGATGCAACATTATATTTTCATTAACAAACGCCATCAAATTTGAGAATAACTTGAGAATAACTTGCGAATAACTTCCGAATATTTCACATGCTACGAATTTTCGCGAATTATTTTTGATTCCTTAGATGTTGAGTCCAAATGAGCCATTACGTAATGGTTTTGAAGCCTTTTTAATCACAATTACCAATTGTAATGGAAATGGAAGAAACTTCTAAATACTTTTTCAATTAAATATGGTAATGATTACGAAATGTAATGACTTTCAGAAATTCACAAGTCAGAAATATGGTACCTGAACTAAAAATTGAGGCCCATAATTTTTTTCCATTCGTTTCCACTAAGCGCGGGCAGTCTGTCAATTTTTAACTATCTCTGGATCAATCCTTTGTGTTGAACAAGAGATGTACGAAGAAAATTTCCAGGCGATTGTTGGTGTATCTTCATTGAAGATTCTTTAATACTGTGTTTAGACTCAATATCAGGGACGAACATGGAAAGTCAGTATAGATACAAATTTCTCTAATTTCATTGAGAATTTCATTAATAAAATTATTTTTTTCATAAATTAATTGATTTAATAGAATATGTGATTCAAACTGATATAGAAAACAGTACAAAATAAATGAAACAGCGAGTACTTTAATGTGGAGTGAGTGCATAATCAAACACATTGATCACAGTTTTATCTGTTGTTGAATCATTAGACCGCCAATTATTTAGGCCACTGTTCTTTACACATATAGAACTAATGTTCAGATTTACAGTAGCATTGGTTTTTACTTTTGTGCGTAATTAGACAGTTTTATGGTTTCGAATTTGAAATCTGAGTAGTCAACCATAGTTTGAGTTTTGAGAAAACATAACGTTTTCAATAAAAAAAACACGTGCACAAGAATGGTATAGATTTAACAATAAAAACTTCTAATATTTCAATATGTGTAGAGCCCTGCATCGGATAGCAAAATGAGATCCGAATCTGTCCAAATTCCTTTTTATGTAACTCAAAATTCCATTCGACATACGATATCGGTTATCGGCTAGAAGCAATGGTGAAAAAAGGTGGAACGGTTGAAAGTGAAAAATATATAATTATTATATATTCATTATTGCTCATATTATAATTTTACATTTCTCTTTCATTCTCATGCAATTCAATACGAAACACGCAGTGCCGCAATAATTTCATCTGAATAGCTGACTGTTAAGAACAGGCAGCCAAATACATTCATTGTTTTTAATTCCGTCAATACTCGTGGGAAGCAAAACGGCGATAGTTCACATAGATATACTCATGATTTTCTTTATTGTGATCTCAATCCGTCCGAAGCCGAGAGCACCGAAGTTGATTCCTTCCTATATCGGATCAGATCGGATATCGGATATCTGGCAGGGCTCTACTATTCACTATTTTTAGCACGCACCAACTCTTCTTACGAGGGCCTAGGAGAATTTATCAATTCAAAAATATACATTATTTGCTCATTTGGACTCAACATCTGAAGAATCAAAAATAATTCGCGAAAATTCGTAGCATGTGAAATATTCGGAAGTTATTCGCAAGTTATTCTCAAGTTATTCTCAAATTTGATGGCGTTTGTTAATGAAAATATAATGTTGCATCTTAGCGCTTTTTATGGTGAGTTCGATTTTGATACTAACGCACGTGCTGACTTTTAGTTCCATTGGTTCCGAGTTCGAATCCAGAAGATACTTTTTTTTTTTTTTTTTTCATTTATTTTTTTTAGTTTCAAAATGAAAAAATTCCATTACTTTTTGTGGACAAGAACGACTTGTGCCATCTATCGATCTGCTTGCTATACACATACGAGTCTGCATCAGCTGATATAAAAGTAAAAGACGAGACGACCAGATGGCACATACGACAAACGAAAAAAAAAGTAATGGAAATTTTCAAATACAATTTCAATTACTTCAATGGAAATGGCTTCTTTTTAATTACAATTTCCGTTACACATGGTTATTCTTAATGGAAAAACCATTACATCTGACATCTAATGTGTGATGGCGAAAATAAATTTAAATACGTGATTTAATGATAACTTTACAATTCTGCCATATTTCATTATATCATGGCAAATCAGTTGGTAGTTCTAGATGAATGAACAATTTCATGTAACACATTATAATTTTTCACTCATTAAAGTCATTAAAATGTTATGAGACAAATAAATAAAAGCATTGAATATCCTATTGAGCAACGCTATTTCACATGACCTATGCTGGATATCTCAACACAGCAGGGGTCAAAAAATTATTATTATTTTCGTTATTGTTTCATCGGTTTTTTCGTATATCGTTAATTTATTTGATATCATAAAAAAATCATAAATGTTGCATGTCAAGACGAGCATACAACATTAAAAACGAAGACGAAAAGCTATTATAAAAAGTATGAGACTCATTTGAGTAATGATTCACATTAATCATTTCGTATGTCGAATTTATTTGAGGATGCGTAATTTAATTGACTTTAATCCGTATTTAATTTTTTTCACGAGCCCGGTATTTCTGATTGCACCGTTTCAAGTGGATTAAGATGCCGGAACTCAACAGCAAAGAGAAGAAAATAATTTAGAACCTTTGAATTCTACAATCACAGCGTAGGAAATAAATTCGTCTGAGACATTGATCGAAAGCATGGGCGAAATCCAATCAATCAGTATTTCATGGAGAATAAGCTGAAAATCAATGCTACACCCCTACACAATGAGACGTCAAATGATTACAGAGTTGTTCCGTGTGTTACACAGCGAATACAATGCGAAACGGATGAGCGATTTCATTTGGAATGTACCCTTACACACATTCCAAACTGTTAGGAGGTTCTACATAACAAATGAGGACGACAGCAAACCAACGCAACATCAATAATTAGTCAAAATGCTGCGTCTGCAAACACATATCTTCCGCCGCGAATATTATAAATATATCATTTAATTAATTAGATGGATTTCATTGAACTATATTCTTAATATAATGGCGATTCCATTACAAAGAAAATTGTACAAAACCAAAATGGAATATACATAGAATGAATTTCTTCGATTCGAGAATTCATTTTTCAGATGGAAGTCAGGTGGCGTCTTAACCTAGGTCTTCACTAAATTATGTTAGTATCGACTGCAAAGTGTCCAGCTCAATGCCAATCCCGTCGCAATTGGAAGGAAAATTCATTGTTGTCGGACGGCTCTCCAACTGGCACTACATACGGCCGAGTGATGGCATCGAAGGCAACAGTTGTTTATAGTCCACTTGCGGAAATTTCATAAATTATTTCCAAATTTCGTATTCAAGATTATGAATGTCATCGATTGAAGATTTTGGACACTGGTTTGGTTGACATGTGAGGAAACCCCAAACAAATTGTAAAACCAGCATCAGTAATTTCTGATTTGAACATTAGCAAAGAGGGTATTGGATGGTAAAATTCAAAAAAACCGTACAAACCTGACCCACAAGGTATACTCGACAGCCATTCAGATGCTCTAGTTTTTCCAAATGATCTGAAAGTTGATAGGAATGGCATCAACATTTGGGTTCCATCCGAAGTTTAATTTTCATTTGCAAAAAACTGAATGCATTCGAATTCGATTTTCGAATTTTAGCTGGAAAAACTAACAACCTGACAATTCGTTAAACAAGAAATTTATTCTAATATTTTCAAAAAATAAAAATCGCTTATAAATGTGCACAACTACTGACAGGTGTCATTTTTAATATTATATATACATACATATGTTTGTCTGAGAAAAATAATGTAAACATTTAACCGTCCGCGTAAGAATGTATCAGGTGTATAATAAGAATTTGCGCATCATATGCTTCTTATGGCAAATTATATTGCGTTTTTAGGAAAAAAAAATTTCATGATGCGTTCTACGCTTATTCTTTTTATGAAACACTTTTACGCGAACGGTTTCGAATTCCTATTATCTTTCTCCGGCACACATATATTACGAATATTATGTAAATAAATGACGTTAGCTTTATATAAATTAGCGAATATATGTTCAATAATAGATGTTTATTATGTATTGGAGTAAGAATTTTATTTGCACTGATTTGGAGAGTTATGAATTTAATGTCAATGAATGATATTGAAAAAATAATAGTAATAATAAATGCTAAATATGAAGAACTTAACAAAAATATTTATCATTTTCTCGTAGTTATAAAAAAACGATAAAAAATGTAAGCCAAAGACTATTTACTGATTTAGACCTTCGCATTATTTTCGCACGTTACATTATCAAATTCATTTGTATTTTTCCAACAAAGAATATACTTTTTGAGCTAATCTAGACTGTTCTTTGAATAAGAACTTAGAAAAAAATTCAATACTTTAGAATTTTTAGCGTTTATTATTATAGTATTTTATTGCTTGATCAATTAACACTTGTAAAAATTAACTTTTATGAATTCGATTACTTTATATTTAAACGAACAAGACGTTTTTCCAGTCCTATGGTTTTGCTGAGCTGATTGCGGCTGCTGAGAGTAGTAGCTGCTCAGCCATGGCTGGCCAGCCGCTGGTTATCTGTTTCTAATGGTATAAATAACGGTGTCGTTTTCAATGAATAAACAACTATATGAAATACATTGCCAGCCATAGCTGATCAGCTGGCTGCTCGCAGCAATCACTACCAGCTCAGCAAAATCAGAAATCTGTTTTTTTCTCTGGAAAATATTACATTTAATGCGTGAATTTTAACATGGAACGACTTAATTTGAACATCATTTCTGAAAATAATTAATAAAGGTATCGCTAGTTATCTTTGTCTAAATCAATAAAGACGGCAAGGGCATCAGCCGATACTGTTAACTCAAATAACACACTGCTTCAAATAATAATCCTTAACTTGACTAATTGACTTAGCTTCTTAAAATTAGTGACTAGAGAGGGCATATTTCACATAAAATTGATTGTCTTCGAAATCAGGTTGGGACTGAGTAATCTTCGTCAATGAAATTATGTTGATTTTGGTGTTTTGCAGCCATTGCTTCCAGAAATCCAGTCCTAACGCCATTCTTTGGCGAGCACATGCATTGCGATCCAAGCTTCGATTTTATCCATGGCAAGAAGTTTGAGACTCGAGTGTAAATACCTGGAAAGAGGAAAATATAATATGTTATGCGAATATGATTTTGTCGGAAAAATCTTTGGCACACGTAATAAAAATAATATGAATTTAATTTTGGATAAATTGATGGAATCAAAATTGATACCTGGTAGCTTTGGCCTGGCACAACCTCTGCCCCATGACACTACTCCAATAACTTCAATACTCCCTGTGTCTCCTTCATAGTTCATTGGACCACCGGAGTCGCCTGAAAAAAATAATTTGAATAATTCAGTGTTTAATTTCGTAATTATTCAAGTATCCCACCTTGGCAAGCATCTTTCCCGCCATCCTGATACCCAGCGCACATCATATTACCCGTCAAGCGCTTTTTACCGTAGTCAGATTCATTGCATTCTTCAGTCGACCATATTGGAAGAACCACTTGACGCAAGTGATCGGATGCCATACCCTGCTCAGCTGATTAAAAAAAGATAGAATAGAGTAATTATAGTAAGTTGTCCCCAAGTATCTATTGACAATTTAATTATTATTATTTTTGAATTTTGAAGCTATTTTTCATTTCTTTTTTTTGAAAGAAATAAACCCGAATTTTAAAGCATACTTACCTAAGCGTCCCCATCCTGCGACCATTGCGATTTTTCCCGAATAATCTTCAAATTGAGTTTGCGGCAAACAAGCTGGTTGAATTTTCGGTCCAAATTGAACGGGTTTCATCAGCTCCAGCAAAGCAATATCGAAATCATATGAAATGGCATTGAAGAAATCGTGCTCATGAATGCGAGCAACCCGACGAGTATCGATGTAATCGGTGGAAATATTATGACCGCCGAAATAAACTCGGATATCTTTTCGATCGAATCCATGTACACAATGGGCTGCAGTTAACACATGTTTGTTACTGATAATTGCACCGCCACAATATAATCGACTGCCACGATAAAGTCCCACCATCCACGGATATTCATTTGATGATGTCTCATAGCCACCAACAATACGATTACTCCGACCCCTAGCTCCACAAACTTGTGTGTTCAAGTTCAAAAATGAAATAACAAAGACAAATATTTATCAATTTCGAATGTGTGTTTCTTTTGCACGAACGAGTTTGAAGAACACAATATAATATTTTTGTCTGCCTAATTTATCGGGTTTAAACCCAAAAAACGGCATTATGAAATCCGACAATTTTATCAACACCAAGTACAAGGTAGGTCAGGTACACTGATAAAAAAAACTTGTTTTCTTTTTGATTATGCATTAGAGAAAAATCGGTTATGTTATGCGAATATCACCCGTAAGAAAACGAATCCGAATTTAATTTCGAATAAAATTTGATGGAAACAAAAATATTGATTAAATTTTAACATGAAAACAATCGTTCTTATTTTTGAAAAAAGATATTATTCAATTTACCGCAGTCGCATGATTGATCAGCTGCAGGCAATGCAGATGACAGGCTGAACACAAACGCCAATATTGCTAAACGATTCATATTGAAATGTGATTTCCGAAAAAAATGCAATTTCTCGTTAAATGCGTATAAAATTGTGCTTTCACGTTCGATAGTTTGTCTCATACAGAACAGTTCGCTGTATACGAATTTTCTTGAAATAGAGATCAAATTTCACACAAAATTGCACAGATTTTATGGTTCAATAAGTAATTTGCACCGATATCACTGTTTCCACTGAACGCTGTGCAATTTGTGATGATTTCGAGCAAGATACAATCTAATTTATACGTTTTGATAAACGCACACCCTTCGCTCAAAATCACTGTAGTTTGACAACTGTAGCATTCGGTGAAAGAGATGGAATATGAACGCTCCACAAGCTCGACAAAGAATTAAATGCAAACCAATGGAGGAAAATAGCATTGCTCTTATCATTAGATAGACACGTACGCAAACACAAACGTTTTAGTCTGCACGTTTTTAAACCCGATATAGCTGTAGACGATATTTCTGGCTGCAAAAAGATTGAAAATGTGAATTTGCTCTGACGCGACAGCACAATTTAGTGTAAGCAATGAGCAATTATTTAAATGTGATACTGATAACACCAACAGAATTGTAGAGCTCGTGCGAACGGTGTGACCTAGGGTGTGACACATAAAAATATTGAATGGAATCGAAAATACTCTCGTTTTCATTTTTGCTACACATTGTTTTACTCTCTGCACTCATTAATGACCATATTGCACATTTCAATTGCAGTGTTTCTGTGTAGTAGGGGCTTGTCCTTGAGGCTTACTCGATTCGCACATTGTTCATGTTAAAATTACAACACATTCGGTGCATTTGAACAATGACTTTGATGGATTTCATGACATTCTTAACATAACATTGAACACGGTTCATAATGTTCACATTCCATTCACTTGTAAAGCGGGCGCGCTGCACATATATACAAATCGAAATGAATGAAGTGATAGCAAGCATACGGAAGATGGTATTACCAATCATGCATACAAAATAATGACGACACGTGTAAAATGTGTGCATAGTGCAGCACGTGTTAGAAAAGCAAGAACTTTTTGAATGGATAACCTGGGCTGGGCTGAAATAATGGCCAGATTTTCTATGGAGTTGAAAGATTTATTAGTAAAATAACAAAGGAAATAAATGCAGCGCAAAATTAGATCACATTCAAGATTAAATTGAATGTGTATAATCCAAAATTCATTCAAAATATTCATTCATAAAAATGCGTAAATTTATCGTAAATGTTACGTTTCGTATATTTGCATAGAATTGGTGTCAAGTAGTTTAAATTCGCGTAACGTAGACATATATAATTATATCTCGGAATTTTTCGATGGAAGATCTAGAGCAAAAGATCAGTTTTGAAGGTCAATGCTTATCATTCAATGCGTGATAAACTATTTTTGTGAACATGCCAATGCTATGATTACATTTGTTTACTTGAATTTTATTTTTTTTGGAGGTAAAGCTGATTATTGCGACGTTGAATTTAATAGGGATACAAGATCAGCCGAATTGCAATGACACACCAGCTTTTTCAAATATTCCAATGAGAGGCGCGTGTCGCCAAAAATGGAAACAATAGATCCAGATATAGTGGCAGTTGCTTTTCTGCGGGTTGAACATTTCCATAGAAACTTTAAGCATTCATCACTCATATATATATATGTATAAACTCACTGTTAAAAACGTTTATTTCGATCTAAGAAAATATTGTTTCTTCCCATGCTAAATTTATTTTAGCTGATTTTTTTTGCGATTTGCAGTTCATGTTCTACAAAATTCGCCAAGAGTGCCAAGCACCATGAGAAATTGAGCATATTTTGGAAAAGCTAACGACATTTGTTGACAATGACATTGATAAACCAGATGAGTCAGTGCCACTTACCCGAATTTTGTGATGACATTGAAATTTTATTTAACGCTTTTTATCCATACAATAAAGATACAATATCTTTCACGCATACATTTATTCCTGCGATTCTTGCAGTACATTTAATTTGGGATTGTTGTTGCATTCTGGACCTTCATTTGAAAGAAATTTATTTCGGATATATGTGTGCCTGTTACATTTTTGCGAAATGAAATTTTCATGACGCGTTTTTGCCACAGCTACGCTTATGCGTCGCTTCTGCTCGAAAGATTGTGTATCTTTACTTTTATTCGCATGCATTTATATATATTCACTTGAGGATATATTTTCATTCAATGATTTCGTATAGAAAAATTCAAATCGGTCCGGACAGTTAAAAATTTGGTTTTGTTCAAAATTTGTATATCAACGTTCATTCCCGCGGACTCGTGAGAATGTGTGACATTCAAAAATATTAAGTATTATTATCGAATGCAATTTTACATTGTACAATTTCTAAATATTTGAACATTTGTGTCACTGCCAATCCAAGTGCATCTTAATGAATAGCATCATGTCACTGGCATGCAAAAACTGATAATTGTATAATTTCGTGCATTTCGAATACTATTATTAAATGTTAATTTGACATTGATATTGTCTGCCGATTTGGTGTCAATGTTGATAACGTTGCATTTTGAAATGGATGATGTGTTTCCTTTGAAATGCTCGTTAATAGTATTAATATTCACACATTCGTTTTTACGAATGAAATTCAGATAGCACGAAACGTATGGATTCATTTTGTAACCCTTCACATTTTTTTCCTTGTGAAAACACACGGGTCAATCTTCAGACCAACTATTCTATATGGTAGCGAGAGCTGGGTTGATTTTGAGAATTTGATTCATGATTTGGAAGTGTCTGACATGAAAGTGTTGAGAATGGTTTCGAGAGTCTCGCGCCACGATCAGTGGGAAAACAGAATCCGAAATGAGACGATTCGGGGGGATTTAAACGTCGACTCGGTAGGAGAGGAAGCAAGAAAAACCAGACTGAGGTGGTTTGGTCATGTTAAACACATAGAAGAAAAGTGATTACCGAAACGGATTCTGTTCGCCGAATCTGATGGGCCGAGAGGAAGGGGTGAACCACGTAGACATTATTTAGATTCGGTTAAATATGATTTGAATGAGAGGGGATATGAACGGTGTGATGAAACCCAAAACTTGGCTCTCGATCGGGGTTTGTGGAGAGGTATTGTTAGAGGTATATGAGGCATTTTGTTTCGTAAAACAGACCAGACGCTGAAAGGCAAAAATGGTCTATAAATGTTTGTTGTTGTTGTTGTTGTTGAAAACACAGAGCATGTGCAAGAAGTGAGATATTGCGACCACTGTTATTCTCAGCTCGATATACAAAATATCTTTTTGCTCACCAAAACAGAAAACCCAAGAACGTTGACGAGCGAAGAAAAGCAGAGCAAATTTTAATTTTGAATTCAAGCAATATTTCTTGTTTTCAGCATTTTGAATGAATCTGAAGGAGCTGTTGATTAATGTCTAAATGCAATTTTGACGGGTTTCTGTTGAGCTCACATATTACTAATAAATGCTTTAATAATAAAATGCATAATACTATTTACCATCCTTCTACGTTTTTTAAAGTCAACGGCGATTTAGATAGATAGCTCAAATGAAAGGTATTGATATCTTCTTTCCGGAATCTTGACAAGTTTCACAAAATTTGGCGTAAAAATAGAATTGGCTCGAATAAGTCAAAAATAGAAAATAGAAAAAAAAATCAACAACAATAACTTTATTTTTTAATGATCATTTCCAAAAAGACCCTATTCGAATCCAATAGCAGAATTTCAGTCGCAAAAGTCGCGTTTGGTAGTGCTATTCATTCAAATTTATTTTCATTTAATTTTTGACCTGGGTGAATATACTCATTATATTACTTTGCCTTTATTTTAACATGAGAATTTCAAATTCTCTTTAGAATAGTTATAACATTTTTCCATTGTTCCTAGAAACAAATAACGCAGAAGCTTTTTATCAACTGAAATTAAATATTGAATTGTCAGATGGGGGGCAAAATTGAACTTATCTTCTCAAAAAGCGTTCGATACGTACTAAGTTTAGTGATGATTTAGTGTCTCCACCTATTACAAAATCTTGCAAGCTCACAAAAACAGTTGGCGCAATAAATTTATGCAAATCAAACTAAAAGCGCACTTGAAACTTATCGAAATTTATTCAAAATAATTACGTATGTTTAATAGTTTTATTCGAAACAACTTCAACAAAATACGGAATTTAACAAAAAAAATTGATATAAAGAATTATACTTTATATCTAAGGCACAAATGAACGCTTTGAGGCCTTTAGAGTGCATGCGCAGAGAGAGAGTGAGAGATAGCTGATGATGTAGAGCACATTTATCAGCTGTTTGAATTCAAGTGACATGTCGAAGAATTATAGGTTTTCTATGCCTGCTGAAAAAGGTTGAATGGAAAAAAGCGTTGGAAAATCTTGACCTTTTGGACAATGAGATGCCAAATAAATCCTTTTGAATAATTGCAAACTGAAAGATCCGCCAATTTCATTCAAACAATATTGGAAACATACATGCCCTTCCTTATGGTCAATTGACACATTGAACATTGATGATTTCCAAATCCATTGCTCCATCTGCAATCTTTTGTTATTGTATTTTCGCTCTCTTCTGTCAATTCAAACCGCTCGCACGGCACATTCAAACCATCACAAACAAGATACGTGTTTAGAAATTTTTGCATTGCCTTGTCTTTTCGCTTGTCATATGTGCGGTGATGTCGTCACGTAAATTGAGCATAAACTCCACTGGATATGATTAGCAATACTACACAGGACTACAATAGCATGCGAAGCAAGAGAGAGAAAGAGCGCGCGAGAGCTACATACACAAATTCGATATGGAAAAGCGAATTGGTAGTCAAGATTTTCACACAGCAAGTAGCATAGATTCAGTCGTCAAACGTAAGCAATGGCGGGTCGTTCTTTTCTGTTCTTGCTGCTTGTATTCCAGGCTAAGAAATTTTCTGCAAAATGAAAATCACTGTTTCACTAAATGCTGAGATAATTTTTCGACAGAAAAAATCTGCAATCAACCAGAAAAGAGAGAAGTTTTATGGTGAATATGAATAAACCGGATAGAAAAAAGCAGAGAAAATATCGTATCGTGGAAGGATATTGATTTTTTTATTGAGTCATGTTTTCATGGATCACAAGAGAGTGTGCAAAAATATGAAAGCATCCAAAAACACTCTATGTTGAATAAATCTGTGGTTTGTGTGTGAACAATTAAACTGTAGTATTTTCGAAAGGTAAAATTCGTGTGTTCGATGCCATGCTGGCAAAAGTTTTTGATAAATATATCATGTCGTCATTCAACTACTGCTACCAAACAAATATACGGTTATGTAAGCGGCGCTGAGGCGGTTTCAGTTAATCAAAAATATTTTGAATCGCATTTTTCTAGCTAAGCCACTACGTTTTACTATTAATTTTCAACAACGAAATGAAATTATTGATTGGATTGTGACTGAATTAAATAGAAAAATGGAGCATATTTCCTCACTAAGATATAACATAGTGTTCAATTAATGTAAATGACACAGAAAAGTGATACATTTGAAAGAAAAAACAGTCGAAAAGAGACGATTCAATCCATACGCGAAGTTCCGTATCTTGGCGAGACGATCATTAACGTACTCCCAATGCGATTTGCTGCATTCAATTTGAAGTTACAACCATCACACATTAACAAATTTGGACAACTTCAAGGTACTCAATTATTGATTATATGCCAGAAGAAGAAAACAGAAATACAGTTGACGAAAAAAGCATGTGTTTGAAACGTTTCTTATTAAACTGCGTCTGTTTCGATTGTGTTCGCTCGCTCGCGAAAATTAGTATTCAAATACAATGCTGTATTCTGAAAATGTAGTGCCACACTAAATGAGAACTTTTCGTGATAATTTGCGCAGATTTACGCTTGACTGGAAATGGAGAAGAAAAAACGCAAATTTAAAACAAAATTAAAAATAATACTGTCGCTGGCAGTTCATAGATTGATTGTAAAGGATTGTATAATGAAAGAAATTTCTTTTTCTCCGACTCCATCTTCACCTCCATTTAGATATTGTGTTCTTTTCTTTTGTGTCGTCATGTGCGCTTTCTTTACTTGTGCTTTGATGGATAATCATTGAAGCCAGCTGTATCAATTTAATATTTATTTTGTATCATAAATATCACTGTCAATCGTCTTCATATATGACCAACAAAGTCATCCGACAATGTGAAATATGCCACATCGCAGCAGAAAATATGAGGTTACGTAGCGTAGCATTGGATACGTAGAAACAAAGACGCACAGTACAATTGGTACACGTTGAAATGTGTTTTATTCCATAAGCATAAATTCATTGGGTCTCATGCCTTCATTATTCTTCACACTGCATCGATTAGAACAAAAAAACCTAATTGTTAAATTTTCTTCAGTTCGGTAGACTTGTAATAAATAATATCACACAAAATTACTTTATCAATATATTTATACCACAATTTATAATATTATTCATTCAAATTTGCACTCTTTCACATACATGATTGAACCCACTGCATGCAATGAACAGACCAAATTATGGCACTGCCATTTTCTTTTCGGCAAATATTCTAAAATTTTTGAGAAACGGAGTTTCATTTTAGTGAATACACATGAATGAGGAGAACGAAATTCGCTCCGTCCACAGAAAACATATACTTGAGCACAATGAAAGCCACACGGAGAAACCTTGAAATGCAAGTGTGCTTCTGATTTCTCTCACTCACTCACTCACTCATGCTTTCGCTCTCGCTCCCTCTGATTACGTAAAGCTCATTTATAAGTCCATATCACAATCATTGAACCGTAGTTTTCTTCATTCAAATACATGACACAATGTATTTCTAATTAGACGAAGAATATGCTCTGCCAATTAAGAAGTTTAAAGAAGAAAAATAAAAAGCGACATCAAAAGTGTGTTTTATTCCTTTTGTGAATTAAGTTTTCAATTAAATTGTGTAAGATCGATTTTCTTGCATTTAAAAGGAATGATGAAAGAAAGCAAAGCATTCCAGCTAACGTTTTCCATGTAGAAGCCATTCAACATAAATATTGCAACACTAAAAAAACGACAATAAAAAACAGCGATCGTTAGAGACATAGTAAATGAAAAAAGAAATAAAATTGGATGCATGCACCAAAATGTAAAACCATACATTTTCAAATAGCCGCATAACTGGAATGAATATTTTTTGGTGCCATTCCAAACAGTTGTGTTCTTATATTAAAATTCACCCTTGATTTGTTATTTGTTCTACGTTGCAAACAAACGGGCTGAAATGAAAGTGTCACAAAAATAAGAATCAATTAGAAATATAGAATTAGAAATGGTTTGGACTTCATAATTCCAATCGATTTATTAACAGTATTGTTGTAAATATACTCGTTTCTTTTCCAAGCACTTAAAAATATCAAGTGTTATCACTTATAATATGGTGAGATGTAGCACAGCTAGTAGTATATTTCGTTTCACGCCGTGGTATCTGGTATGGCTCTGAATAAAGCCAAGTCCAAGGTTATGATTATCGGTTCAAAGCACAATACTAATCGTATAAATTTCGATATGATAGATGGCGTAGTTGTTGACGGCGATTAGCTGGAGTTTAGCAAATCAATAGAAAATCTCGATGTTGTATTTGACTCAAACATGAATTTCGAGGAGCATAAAAGCGAGAAATTGCAAAAAGTTTATGGTGTGTTAAGTAGAATTCGCCATACTCGGCATATCATTCCAAATCATGTTAAGCGTGATGTTGCTTGTGCGCTCATTGATCCCAATTTAAGCTATGGTGATGTGATCTCTCATGGTTGGGGAGCCCATGGCTCAACTGATCAGGAGAATCGTATTCGCATAGCTGATAAAGATAAAATACGTTATAAATATGGCTTGGAAAGATCCGAGCACATAAGCGAGTATCGTGAGCAAATCAGTGGCCTTACCCCTGAGTCCAAGGCAAAGCTTCATTCAGCTACTTTGATTTTCGAGCAACTGAAAACGTGCTGTCCTACTCATTTGAATGATATGTTCGTGTTTATTGAAGGTTCAACTCGCGCAAATGGTCACAGCGGGTTTTGGTCAAACCTCGCTCCGAGTTTGACAAACGTGCATTTTGTTTCGCGGCAATCAACTTTTTTAATATAATTCCAGTCGACATCAAGAAATGTAACAAAATCGGTTCAATTAAATTCCAGCCAAATCTGGTTGCACAATAACCAGCAATCATTTTAGTTTCTTTCAATTTTCGTTGCTTAGTTGATGAATTTGTGCTCTTGTCAACGTTTTTCCATCACCATCATCATTAAGTTTTTAAGTTACTTAAGTTTTTTCCCGGACTCTCCTGGGTCAGGCCGGTTTTCCATGGTTTCCCGGATTCAATTTGGTATCTATAGTCACCCGTAGATTTCTCCCATTCCTGTAATTGTCTTTGTTTAAATCGTTCAATGGGCGGAATTTATACCGTATTGGGCACTTTGCCAGCATACATGAGTTACTGCGTAGCTCTTAAACATATATTGATGATAAATTAAGGATTTATAGTAAATAAATAAAATAAAAATAGTACAATAATTATTATGCTTTTTATACGAGGCTCGCACAAGCTTGACCGTTTTTGCAAATGTCGCAGCACAATGTCAGTGTGTTCGCATTGTAATTTCAACAACGCAAAATCACCGCTCTTAATTTCTACATCTGTCAGAATTATCCGTAGTGCAGATATTAAATCGCACTATAATATAAATCGAATAGGACAATACTTGATATCTTTGCGTGTGCATGCCCGTGTGGAATTAAAAGCGACTGTTTGACTGAATATATTGATTTAGTATGAAAACCAATAAAAGTCAGGCGATTGTCTCAAAATAAGCAACAAAAGAAGATTGCATTTGACTGTTTATAGTCAACTACAATCGATCAAAATCTACTTTTTCCATTAAATCATTATGACCGCGATGATACTTGAACAGTTAAAATACATATGCCTTAAAGAATTTTTGTGGGATTCTTAGCGATTTGACATATCTGATTTCAAAATTATCTTGTCTTTCGAAACACCAAACTTTGTTGCCAACCTCAATTCATAAAAACACTCACAGAGTGCATATGACGTACCAGTGGTTATTTAGGCTCAGTTTGTCCGCAGTCTACATCCAGACATTTTATGCTGAAATTACTTTAAATATGAGCGAGAAAAGCAAGGCGGTGAAGCGATTTGACTACGTGTACTGACTACACTATGCAAACTACCAGGTACTTGCATATGAAACCGCTGTACTTTTCCTAAAAAAACACGTTTATTTTAGTATGATGGCAAAACATATTTTATTCAAAGTATTGTCCATTCGAATCCGCACATTTTTGCCATATTTCGGACAATTTATGAATACCGCCCCAATAAAACTGTTCGTCTTTTGACGCAAACCAGTCATCGAGCCATTTTCTCACATTTTCGTAAGAAGTGAAGCGGTGCTCCGACAGTGCGTGACCCATCGAAGCGAACAAGTAGTAATCTGACGGTGCCAAGTCTGGTGAGTAAGCCGCATGCGGTAGCACTTCCCAACTAAGCGCCTCAATCGTTTCCTTGACCAGGGCATTGTCGTGCAAGAGAATCACTTTGTGTTGCCTTTTTTGATATTCCGGCCGATTTTGAAGCAATGCGCGGTTCAAATCGATCATTTGCTGTCGGTAGCGATCAGTATTAACCGTTTCACCAGGTTTTAACAGCTCAGAATAGATGACACCCTTCTGATCCCACCAAACACACAGCATTGTCTTCCGTCCGAACCGATTTGGCCGGATTTGGCCTTACGGCCGTTGTCGCTGGTTCGCCTGGTGTTACCCATGATCTCTTGCGCTTAGGATTCTCGAAATATATCCATTTTTCATCGCCAGTCACAATCCGATGCAGAAACGACTTCCTTTTGTACCTTGTGAGCAGCAATTCACAAGTGGTTTTTCGGCTTTCCTGCTGCCTTTCATTCAGTTCATGTGGATCTTTCCCATTGCTTTCAAACGTCTGGAAATAGTTGCTGAGTCTACATTTAATTGTTCCGCGAGTTGTGGTTGCGTCTGAGCATTGTCCTCATCCAGCAATGCCTGCAATGCAATGTCTTCAAACTTCCTCGGCGGTCTACCACGTTCTTCATTTCTCGGGTCAAAATTGCCATTTTTGAATCGTCTGAACCACTCTCTACACTGTGTTTCACTTAAAGCGTGCTCGTCGTAAGCTTCTAGAAGCATTCGATGAGATTCGGCAGCAGTTTTCTTTAAACGAAAGCAGAAAAGCAGTGCTGTCCGCATTTCACTATTTTCAGGCACAAAATCCGACATTTTTCAAGAGCGAAAAAAACACATTGTTGTATGAAACTCGAAATATTGTGTAAAGAGTATTGTTGACAGGTGTCATATTTACTAATAAGTATGAACAACATGGTTTGACAGATCACACAGTACAAGCTATTGACCGCTAGATGTCAACCGCGGTTTCATATGCAAGTACCTGGTACATAGCGTAGTCTACTACGTGTACCAGTGATTTTGTATGGCGTTTCACTGGCCTGAAGAAAAGCATGTTTCCAAGAATTTCATCCAGTTTATTGACCCAGACTATCTCCCGGTCCCAATAGTATTTATAAATGAAACATTGTACTTTGAACAGGTCAATTTATTGCTATTATTATCAATGGCATGTGCCGTCGATTGTTTTTTACAGTTAAAAATACATAGTTTTGCGTTTTGCGCTATCGTAATATATTTTTATTGCGATGATAATTATTATGATCAATATCCAATAGGATTGGATCATATTAATTTTATTAATTTATCATGATAAAATCATTATAATGCTATCGGGTTATATAATTGAATTTGCTCATGGCAAATAGCTTGGCAAATCCTAACATGGATTTTACGGGCATTTCTGATCGAATTTTGGTTTAATGTGTTCTAAAACAAAGAATATGATGGAAATTAGGATTTTTTCTGGACCAGGTCATCAGAAATGCCCGAAACATCCATGCGAAGATATAATGACTTTATTATGTCAAGTTATTGAAATCATAATAACGTTATTAAGATCTAATCCACACGACGATACTGATCAAATGCTTATTATTTTCAATTCATCATAATAATTTTGTATAACGTGAAAAATAATACTTAAATAGCTATTACGCGAATTGAAGACACATGCAAATATTTGTACATACAGATGAAAATGCTCTGGTTTAAAACCAGTCTTTAAAAAAGGAGCAAGATCGAGTGTCGAAAATTACAGGCCAATAGCTAAACGACCAACAATAGCCAAGTTTTTTGAATCACTCGTCAATAAACAGCTAACAAAACTAGAATATCAACTGCATCAAATGTTTCCGAGTGCATAAATTATGCAATTGATGGGCTTACTGTGGTACACAAATTGACGTTTTATGTACCGATTTTGTCAAAACTTATTATAAAGTAAATCATTGCAAACTATTATCAAAACTGAGCACTTTAGGCATCTCAGAAAATGTACGTGTATGGATTAACTCATATCTTTCCAATCGACGGCAATTTGTGATAAATGATGATAGTAATTAAATCGAATACACCGTTGATTCAGGAGTACCACAAGTCACATTAGACCAACCTTGTTTTTACTATTCATTAATGACATGGCTAATCAATAAAAAAGTTGTTACAATTGGTAACTTGCCGTTGGATGCAGCAATATTACAAACAGCTATTGATTAACTCAAAAAAAGGTGTGATACAACTGACTTGAAGCTAAATTTGAGCAAGTGCTCCAATCCAAGCAAAATATTGGCGGTGCCAATAAATGAATAAATAAATAACTGAAAGCCACATATACAAAGGGAAGCAACTTTGACCGAAAAGTGGCTTCTTTATGTATATATGGCTATAAGTAATATTATACCAATATTTGCATGATAATCACACTTTAGCCTGCGTGACAGCTTTGTAATTTTAATTATAATATACAATTCAGCATTAGAAAATACTCTTAGAACTTTGAAACTAAGAATACTGTCTTCTGGTGAATCTATCGTTTACGAATATGATGAATACCCCATGCCCGTCGTAGTCGTATTCAGTTTTATTGGCTTATCCGAAATCTATTTACGTAAAAGTCACTCGCAATAGACAATCAAAAGCGTTTTTTCATCCAACTGGGTGTAGCTGGATTACGTTGACACAAATGACGTCATTATTCGATGTTATTTCATTTTCCATGTCATATTAATTTAATTTCGACTTTTCGCTCAATTTTGCACGGCGGAAAGCTTATGTAAATGACAGCCATCTTGGCTATCAACCCCAGATGCAATATCCGCGCTATGAAAATTATCTTTTTTGTATATTCTTATAATTTCCATCAACTTGACTCCAAATAGCTGCTATTCTCCGTAAAGAAAAATCCTTTGAAAACATTGAAGTGCATTATTTATTTTATAAATAGATTTTATTTCTGAACAATACAGTGATGAATATCTGTTGCAGCTCCTTTAGTCCTTTATACCGTTTCTGTTTAAATATTCGAACCTATCTAGCGGTGGTATGAGCTTACATGTACAAATTGGCTGTATAAGTATTGTAGTGATGTTTTGCAGGCATTACTATGCGATGGATCCATCAACTTATTTGAATCCATCGCTTAAATTTATCTACTAAACGCAATGCGACTGACGTATTCATGCTTGTCTGCTACAGCGTCAGCAGTGGTACAGTGGACGCGTTAGTGCAACTCTCAGATATTATTGTAACACAGACAGCGTCGCAGCGAACACGAACACGCGTTCACTGTATCACTGCTTACGCTGTAGCAGACAAGCATGAATACGTCAGTCGCATTGCATTTAGTAGATAAATTTAAGCGATGGATTCAAATAAGTTGATGGATCCATCGCATAGTAATGCCTGATGATTTGAGTGCACATTTGTATTGGAAGCTATTCTGTGTAAGTTCACACCACTTTTGGAGTAAATCTGACTGGCATTCGACAAAATGTGAATTAAAAATTTGATCATCATTTCTGTCTTATATAGAATTACTGCATAATTGGAGAAGTCCAATAAATGAAACACTTGTGGCGTAAATGGCCTGTCATTTGAACAGAAATTATCCTCTGTGAGGTAATGTTTTTGGCGTTTCGAAATCATAATACGATCATGTGAAACGCAGCGAGATGCCTCTAAATACTTGGTTAAGTGTTTGTACTCGTAATTCCTGACAAAAATGGTAGCGAAGACAAATTTTCGCGTCGAAATATAAACACACACAAACACCCGTAAATAAAACTCATTACACCAAATTTAGTTTGTTCTTTATAAAATGCAAAATATCACGTGTATTATGAGAAAATGAAATGAAATATACATGAAAGATAAGAATAAAATAGCGATGATGAAAATGGAATGTGATAGAATTCTATGAGAAGAGAACCAATAAAGATAGACTAGTCTTGATCATCACGCAACGATAATGTTAAATTTACATCAGAAAATGTTAGATTTGCTGGAAAACTCAAATTTGAATCAAAGGTGTGGGTGTGGAAATGTTGGAATATTTATTAAATAATACATTCGGATTTTATTTTTTATTCACTTAATAAGATTGAATAAGATTGAATAATAAATAATTGTCCCTGCAAAAAAAAAAAAATAAGTAATAAGTTATCTTATTATTTGATCTTATTCGTTCCGGCTATATCGAAAGATGTTTCTGAACCGATTACCATACCGACTGATGCCCAAGCGATCAATTCTGACATCAAGTGAAATGTAAAATCTATTCTCGATAGTTTGATGAAAAAAGTAAACGAACATAAAGAGAAATTTTCAAATTATGTGTTGGATATTATAATTATACCAAAACTTATGATACACGTCTTGCCGTTGAGATGAATTTGCCTTCAAATATGTTGACTTAAATGAACTTCGAGGGTACTTTAGTAATGCCAAGTATTTTTTCTCCATGATTTTCCTCAATCAGGGTTTCAAACGGAAAACTTGAGATATTTTGCGATGGCGAGAGTTGTAGTTTACATCTGCCGGTATGAAGATGCCTAATTTCGTATTGATAAAAACCTAGGCTGTGCAATGTGACGACTACGCGTGATTTGTCGTCACGTTGCACAGCCAATTTAAAAACGCATACAGCGGAGGAAAAAATTTGCGGGCGCAAACAATTATTTTGCGATGTAGCTTCTATGGTATTCTCCGAAACTTGCTATGTTCAACTAAAAATTTAAAATTAGTCGGTCTTGGGTTTTGCTGGGGTTTTCGTTGTAAAATTCCGATCCAATCGTATGTCAAGCAAATTTAAACAAAAATTTACTTGGCTCATAACTCATAAGCATTTTTCACTCTTATGTAACGTCCTTTGTAATGCCTGTTTTCTCGTTTTAATTCTTCAATCAAATGTGTGCTACAAAAATGACAACACACATATTCCAAATGGAATCGTAAAGTAATATGACTTCGATGGATACTTTCATAAGAACAATCTGTAACGTGCGCTGCGCAAAGCAACATCATTAATCTTTGATGTCATGTGCGTATAAGAATAGAGAGAATCCACGGAATGAATACTTTTTTTCTTCTTATATTATACAAATAAAAGCGCATGATCTCAAATTCAAAGATACACATGGCTATGGGATGCTTCGAAATAAAAAGGATCTCAATTTGTGTTTATTTTCTATCGAAGATATTTTTCAATTACGTAAATTTTGCGTCAGCAGTATAGCAAATATGGATCCATCGTTTGCATTTAATATTGATGAAAAGTTCTCAAATTTTGTTGTACGATTCTAATTCAAACCACATTTATGTGTGCACTTTTCTGCTGTGTCGCCGTATTTTTGATTTATAGACATGGACAGTACTTGTTATATGACAAGCACACTTATAATTATTTGAAAATTCTCTTACAGAATCAATATTACAATATACGTCACCGGTTGGTATTTGTATGATATTGATGTATTTTTATGAAAATTGTTTGAGGCAGAAAACTAATTCAAGTATATTACGCACATGTCACATGTATATTGTATTGATTCCGTAAGCGAATCGTCACAATTTTCAGTGTGTGCATTTAAATGTGTGGTTTCACGCAGAAAGGCAACAACACATAATTCTATGTTCGAATCATTTCAGATATTGACAATTGGATAAAAACAATTACTGCTGTTGCTGGTCTCTTAAATTCAGGCAAAAAGTAATCGATGAAAAGTTAATGAGAAAATTATCATCTGTACAATATATATTGCAACAACAACAACAGCATCGACAGGCATGCATCACACAATTCAGTGATAAAAATTGACGTCATTGAATATTAAAAAAGTTTGCTCAAACGCAGTTTCGAGAGATAGAGAGATAGAGAGAGAGAGTGCGATTTCAACGAATATCTCCTGCATTGTCCACTACTCATGTACATACATGAGTACATAGTGAATATGCCAATAGAATTGGCGCCATAGAGCTTCAACGAGTCTGGCCACATACATGAATCTCGAACAACACACAAATGCTGAACAATCGCGGCGATTTTTTTACATCCAACGTTTTGTTTAATAGTTTAATTGAAAATGTGTTTTTCATTAGTTGAAAGAAAATACATTGAAAAATGCAGTCCGATTTTCTCTCACTCTCTTTATTTATTTAATGAATTACAAGTGTTCTAATAATAAATAGTTGATTTCAATAGTTTGATAAATAACAGCCGACAAACATTTAGCGGGAAATATGATTATAAGTTGGTGGTAACAATTCAGTTTTTTATTTTAATTATATTTTACTATCGTAATATATGATTGGTATGTGGTGCGCGCTTGCATTTGAAAAACTGTATTGATTCACGACCTACACATGATGCGATCGGTGAAAGAACAAAAGCACCAACATTAAGAAATCGTGTGAAAATGGTGCGGTTGAACACAAAATTGGATAAGCATGTCAAAACGAATCAGTTAAACTCATCGTCAGCAATCGATTTCAAACCGTATTCAAACACGTTAAGCGAAACAGCAAATTGCCAGCTTGAGAACGATGTGGAAAAAGTTGGAATCCTCCGACATAACAGTGGGAAAACGATTTCGTTCAATCAACAAATGAAAAAGCATCAGAATGCGACGACTTCAAATGTGCAGCGACAATGCGACGACGGCAGTCGATATTTAGAAAAAATACTGCGAGTACTGAAACAATTCCTCGCCGGTCGATTCATCATTAGAATACATTTCTACAAAATGCAATTGATTGCAGTCCTGCTGTCCTTCTCAATCGCGTTTAACATACAAACAGCGGCCGCAAGGCCAAATGTAAACGGCAACTACGACGATGGGCAGAATGTAGTTTCAATTTCGGAAAATACAGTGAGTACCATGAGTTGAGCCTCATTCGAATTAAATGTATATATAAAATTTAGTTGTTTTCACATATAAATAATTAATCTGATTTTTGGCGATAATAACGTATGATTGGAATTTCCAATTTGGTTCAACGAAAGAATTTTGATCCCATCGATCAAAGCTATCGAATATTTATTCAATACTTTCATTTGTCATCGTATTGATATTATTTTATTCGATATATGCATGCAGGAATGTTTCTCTTGTGTCTAGACTCAATTTATTCAGATAAATTTCTAGTAATCCCTTCATCCGTCGAAAGAAATAAAATTGGTTGCATATTGAAGTTTGAGCATCATTGTTGTTGATTCAAATGGAATTTTCATGCAAGCTTTACAGGCACGAACAATTCGGATATGAATTTCTCTATGAGTTCCTTTTATTTTTTTCGCTAAGCCTCTAAGCCTAATCGAATTGAGCCTCTCAAAAAGCTCCGACAATGGAGAATACCATAATCACCATTTCTCCGAAACGTTTGCTCTCGAAATATAAAACGAAAATAAATACTTGCAATCATACATTGAAGTGTGTTGATTCATTTGCGTGCGGGCAAATGAAATCCATCGATAATATCTTCATTCAAGTAAACGCTTTAATAATGATTCGAAAATGAAAATACTATTAATTTCAATTGAATCGTATTCCTCCGGCACTCGTTTGCTTTCATTCGAATATTATTCAAGCACGCAGCAGTGGTAAATGACTCAGATAAATATAGGAAGACAGAAGTGTTGAAGAGAACGTATAAACATGCTCATTGACACGTCTCATCGAAACTAACTTATTAGCAATGAAAAAAAAAAAAAAACATTTCGTAATGAATGTTTACAATCATTACAATGTTCTATTTATTGAAACACACACCGTTGATAGGTTGAAATTGTTGGCATGGCAGAATATTTTGCGTGGAATTATATTTACCACGCGCAAACGCCCACAAACAGCAATGAAATTAAGGACGAAAATGGTGTCATCATAGGAGGAAAATTACGGCAATTGTATTTACTAAACAACAATTCCAATTTGGTTCTCTCTGTAGCTGGCGGATATATCGAGGAGTGATGATGTGCCGCCGACTGGTTTTACGAAAGTGCTTAATGAACCGCTCGATCCAAACTCCATAATTGATCATCGAGGCCTGCTGTATCCATCCATATCAGATAAAAATGAGACCGCCGAAACAACTGTCGACGACAATGATCACAACATTCAAACACCGTTCATTATTGCCGTGTGGATTCTGTCGGCCAGCATCGCCAAAATCGGATTTCATAAAGCGCCCCGGCTCAACCAAATCTTTCCCGAATCGTGTCTACTAATTGTAATCGGCGTGCTAATTGGCTTTCTACTGCGTTTCGGCACCAGACTCTATGTATCGCCACTCACACCGAATACATTCTTCTTGTACATGTTGCCGCCAATCATTTTCGATGCTGGCTACTTCATGCCTAATAGACTATTCTTTGACAATTTGGGTACAATTTTATTGATGGCTGTGGTTGGAACAATATTCAATATATTCACCATTGGTAAATGAAATGACAAAAGGATCAAAAAACACTCCAAATGAATAAACAATTCCTCCTTTTTTTTAGGTTGTTCCTTGTATGCATGCAATTTGATAAATTTGTTTGGCAAACAAATTCCTGTGCTCGATATTTTTCTATTTTCGTCGTTGATAGCGGCGGTTGATCCAGTTGCCGTGCTTGCTGTTTTTGAGGAAATCCATGTTAATGAAATTCTGTACATTGTTGTTTTTGGTGAATCATTACTAAATGACGCTGTTACGGTTCGTATATTGCTATGCTAATTATTTCTGTGACATTTGACATGGCCCCGAATTATTTGATTGATTGAGAGAGGGAGACTCTTGTCACTTCAATAGGTTGTTTTGTATCACATGTGTGAGACCTACAGTGAACGAGGCATCGAAGGCATTGGCTTCCTGGATTTGGGAACGGGTGGATGGAATTTCCTATTGGTCGCTTTGGGCGGTACAATAATCGGTTCGTACAAATAAATTTTGAGAATATGGAATTCATGTGAATTCATATGATTTTGTTCTTCTCTCCATCGGCAGGTGCAATATGGGGTTTTATGACTGGTTTGGTCACCAGATTCACTGAGAATGTGAGAGTTATAGAGCCAATTTTCATTTTTATAATGGCCTACTTGGCCTATTTGAATGCTGAAATGTTGCATTTAAGTGGGATATTGTCGTAAGTACTTTGCAAGCTGTATTGCATGAGTATGTGAAAATATGGGTCGGTTGCCGTTACTTAAAAGACTGATATCACCAAATCCAAAAACTCAACGGTTTGGGCGAAAAAAATGCAAATCATTTGTCTTCATTCAAGAAATACTTTGACATGCACATATCAACAACCTTTTATTTTGTCGAATTCCTTTCGAGCAGCTCGTTCATCCTTTTACTGAATTTCACACGCTATTTTAATTTTTTTCCATTTTCTCCTATAGCATCACATTCTGCGGCATCACCATGAAAAATTATGTTGAGTCGAATATATCGCAAAAATCACATACAACCATAAAATACGCTTTGAAAATGATGTCGAGCTCGTCGGAAACGATTATTTTCATGTTCCTTGGCGTAGCAACTGTAAATAATAGACACGACTGGAACACCTGGTTTATAGTACTTACGATAATTTTCTGCTCTGTTTATAGAACGATAGGTATAGAATAATTTTTATTAATTTTTAAGCCATCTGTCGGTTGTGCGCCTCGTTATTTCTGAACGCGTTTATTTTAAAATTATATTTCCTCTTTTCTTATATGTCATGGCAACCAACAGGAATCATAATATTAAGTGCAATTGCAAATAGGTTTAGATTAAATAAGTTGTCGAGAGTGGATCAGTTTGTGATGTCGTATGGGGGCCTTCGTGGTGCAGTGGTAAGTACTCTTTTACCCGCAAGTAATAAAAGCTTGACTCGGAATGAATGTATTTTTCTGGACAATTTTAATTTCAGGCATTTGCACTTGCACTTTTAATCAAACAAAAGCGAGTCGAATCGCAACCAATGTTCGTCACTACAACTATCGCCGTCATTTACTTCACAGTATTTTTACAGGGCATCACCATCAAACCGCTTGTCAAAATTCTAAATGTGAAACGGGCAAACAAAAAGAAACCGACGATGAATGAACGCATTCACGAACGTGTAAGTTATATTTCACCTGAGAAAATTACCGTTTTTTTTTTTGCTGTTTTGCTCTGCGTGCTGCATTCAATCAAATTTATATTTACAGTTGATTGATCATTTGATGGCTGGAATGGAAGATATTGTGGGCAAAACCGGAAATTACCATATTCGTGATAAATTCAAGAGATTCGATAATAAATTTATTCGTCCACTCATATTGAAACATGTTCAGGTTTGAAACTTACCCTCACAAAAAGTCCATTGATTTTCATATTTGAAGGATTTTTTAATTTTTTCCATTTCCGCTTCCATTCCAATTAAAATAGTCAGCTGAACCAAAAATCCTTGAAACTTACTCAAAATTGACCATGAAAGATGCGATGGACTTTATGCAACGGAATCCCTCAACCATTGGTCAAATGTCTGGCACAGAATCAATGAGCGCGCTGTTTCGCAGTTACACGACTGGCGGCGGAAGGTTGGCACCACCATTTTTCACCATGAACACATGGTAATTTCTAGCAAAACAGTGCATGCATTTCTGCTTTAAAAATAGAAAGGAATATTCTGCCAAAGTGACAATTAGCCAATTGCAATTGAAAAGTATATCATATTTTTGTATAGGAAATAATCATTTTCATATTTTCATGTTTTCAATATATTTAGCTTTCCAATATCATAATTCAGTTGCCTCTAGAGTCTATCAAACACTACCGTATCTGAGCATCCATCTTAAACTTTAAAATTAAAACCAATTCATAGAATTGTGTTTGATGCGCGACGCTTTGACTATCATCATCGCAACCATTCACACACGAGCAGACAAGCCATACTTTGCCTAGAAAACGTTACTACGTCATCTGGTGTGCCGTTTAGAAAAACATTGCCTCCAACCACGTTGTTTTGTGTTTTTAGAACTTGTTTATCATTTATCGTTTTTTATATCGATAAAACGCCTAGTATTGATGATATAAATACATATTTGAGGCATGCATAAGCGAATCTGTAAAAAATATAAATATAGAAGACTTTATTCCTAATATGTGTAATTTAAAGGAAAACTTCATTCACAATGGATGTGCTAGTTTATTCTACTTAAACCAATATAAAACTAATGCCAAAATTATTAGTGACAATGTATTGGTTTATTCCAGTGCGGTGCCACTAGAAACTTTCAAATTATGCCAAAATGGCAAAATGGAAAAAACTAGCACATTGTTACTTCAATATGTAGGATTCAAATAAATTCTACAAAATTTCAATAAAGTCATTTAAATATATATATAGATTTGTTAATGTGCACTTTAGTTTGACAGCTTTAGAACGTCATTCTTTTATCGTATTAAAGTCGCATTGTGCACTGTTTTTGCTGAATTACCTATTTTTTCATTATATGCCATAGAATGTTAACCAATTTTGAACGTTTGCTCGACAAAATTCAACAATAATTTAAATTTATTTGATTTACATTTGTTTCCACATCGCAGTCCCAGCTTTTCGAATATTGAAAATTGTTCGAGAAATTTGGATATGCAAGAGCTAGACTATAATCCGTCAAAGAAGGATTTGACGGATGCCAAAATTCATCATTTGCTTGCCGAAGAGCTAAAACCGTACAAGAGGGTGAGTTTTCGATACCTTTTTACCATATTTTTGAACCTGTATCCAGCCAATATCCAACCCAGCTTCTTACAGCTACTCGTTGGAGATTTCGAAACCATTCTATTGTTAAAACAATTAATTTAATAAATGCAAATTGATTCATTAGGTTAAATTGTATTTTCGGTAGAATCGGTTTTGCTTTCGTTAGAATGTGTGATGAAACGCCAAGTAAACGCCGCAGTGAATTGAGATAAGGCTTTTTCCGTGAAGGCTTTAGTAAACAGCAATCAAAATAAATGGTCTCACATTCGTAGAACTAACTTTTCCGCAAATTTCCCGAAAGGGAAATGAATCCTATAATATAATTAATCATCATTCAAATATGATTTGCAAAGAAAGAACAAGTGACACTTTGAAACTTTGAAACAACAACGATTGTTTACAATTCTTTGATTTTAGCTTTCGAAACCAGAGTTGTAAAGGAATCATTACATCTCGCAATTAAGTACATATTTTTCCATTACGCATTACATGACAGATGTAATGGCGATTTTCATTACACATTACCATTAGTAATGGGAATTGTAATTAAAAATGGTCCTTTCCATTAATGTAATGGAATTGTGTACTTGGAATTTTTCATTACTTTTCATTTCGTTTGTCATTTACGCCATCTAGCGTTTTAATGTCATGCTGACTGATTCAAATTTGCCTCAACAGCAATTTCGCAACACACATTCGCTGTCAAAATGGTGTGTTGAAGCATTCAAAGCGTGAGATGGCGCTACTAATTTCGGCATACAAAAAGTAATGAATTTTTCCATTCCATAATTCCCATTACGTACTGGATTTGCAACCTTTTTCATTACAATTACCCATTATAATGGTATTGGAGAAAAATTCTAAATACTTGTTCCATTATATAATGGTAATGATTCCGAAAAGTAATGAATTGCAATAATTCACAACTGTGTTCGAAACAATCCACCAATTTCAATTGATTTTTTCGTACATGACATCAGCAGCAAATGACACCTGTTTCGCATGGCGCTCAATTCGCGGCGCTAGTGTTATGTTCGATTTTCATTCATGATGTATTTCATAGCAAATACATTTTTGCAGAATAAAATGAAATACAATAAACCTGTCATAATTTTCTTTCAGTGTTTTGTTGTAACAGCTTTGCATTCAAACTCATTGCCATTTACTCTAGTTTCATGTTGACTGCACACGACACACAGCGCTCACGTTGCAATGTGGTGGATTGTTTTGACAGCTACACAGAAAATAAAGTATCTGTAAAAAGGACAGACATCGGTTGTAAAATCGCATTTTCCAACCATTTTTGTATGAAGGTTGTGAACTTCGCAACATTTTCTGTAAATTGAACTGTTGCAAAGTTCACAACCTTCATACAAAAATGGTTGGAAAATGCGATTTTACAACCGCTGTCTGTACTTTTTACAGATACTTTATTTTCTGTGTATAGGCAAAAGTGGATTGTCAATTCAACGATTCCAATCTGAGCATAAATCAAATTAGGAAGCTAGCCTACGAATACTATAAAACCTTGGGATCTCAAAATGTTGTTTTATTTCATTAGAGTTTAAACAATTATTAAGGCTATCTTGAGTTGAGTAGTCAGCTGAAGAGGGTTTCAGGCTCGTTCCGAATGCATTAGGCATGACGATGTCTTTTTCGGCTCACGTGTTAATAGACTTTCTCACTCATGTTGTTACTCTATTGTTACTATGTACATATTGTTATATAAAATTCACTCTAACCTTTAGGAGAAATCTGTTTGGTTAAATAAATTCAAATTCAAATTCAACAAGAATTGTAAACAATCAATTGTTGTTTCAAAGTTTGAGAGTGTCACTTTGCCAATCATGCTGAATTTATTGTTGTCACGTGAATTGGATTTAATCTCTAGTAAATTCTTGAAACAGCTCAAAATGCGTTCGATTAAAAGTTTTAGCAGAGGGACATTTAATCAGGTGTCGCCATCTTTTAGTTGGTCAACACATGTGATGTTGCTAAATGATACGGATCTTTGGCTTCGATAGCTATGAGACTCTTTGTATTGGAGTAATGTTTATATTTTATCGTATCAATCTGTAACTTTGAGAATAATTCACACACAATTTCAAGTCAACACGATGATATTTAGGATAAATTAAAACTCCTAATAAGCCGTGCCACACAAAAAATACATCAATTTTTCGAATTCAAACATAAACGTTAGTTTATACTCAATTGAATTGGTGAGAATAAAAACCGACCTCTAACTATTGTGAAAATTAAAATGAGACTAGAAAAATTTGAAAACAAAAATGAGACCCGGAAAATGTTTAAAACAAAAATGTGACCTGGAATTTTTGAAGAATAAAAATGAGATCGTGAAAATTTTAAGGATAAAAATGAGATGGAAAAACTTTTAAAATATGAATGTAGAAATGAGACCAGAAAATTTTGAGAGTAAAAATGAGCCCGGAAAATTTGAAGATAAAAATGAGACAACCAGTGAAAAAATTTCGGGTCTCATTTTTATGCTTAATTCTTGTCTGTCTCATTTCAATTTTCATTTTTTTCTAGTCTCATTTTAATTCTCACAATAGTTGGAGGTCGGTTTTCATTCTCAAAGGGTTTCCCAATAAGGGTGATATGTTTTGAAAATGAAAAAAAACACTGAATATTCATGCGGAATTGATCGAAATCTTTTTTATTATATTGGATATTCTATGCCATTTATGATTTAAACAATATATCGGCCAAATGGCTCCCGCGACTCTTCTTGCAAACCCGAATGCGTTCAAGCTTGATGATTTTTTGATGAAATTTGGGATCATTTTCAATTGATTCCAGAGCCCAATCCGCGAACTCCCGACGCAAACGATGGTCATAAGGCTTCAGTTTTCTTGGGCCAGAATCATCTTATAGGGATGTAGGCCAAGATCCAACCTCAAAATACGCCAGGTAGTCATCCTGGACAGGCCCAATTCCTGAGATCGGCGTGAAACGGACAATTCACGGTTTTCCTCGATACTGGCCTGTACGGCGGCTATATTCGTTGTGGAAGCGTGAAACTACTCATGATTAAATGGCAAACCTTACTGATGACAACTGACAGTAGACGTCAAAAATGTCAGTTCAAATGAGCCCGATAGGGACATTCAAAATCATATCACCCCTATTATTTTGCATAAAAACTGGCAATGTATTTGTATGGACTCTCAATACGTTCATGCGAATCTCACTCAAAGTTTTTTATGCGCACAACTGTCACAAGCAAATTTCTGTTGATGTTCTCGTGTATATGTTCATACAAATACATTGTAACAGTTTATGCAGAATACATTCGAATTGAGTATAAACAATCCTTCGCGAATGTATTGGTATTTGGTTCTAACTCACCAATAGTGAGACGGGAACTATTAGCCATTGTTGATGTTCACTTTGAAATATTATTTGAATATTGAAATGAATTCGAGAGACTCTGAAAAATTTGGATTTTTCTATGAAAATTTGAAAATTTTGCTATTTGTTTCTCAAATGAACCTAATTACATGGAGTAGTAA
This sequence comes from Obolodiplosis robiniae, assembly GCA_028476595.1. Lineage (NCBI taxonomy): Eukaryota > Metazoa > Arthropoda > Insecta > Diptera > Cecidomyiidae > Obolodiplosis > Obolodiplosis robiniae. Next base: position 26,333,875 of record CM052014.1, on the reverse strand, counting down.
GATTCAAATACACTAAAAATTTATGTTGAATATAAAACTTATCCGTCCTAAAAAACATAGCTCCCTTATAAATATTTCCTAAATCTCATCGGATTGATTTGAAATGCGACTTCACAAAAAGGTTAGATCATGAAATTTTCATATCGATTCGACATGAAATAAACTTTGTTCCCATACAAACGTCAAAAACGACAAATTGAAAAACCCTCCATTTCATGACTAGACCCTAATCAACGTAGCAATCGTTTGTTAGGTCCAAAACTCATATTAAACTCATTTCGAGAGTTTTGAATTTATTGGACCAATGGCAATACTTTTACGCGCACAGTGGTGTGTGCGGAAAAGTAAGAACACGTGTTTGAAAATATGCCACAATTGGCACAAATTTAAATGTATACTCACAATATAATTGATATAGTTAAAAAAAGAATAAAAAAGCAATTCAACGCAATTCATCTTTTTATTTATTTTTCCCATTTACACGAAACAAAAATAAATACAAAACAAATGAAACATTTCCATGGAAATTCGCGATGATTAAACCAAAATGCTCACACCACAAATTCCTTTTACACATTGCATAGGCATCCTGTTCATCTAAGACGCTGGTATGAATTCAGAACAGTTTCAGTGTTACTTTTTTCTGTTGTTTCTGTTCACATTTTTGTCGTTATTTTTTTGTTTGCCATTAGCAAATACAAAAGAGCATTACCTCAATTTCTTTGGCAAATCTGTATACAGTCACTCAAGATGAATTGCAACATTCCTGGCTGCGCTAGAGAACCGGGGTGATATTTTTCCAAATTTAAGAGTGGAAAATGAATGCGATGGCTATTGAGTCTGAAGAGCTTGAGTGACAGTGTACATTGTTCGAACAACCATGCTTTCAGAATATCCAATCAAACACGCATTAAAATTTCATGACACCAGATCATATTGTATTTAAAATAGAACCGCTTAAAAATACTGCTTCTCAGGAATTGAAATTGACTTATTTCACCGGAATCCTCAAGATAATTGCTGTTCATATGGCATATATACATACAATTTATATTTCTACAGCCGTACGTGATGGTTGCATTTAAGAAAGAAAATATATATTTACAATCAAATTTTTATATTATTAAGAATTGAGACGAGCTTGTGTCTTTATTACATTTTGAGTATTACATTGGGACTGAACTTAAAGTGAACTCTTGTCCATGAAAAGCTTAAAATACTAATGAATAGAGCTGGAGTGCAATTTTTTGGTTATCCATCAAATGATATTCAAATGTGAAGTCACTGAAAAATATACCATCTGCACTTCGTTTGAAGTAATTTGAGAACAGATAGGAATTCAGTTCTGAATCATACAAATATCGGAAAGTGTTTACTGCCCGGTTTAATTAATTTATGGCGTAGACACAAAGTATAGATGTTGATGATTGGAAATTTCCCCGACCCAAACTCAATGTTACAGAATAGAAATCAAAATGAGTCAATATATGAACTTTTCAGATATTCATTACCGACAAAAGATAGAAATTTTTTGGCGGATTCGATTAGTTTGTGCATTGAGTTAACAAAATAGCAATGTAAACAATTTCAAAATGAAAATAAAATTCAAGATGAACTTCACAATTTACATACAATTAAATTCTTGAGCGAAGTTCTCATACATATCCTGTAACTGTTTTGTTGGTTATGCATAATTAATAGGTGTTTCGGAAAGTTCGGTCCGTTTTTGTGTGTTTTTTACGCATTTATTTAAATAACAAAATGAATGAATTCAATAATCAAAGTATTTGCCATCGTAAGCTAGGACTTTTTCCCATTTTTTTTGGCAATTCATGGATTCCGTCCCAGTACCACTTCTCATCTTTTGAGGCTAACCATCCATCAAGCCAATTTTTCACTGCTTCGTACGAAGTGAAGTGTTGTTCGGAAAGTCCGTGCTGCATCGATCGGAATAAGTAGTAGTCTGATGGAGCAAGGTCTGGTGAATACGGCGCGTGGGGTAGTACGTCCCATTTGATGTTTTCCAAATAGTTTTTCACCGGTTGTGCAATATGAGGCCGAGCATTGTCATGAAGCAAAATCACTTTGTGTGTTCGATCACCTCATTCTGGTTGTTTTCGCTTCAATGCTTGGTTTAATTTGATTAATTGTTGTCGGTAGCGATCAGCAATAATCGTTTCACCAGGTTTTAGCAACTCATAATACACAGGTCCTCTCTGATCCCACCAAATGCACAGCAAAGTCTTCTTCCCATGAATATTGCGTACTGGTTGTGATGTTGATGGTTGGCCTGGGTCTACCCATGATTTTTTGCGCTTGGGATTGTCGAAATAGATCCACTTTTCATCGCCAGTAACAATTCGATGCAAAAAAGACTTTAATTTGAACCGATCAAGCAAAATTTCGCAGATGGTTTTTCGTCTTTCGATGTCTCTTTCTTTCAATTGATAAGGCACCCATTTTCCTTCTTTTTTGATCTTTCCCAATGCATGTAAACGTTCAGAAACGGTGGATTGGGAAACTTCCAATGTTTCTGCCAATTGTTTCAATGTTTGATTTGAGTCTTCATCCAATAATGCTTGCAATTCTGCATCTTCAAACTTTTTTGGCCGTCCCGATCGTTCTCTGTCTTCAACATCAGAATCACCTTGTTTGAAGCGCCGATACCATTCTCTGCATGACTTATCGCAAATGCTGTTTATTTGGTTTGTATTTTGCCATTTTTGTTAGAAAAACAAAGTTTGTTACTGTACGAAATGTAAACTTCTCTTGACTGATTATTGTTGACAGATGTCTAACCTTCTTAATACAACAACATTCCGCCATCATTTTAATAACTATATAGCTACTGGATCCATCTATTGAAAACGGACCGAACTTTCCGAAACACCTATTATCTTGTTAAGTTGAGATCATGTTGTGAAGTCAATTTCAAAAGTCTTGTTCTAATGATGCTTTGCCCGTTTCATTTATTCGATCTCCATGTCATGTAAATCGCAAACTTTAACGATTCTTTTCGTTTAATTTTTGGTTGCAATTTCCCCAACTCATTCTATTTTTATATTATGGCATAATATCATATTGTACAATATATTTATGATGTTCAATGATTTTGCTAAATTTGTATAAAACTAGCATTTTCGTTAGAGCGCTGTTAATTTCAAATAGCTTATTTAAATTGGCAATGAATTTTTGCAGCACCGACGCCTGAGCTACAGTCGTCATGCAGTTGACGACAGAGATTTATCTACACAGGTAGCTGGAAAATCAGGCCTCGTTTTTCGCAATCTGAATATTTTCTCTTATCCAATAAAAGCAGGTCAATTATAAGATGCACATGAATATACGACGAACGACCGATCGAAAGCATCACAAGCGTAGCAAACGAGGCAGCGCCAAGGTAAATTGCAATCTTTTGCTCGATTTTCTACTTAATTTCAGTTCATTTCACCCATTTTCTCGATTCGACTTTCTCACTTTGCAGGAGGGATCGAAACAAAATCACGTGTCATTCCCGGAATTCAAACAAAATGGTTCGGCGAAGCAGCTATCGCATGGTATGAAATCGCATCAATTGTCATATCGAAATATAATTCGAAAACATTCACACAGTCTTAACAATTATCGTAGAATAGATCTAGGTAAATAATAATTTCCCACCTCATGTACCCAGGTCCAATATTGTGATATGTTAACTCAAGCAATATTATTGTGGTTTCTCATCTTGGGTTATTAGATCGAACAATGCAAAAATAGTTTGAGCATCAATCAACGTGTTCAAAGCTATAATTCAAAGTTAGATGAAGTATGAATGTTATTGAGCAGAGGAATTTGAATTTGCTTGCCATCATTCTTAACTGCAAATCCAAACGGCTCTTGAAATTTGAATGCACAAAGTTTAAGGTCACTTGAATATCAGCGCTTATGCAACATACAGTGTGTTCAGCTCAATTTCATCAACTCACTTCAGTCATAAGTATCGTCTGCATGAAATTAGATTAAATTTCATCAATCACGGGGGAATCCATGAAATATCTGTTAAGCCATCGCGCATTACTGTTATTTATGTATGAGTCTGTGTGTTCATTTTTTCAATCAAATAAGCTTTCATTTTCATAAAGTCATGTCCGATACTGAAAAAGTGTGATGACATTTGATGACATCTATCCGTAGCCTCGGTAAAACTTGAACATCTAATCTATCATTTCCGTGAAATCCAACTGTTAACTCAGTGTCTCTCACTCACAATACTTGAAACTTCATCAGGGCGCTCCCGTAAATCCGTAATCCGCTAAATAACGGTATTTTAGCGGCACTAGGACCATTTTCATGCTGCAAAATTCCGCAACATTTCGGGACTGTACGCGGCACAAAAACCGGCACCAAATTTGTACCGGTAATTGAGAAAATCTGAACCGTACCGCAAAATACTGGTACTTCTGTAGCGGTCGCTCGCCCTGATTTAATATTATAATTATCAATATGCACAAATAACGATCGATCATATTACCTTGAAATCCCTAGATACCTTTGAGCTCGGAACAACAACATTCCGTCGAATTTGGACATGATATAAATACATAATTCGTTGAAATTTATGTTTTCCTGTTTGATCTATTTGCGTCGGTCAACATATCATACCACTGCTATAGGATACGCTATTCAATATGTACTACCGAATAGATGCTATTGAGCGCCGTACGCACGTGGCATATCCTATAGCAGTAGCATAATGAGTTGAATGATTCGCGAACATTTTATCTTGGTGTAGTTTTTTGTGTGACGCACATCTAAAATCGTTTATGCACTCACATTTTTCATACTAAACCTCTGTCACTGAGTAACCAAGTCCCCTGTATTCTGTTGTTCTCTTTCCACTTTTCTTTGTGAACTTTTAATGTAGACTACATTAACGAAGTACTTAATGAAACAGTTGAAGATGACGAAAAACAAAATCTACCCGATGACTGGGAGGAAGGCCTAACATTCACGGCCCGATCATCGCGTAAGTACCACACATCTATCCGTAATTGTGCGTGTAATTATTATCCCTATCTCTAACCATCTCCAATTTCAATTGTTCTCTGTAATAAAAAGTTGATCCACTTCAATTCGATTCGCTGATCAGAAACGGATACTGTATAAAATAATCGTTAAATGTTTTATTATTACTTTCAACGATGCTGCGAAGTAGTAAAAGGCGCAGACAATGAGCGATGTGTTGTACGTGAGCGCTATGCTGGTCAAAGTAATGCGTGTGTGCACCGCTCACAGAAAGTGCTTAAAAAGATTATATACATTTTGTAAAGTTTCATTATGAGTAGGCTGAATGAGCAACGCAAACACTCCTTACTGTAAGCAAAATGTCAAAAATGATCATGAAATGGTTACGGATAAAACGTGAAAATTCGAAATGAACTGATTTTCATTTAAAGTATCAAAATTTAATAGAAAATAGTGTAAACTCTCCATAAACTCAATCACGGTGGAGGGTAGCCGAATGAATAAGTCACAAGCCTATATATACAAGAGATTTTGAAATTTTGATACAGAAGTCCGATCCATAGAAATGGGGTATCATTGGAAAGCTCGGACAAAAGGTCCAGAAAAACAATGGAAGTTTGAAAATTGACTTATCTATACCCTTGTTATGACCCAAAATTCCTCCTTTAGGTAGCAGAGCCTCCCTTTCCCCACTCGTCAAGACGCTTTCAATGGTACCTCAATCATCTAAATCGGACAAGCTGTTCCAAAGTTATGACAGTTTCATTGTTTTCCTTAAACCTCCCATGATGATGATTTTGTATCTTTGTTTGTTTGTTTCCTCGGAGAGTGCCTTCAATATATTCAACTGAAACTTCCATTGCTAGAAGCTATTCAAAAAATATGAATTTTTGTTCCGACCCTTTCTGAACCGATAGCCATTTTGGCCTGGGCCAGCCTTCAAATTCCAAAATATGGCCATTATTCAAACGGCCATTATTCAAACGGCCATTATTCAAACGGCCAATGTGGCTGAACCAATAAACTGACAGATAACATAGAAATATCGTAGATATCGTTGGAAAGCTATTCAAGCCATCTATTTAAATAATAACACTATGGAAATTCCACTTTGGGCAAATCAGGGAGGTGATATGGGGAAAACACCAAAAGAGTTGTCTTTGGCTTGTAAATTGGCCTAATGATTTTAGTCAAAAAAAGATGAAAAATGTGCGGAATATGTCATAACTGGGAAAAATTTAGTTCACGAAATATGGCGATTTAAATGAAAATGTTCGCCTAAAAAAAGGCAAAATTAAAACTTTTGACTTATTCAACACACATACAAGGAGCCCAAGCATCCTAAATGTTGGAATTAAAACAAAATTGGGTAATGATCCGTGGTTTCACTCTATGCAAATTGTGTGTAAGAGTCCTACCAAACTTATACGTATTGTAAAAAATGAAATATACATGCAATGGAACATGCAAACATGTAAAAGTCTCTTTGTAAAAAATCGATACATGAAATAAATGTAATGCAATGAAAAGCTTGATGAATGGTTTTTATCGATATTATCACCACACTATGGCGTGAAGATGTACTTTCGGTGTGAATTCTCGTTCAGCAAGCGAATACAAAACACAAAATTATTGGTATCAAATTTTGTGCCGCAGAATACATGGACGACAATGGAACGACAATTTACCTCGGAAGAGGGTTTTCGATATTAACATAACAATACATTACATTTGTGTCATGATGAGATTACATAGTTTGCTGTTAAATTTGAATACTTCAATGGAAAAAAGGTTCATTTGGAATTTTACGGTTTAACCGACATCAACTTCACAGTTTTTTTGATAGTGCAACATAAAATTCACGTTCAATGCGTATCTCAATATGGTAAATATACTGAATGCTCGGTTCTTGAGAGTAGCACTGAAATCCTCAAATCAAACGATTCATATTTCCTGTTATTTGATCTAAAGCCACCAAAGTTAACCATCTTTTCCAAAATATAATTACGCAAGTTTTTATAGAGTGGTGTTCCTTTTATGTACTGAGTTTTCTCTTGCTCTCTCACCATACCGAAATGATTGAAGCATGAAATAGTTTGTGAATGATTTTTGGTGATTTGTACGATTTTTTTTTCTGTTCAACTTACAAGAGAGTGTTTGCAAAAATGTGACGAAAAATGTTTTCTCTTCCTCTCTTGTATTAACTTGGAGTGTATATTTTGTAAATAGAATTTTAATCAACACAAATTGATTCAAATATTAATAGAATGTTCTTAAGCCGAAGTTTCAACGAATTGTTTATGTGTATTTCTCTCTCGAATGTTGCTTTACTACAAATGAAAAAAACCGTGAAATGTGCTCGTCATTCGTATTTCTCATTGTTTAGCCGAAGCCGATGAGAAAAATAATGGTTCATTACTGGCGCATATCGCCAATTTACCCGGATTCGATGCGTCAACAGCACGTTTTGCCACTACAAGCAGTAGTCCCGAAAAATCTGTTATGGAAATTGTACCGACGGCCGCCGAATTGATGTTGCCATGGCGACGTGATCCTTCGTACCAAAATGTCGGTACGTTTGTTTTAAATTCACACAAAATCAAATTTGTGATATTTGCTACTCCTTTTGGTGATATGTCAGATTACTACCATTACTATTGCAGCGGTTGTTATATTTGTGTGTAGTCAAACTTCTATGATGTTGAATATAACTATCAGTGAAATGTAAAATTACCACCATTATTATATTTTGGATAGTAATCTAGGGTATACACGAGATTCAAGACTAGGTGGGATCACAAAAGATGTAAATGATTCATTTATTATACCCTAAAATCGTTAAGATTCATTCACAGGGATTTCAAATGGTTTCAAAAGATTTGATTGAATCAAATGATTTTTTTACAGATTTCAACCGACTTGGGTTTTTTTCGGATTTGATAATCGTAGAGATTCTAAAAGATTCAAAATGATTTGGAATAAATCAAAATTTAAAAGGCTTGTCCACCCCCAGATAGTGATATAAAACAGCAAAAGAGAACACAAAAATTACAACCGCTACAATAGTAATGGTGGTAAATTGACATTTCACCATATGTTAAATTTGATTTTGTGTGGGTTCACCAAATGTGTGTATGTGTTTTTCTAATTCTCTCTTTTATATTCATTTAGTTCATTACGTTTGTCTGTCTCTCTGTCTATTTTGCTAGCATCTCTTCTTTTGTCATTTAGTTTCAATATCCCGCGATTGCCTCATGTAATAGTAAACACATATAGACTATCATAATTTCATTCAACAATCAATTCGATGACCAAAATTGACGCAGCAACCACATACAATCTTTTTTACCTCGCAACCAATTCGAAATCAAAAACATTTCGCAAATGGTGTTACGAAATCATCAGACAACAGCGCTTGCCTATGTCAGATCTACCAAAAAAGCAACAGCATTTACCTTTTTTTTTGTCAAAATAATTTGTCGGAATTATCGTTCGGTCTCTTCTCTTTAAATCGTTTTGGCGAATGTTCAGTGTTTTGCCTTCACATTGTTTTTGTATGCACTTAATAATGAAAACAATCAAAAAGACAAAAAACTCATTGCCGAATTCAAGTGAAGAAGGAATTTCAATATCATTGAATGGAAATGGGGGTTTCCGTCTGCTATCAATTTTATTTTTCCATTTTTTTCTCCAATAGATCTTGTTTGGGTTTAATTTTTACCCATTGACCTTGTTATCATTGGCTATATAGTATTCTTCAAACTTGTTTTTTTCATTCCGAGAAAATTACGTGGAAGTATTTATTTTTCGACGTAAATTGGTTTTGAAGAAGCGTATATTCAAGGGTATTCAAGCACTTTCAGCTTGACATTAAATCGATTCCATGCGGCAGGTCGGATGCCAGTCTCATGTTATTTATAAATTTCATCCGGTTTAAAATTATCCATAAGTTTCATCTTTTTAAATGATTTCGATAGAATGCACGTTTTGAGTGAGAAACCATCGTTATGTTAAATCAACGAATTCAGTTTGGCTCCGCATTATTAATGCACGCATTATAATGATTAATATCATCAATTCGCACCAATTTACTTAAACAATATCGAGCGTAGTATTTCTTTCATCTCTGTAAAGTTTAAAATTAGCGAATTATTATGAAGAGATTAATCTACTTTACAGGTGATGATGACGATGGTGATGATAGCGAATATGCAAATAAACGGATTTCCAAAGAATCAGAAGGTAGAACATTGTAGAACGACCTCAAATTGAGTTTGTCTGTCATTGATATTCGATGTGAAACCATTTGATTTTATTACGATATTTTCATCAATATTTTTTGACTTTCTCATTATCAATCAGAAAGTAATTTATTAATTTTTTGAGTAGTATATAATGTCATAATATTATTATCTATTTGCAAGCCTGTGTTCCATTCCTGGAAAGTCGTTTTATTTTTAGCATTTGACGTACATTTTGATTTCAGCAAATTCTCAAGATCAGAGTTCAACTTTCAAATGATTTTTAAGATTCCAAACGTTATTTTTTATTTGATGTTTAATTCTCTGAAAAGGACAAGTTTCATGTTTTTAAACGATTCTACCGACCCATTTTAACGCCTTTGTATTAGTTTACGCCAATAGTTTATTCAAGGACAATTTAAAAGCGACTATCTTTGGCATATAAAATGCCATGATGGTGGTCAAATGAAAATATGTTGATTTTCAAGATCATTTGAAATTTACAGGTGAAACACGTGTCACTACACCGACAGCCATCGAAACTCAGTTGCCTTGGAAACGTAATGAGGGCGATGCTGAAGCTCTGCAACAGAACGAGTTTCCAGCGTGGGCTTCAAACAAAGAGTATTTGGCGTACAATTCACCAAGTGCAACATTCTTAGGTAATTTTCGTTCTCTCTCTCTATGTGTGTGTGCCTCTCTCTCACTCACTGTCAAATACATACGATTTATGAAAATAGAAAAAAAAGAAGAAAAACTGAAAACAGAAAACACTTGAAACTTATTGAATTCTATTGCATAGTGATGATTGAGGGTTTGTAATTTGCTTCAGTAAAATGCAGTGTATGTCAAGCGAATGGTCAGCATTCGTTCGATAGCTATCTATCCAGATATTGAGAAAGACGCGACAGCGCATTATACAGTTTCGCTGCCGTCGTTAGCACAAGCGAACACAATAGCGTACAACACAATACATGCAAACGCGCGCGTATGCTACACGTCGGTTGATGTTTCTGTTGCTTTCGCTGCTTCGTTCGTGTGTGCTCGGACGGACGCTGTGTAGCATACGCGCACGTTTGCATGTATTGTGTTGTACGCTATTGTGTTCGCTTGTGCTAACGGCGGCAGCGAAAACTGTAAAGGGTGATTTTTTAGCTGGTTTCTTTTTGACGTTTAATTTTTTGACAGATGTCAAATTCCAACTGACGTCTGTCACAGTCAAAAATGCTCAGTATGCTTTGCAATTTCAAGATGGAAAGACTTACAAACGAGCAACGCTTGCAAATCGGGTCCATCCATGGACGAACTGCGCCGTAAGTTCGGCGAACAGTTCATCTCTCGTTTCGGCCCCGTTCATTGGCCGGCCAGATCGTGCGATTTAACGCCCCTGGATTATTTTTTGTGGGGCATGAAATTATTTTCAAAAAGTAAATGGCAAGAACCAATTTATCGATTTCAATAAAGATTTGATTCACTTTTCGAAATTTTTTGCGTTTTTTTCGATTTTCAAAAAGAAACCACTTAAAAAATCACCCTTTATAATGCGCTGTCGCGTCTTTCTCAATATCTGGATAGATAGCTATCGAACGAATGCTGAGCATTCGCTTGACATACACTGGTAAAATGCTCATATTAAAATTTGATTGAGCACCTGACAAAGAATATGACGATATGAACAGAAGGAACAAAACCCGTGCCGTTTCTTTTTTGCTAAGTTTTTATTGCCAGATCAATTTCATTAAAATCATTAACAGAATCATTCGTTCCCATTCGATATTCCTCAAATTTAGCATCAAAAATTGAGTGCAAGGCGCTCAAATGCATGTCTGGTATTAAGCTGTAGTATTAGTTGACCTTATTATTATGCCAAACGTGTTTGATTTTTCAAAAGCATTCAAACTAATAAGATTCAAGACAAATCCAAATTAAAAAAACACATTACTTCATCATTTTCATCAGAAAAACAACAAAACACCCCTCACAGTGAATTAGTAAAGCAAAAGTTCGCATCATTTGTCTTGAAATTAAAGAATAGAACATTTTCATTCTGCGTAATTATTGCCATTAACTGAAGAGAACATCTATGTTTTCAATGTGGCGTTTTTTGTGCAGCATAGGTGTAATTAATAAATGATATATAATAAAAGTTTTTATTACTTATTAGATTTTTGTGATTATTATTCTATTTTACTATTTAGTTATTAATGTAATGTTAAAAGTAATAATTATCATTCTATTATCTGATTACTTCTTATAAGATTTCTCATTAGGTTTTTCATTATATGTTTTATTATCATTTCATTCTTTTTTCCAATAGATTTTTTCCCCTTTTTTTAATAGAATTATATTTTATCTTGTTTTTGATGAAAAATAGTGAAATTGGCCTTGTTCAAAACTAATAAAATTGTGATTTTGTTAGGTTTATTCTGAAATGGCAAAAATAATACAATAAATTTATAAAAATCTAATATTTATTAGAAAAATTACCAACTTTTATGCGAAAAAATTTAAATTTATCACAAAAGCTACAGAAATTCGTTAATTCGTGTAAATTATTTTGTTTGATAAATTAAAATGCACCATCAGTTTAGTTGTCGAAATTATAATATATATAGTGCTTCAGAAATATTTAATTAGTGTACATCAAGCCAAAAAGATCTTAGCTCTAGTTTGCCAGAGTTAGTTGCAGAGGAGAGCCTCTCAAAATCTGTAAAAAAAATATTTAAATTGATAAACAGTTTGCTACGGATTTTTTCATTGTCTAGAAAACAAAATGTCTGAAATGTTTTTCTGTTTGCAATATTCTTTTCATTCTAATTGATTATATGGCGTTATTTGAATGCTTTGTGGCTGTGCTTGTGCCTGTTTTAAGATTGCACTATCACTTGATTTTAAGCATCATCTCCAACTATTTTCTCTTGCTTCTTCTCTTCATTTCCTTTAAAAACGAACGCAAAAACGAAAATTTCTTGAATAATTGGCAAATCGTTTGAATTCCACATAACTCACATACAATGAAAACTCACAAAATTTGCACAAAAAAAAAAAACACAAATTCTAAAAGGCGGACTATCAAAACCCCAACAAAATAAATCTGTGATAGGTTTGTTTCGTCGTGAGAGTACTACATCGGGATCAGTGGCTGGTTCGGATCCATGTTTAGCTGCTCAGCTCGCTGAGCTGGCGTCGATCCCATCAACAAGTAATCAATCAAGCTCGGCGGCGTGCAGTTCATACCGAGCGGCTAGTATAAGCGGTGCATCCAGCGAATATCACCCAGAGCGAAGTAGTCGCGGCGATCGCAGACGGTCGATATCAATTTGCGCTGTCACACCAATTGATGAGTCCAGCGAAACTGGTATCGATCCGTTAGGTGCCTTAATTGAACTCAAACATAACGATAAGTACAGTAAAATGGAGAATAGTTACTGTAAAAATAATCGACGCCGATCGCTCTTCGAGCTGTCCGGGTAAGTGAAACAAAAATACCAAAACCAATTCAAATAAAATCACAGAAAAATACACAGAAAACGACATTGGCTCACCCATAAAAATTCCTCTTCATTCGCAATGATTCAAAATTGAACTCGGAAAAAATGGAAATCGAATATTGAAATTAAACATCTCGCCTGCATGTAACTCTCTGTTTTCCTGTCCACTATTTGTTTCGATGTTCTTTTATTACTTCCGACCGCCATCAAATCTAAATTTCCACTTTGTGTGCATTTTAATTTCATCGTGAATCGATTATGGTTCAAGGGTTTGTAAATATCATTTGAAAATATGGATATTGGACAAAATGGGGTATTTGAGACGAACAAATTTCAATTAAATGGCACGTATTTTAAAATATCTTCTTAATCAAACCATTCACCCACCTATTTTTTCTAAATGTCTTATGTAACGGAAATATTTAATGAACAATTCTCATGATTGAAGTAGTTATTTCAATGTATGTAATGTAGATTTGGCGAGCGTTGATCACTTAGTAACGCTTACTGGAATGTCTCGTACATTTCCACACAATTGCCGTCTTCCATATAGAATTGAGAAATTGTTGAGAATCTTATAACATCAGAAATTATTTGATGTGCATTCATCAACAATTCGAGTATTTTACATGAAGTAATTTTATAAATGATGAAAATCACAATCATTCCAATTTATATTGAAATCTCACAAAGTTCATTCGCCTCCAAATTAGAAAAATCATGTAAAAATAAGCATTTATTTTGAACGAAGGTGAGTTCAGTCAAGCTGGTTTAGAATTGAATAAAAACTTCACATTCCAAATGGAATTATAAAAATTCTATTTAATTTGCATAATTTTTATCAAATGATTGAGATTATACACTTTTCGTGTCATAATTGCGTTGTTATCGGTACTAAAGCTGTTACATTTTTGTTTTTTTTTTTTTTTTCAAAAATACAACTAACAGAAGATCAGCATCTGAGGAGAAGTATTCAAGATCAGGACCTGATCGAGAGCAATTCGGCGGAAGACCGAGACCGACACAGTTTTTAAACAAATTAACACCGAAGCCAAATCTTCGACAAATGAGATCGCAAACATCTTCACTGCTGTCTTCGACATCCATCACTGATACCTCCGACGATGATGATGATGATGATGACGAAAGCGAAGAGATTCACGCATATAACGAGCGAAGGCACCGACGACATCAATGATTTTAATTCCATTGAATGAACAACAACAAAAATTGTTCACATTTAAAATCTAGTTCCATATATGGAAATACAATAAATTACAAATTATAATTTTCCCTGAATTCATTTTTTTTATTTTTTGCGTAAATTTGTTTGACCAATAGTTAGTTATTCAACATCCCGATTTCTCAAGTGCAAAATACTCAAGTTGATTTGATTTGATTTACAGCTATGAAGTTCACATCAAACTTCAACCTTAATTCATTTATCAATTGACAATAAATTTGAATAATCTTTAAAATCTATTGTTATTTAATATCTACTAAAAAAGAGAAGCACTTTTGTTAGACATTAAGTTTAGGCGGAATAGCACCGGAATTTATAATAAATTATGATTGAGTACTTAAATTGAACAATTAGATCGAATATGTTGATTGAATTATTTCGGATAGAGGAAATTGGGAATAAAATGAGATTCAATCGGTGCCCTATATTTGAGGGCATTCATTATTATATTAAGCTAGTGAATTGTCGTAGCGTTTAGCACTATTGTTTGTCTTTAGCTATAAAAACAAACGCTTTCATAATTCTAGAGCATCACGAAAATGCACAAACTAAAACATGCTATCACTTTTGAACAAAAAGCAAATTGAATAAGAGCGAATCAACTGTGAACATTGCTAATTAGGACATTACACAAACTATTTCGTTGTGATGAAAAACTATATGCGTAAATAGAATTTCAAAAATAAATTAACCAGAGTTCGAGAAGCTAATTTTGTGAATGCTGAGTTCCATATGATTAATTACGGGTTGGCTACTCACAGAGCGCGCACAGACCGCTTTAGTCCCGCGAAAGTACGCCGTGGAGATTGGAACTGCGACGGATCTACTCAATTTTGTCCGTCCTTTTTAGAGGCCGAATTTTGAAAGCGAGCATTAGTATGTGTTTTGATTTGTTTCAAAAATCAGCTGGTGCCGCTGAGGAACTATTCAATGATCCTTCTGTGGTACTGAAGTGTTCCGTGCGTACTTTGTGAATAGAAATGAACCCAGAAAAGCATGTGGGAAATCCAATATTAAGCATATTTTAAGTAGAAAAAACAGCGAAGTTTCTATCAAATTTTTGCATATAGCTATGCATCCTCATCAAATTTCCTCGAAAAATTTAATATTCCTTCGCACAGTATGAGAAGAGCCGTACGTAGAGTGGTCTTTCGTTTTATAGAAAGTGATTTCTTTCATACAAAATTTGTATTAGGTATAATTGAAATTGAAAGGCCGAGGGAGTGATTGATTAGATGCATCATTAAAAAACTGTGTTTTTATGTCATTGATACATAATCTTGATTTGATAAATTACCATGTATATGACATATTTTTTAATGTAATCTTTTTGAATAGTATTGAATTTTGGCTGAAAGATATATTAAAATCACCAGAAAAAGGAATCAAAATATCAAAACTTGATAAGAATTTGTATGGCCATTTTTATTGAGAATGGAAAATGGTTATCATTACTTTCATCGATCGGATCATTGTTTGCTCGCAAAGTAAAATATATATTCACAATTTATCAGATGTTTCAGTTGAAAGTCTGTTTCGGGTGCCCGTGTTGATGCAAACCCTATTTGAAAACATTCATTCAAACTGCACAGTCGATGCCAAAATATCCAAGAATTTTGTTGCGAAATCAGCGAATTGTTTATTGACGTGAGAAATGCCAAGACAATTTGGTGACTTAATGTTCTTTTTGATAAAAAGGGCAAACTTTCCATCGCTGGCAGTACATTAACGCACAGGTACAGAAGCATCTACGTGCAAATGTTCTAACACACACACACACACACACACACACACACACACACACACACATAAAATAAAAAAAATTACAGATGAAATTTCATCTTGAATTTGAGTTTATATGTTTTTACATCTGTTGTGACACAAGCGAATAACAAAAATCCTCTGACACTATATAAACCAACATTTGTTTGCGTTTGCATGATATTATGTTATTGAAACGATATAAATTCAAATTCAAGATGAAATGTCTTCTGTTAAAATTATTTTAGTTACGTGTGTCCTTAAATATTTTCGACGTTCTTTTGCGATTCGCTCAGTTTCTGTCCGTGTTTAGACATTGTGACATTGATGCATATTTTTGAATGGCTTCCAAGTGATGGCCATTATCTGTACATACCTTTTAAATTTCTAAATATCGCCAGCCCACAAATGTCCTGTATGTGCATTTCAGGTTGTAAACAAAATACCAATTTGTGCTCCCATCGATGTAATATTGTGAACATTGGCAATGACATACGCATAAACCTCAGCATAGTAGCGTTCTTTGGCTAAATCTACCAATTTTTGCAAAAGGTCAACGATATTTCCAGTTGTTTCTCGAACAGCGGACGTATCGAATTATTCAAACACCACTTTTTGGACATTGGTAGTAGTTATATAGTTGTAAATTTTCCGAAAAATTGTGCCATCCATCAATCAATTGTGTCGCTTTTTTACCTTTTTTTTTCGTCCAAATCGACATTTCGTCTTACGATTTTGTTGTGTGTTTTGGCGAGTCAAATGCCGGCTGATCGATAGCGATTTCGTGTTTCATTCGATGGAGGAAAATCGTGGATAAAATTTTATGGAGGATCACCTTCAGATGTGTATGTTTCGGCAGAAAACAATCTGATTGTTTATATCGTTCTTTTACGTGGAAGAAATGCCAACTTTGCAAACGGCTCTTTAGCATCCGTTACAAATTGCATTTCATTCTTTTAACACATCAGATGATTTAATGCTTCACTAAAAGTTCATTTTTATTTTTGATTAAAAAAAAATCCGAATAAATTGGAAATTTAATATTTTTAATTTAAAAAAAATTAATACTCGAGAATCCGGGCCGGGCGAAATTCAAGCGAGCGATCTGGAATGCTGAGTATACATCTTTTACGTAAACCACTTTTTTTTCAAAGACATTGGATATCACTGCA
This sequence comes from Obolodiplosis robiniae, assembly GCA_028476595.1. Taxonomy (NCBI): domain Eukaryota; kingdom Metazoa; phylum Arthropoda; class Insecta; order Diptera; family Cecidomyiidae; genus Obolodiplosis; species Obolodiplosis robiniae. The sequence goes on along the minus strand of CM052014.1, from coordinate 26,316,963 downwards.
TCTTATTGCCATGCCAATTAAAAATTGCCAATTCGGGATAATCCCGAAATTTTCTTCATGGAATAAATCTTAAAACATAGACGACTGCAGTAAATCTGAAATTGAAACATTTGATAATATACTGCATATGCTGAATGAATTAACGCGCTTTTCATCCTAAGACAACGATTGAAATTGTTATATTGAGTAGGACAGTAACATTCATTTCATTTCCGCATTGTAATTGAAGATAAAAACACACAATCCGTTTTTATCGTTGGTTCGTGAGTTTAATGAAAGTTTTTGAATTGACAATACGGAAAATTTAAGGGGAGGTAATTTAATCGGGAAATGTAATTATTTTATATTGTACACCATAACTGGTTTTGAGTTGAACAAATCGTTTCAATCGAATATATTATTCTAACCAGCACCCCCCGTCTCTCAAATATCTGACTGATGCTTAACCAAATCGCGCAGAATATATAAAAAAATTTAACCAATACAAATAACACTGTTCAATCGTTCAAAATTTTGATTGCTGCTGAATTTCAATTAATCGCAACTCATGAATTACTTGTATTTAAGGCTTAAACAATTGTTTATGACATATTTAGATTTAGCGATTACAGATATTACAATTTAGAAAATTATTAAACAATAAAAACTGAATGTAATATCCCAAATGACCGAGGTCACAAGGTCACACACATATACATACATAACTGCCCCGCCAACAACTCAACACTTAATTTGTGTGTAGCTGGATTAATTCAAGGGAAATCAAGTTTTTGAATCAATGCGAATATTACGAATTAATAAGAAAAAAATAAGAATAAAATCCTCAGTGACAAACCAAAAAATTAGCAAAAAGGGTCTAATACGAATGCATGGAACTTAATTGAAAACTTCGGCTGTAATTTTATGAGATTTGTAATTTGAAAGTTATGGTATTTTGCATTTGGATTCATTTTGAAGTATCCTCACAACTCAAGAGAGCAACAATAACATCAGAATACTTTTTGCCTACATCCATACAACATTTGACAGGATATGTTACAATTCGAAAAATTCTAGACTAGAATTTCGGAAAAAACCAGAGACATTGTTTATATTTTTGGTAGAAAATAAAAATTATATTTTTAACTGTTATATAATGAACGAGACTTTTTACTTAAGATATACGTAAGTACTTTTGGCCAAAATCTTTGGCGGGACCACATAATTTTCACTTACTATACAATAATTAAATACTCTCCGTGTTATATATTTAAATATTTGTATGTAAAATGTATTGATTTTGACTTGAATGATATTTATGGTGATTACGTTATTAGTAGTCCGATTCACTTTCTGTCTGTCCTTTTTCCTCATCATCATCATGATTCTCTTTATAATTGTTATTATTTCCTTGATTGATCGAATATGAATCTAAATGCAAAATGAAAATTTCAAATACTATTGGGATTACAACTTATTTTTTTAGATTTTTATTGTGAAAATGAACGTTTATTTTAAAGAAACAGTATAATATTTTTATTCAAAATATCGTCCATAGATAGCCACTACTTTTTTTCCATTTCTCAGGCAATTCATGGATGCCGTGCCGGAAGAATGGTGGTAGTTTTGAACGAAGCCATGATTCTACCCAATTTTCGAGTTCCACAGCAGAAGTGAAGCGTAACCCAGCCAAGGCATTCTGCATCGATCAAAATAAGTAATAATCGGAAGGAGCAATGTCTGGTGAATACGGCGGGTGGGGTAAGACTTCCCATCCAGTTGTCAACAAGTATTGATTGACGATATTTTCAACATGTGGCCGAGTATTGTCATGCAGAAAAACCATTTTGTCATGTTATGTTTCCATTCTGGACGTTTCTCGTCCAACGCTCGTTTCAAACGCATCAGTTGTAGTCAATACCGATCTCCCGTGACTGTTTCACCCAGTTGCAGCAGCTCATAATACACGACCCCCATTTAATCCCACCAAAAAAACAAGGCGGTGAAGCTATGCAAACTACATAGCGTAGTCTTCTAAAGGGTGATTTTTTAGCTGTTTTCTTTTTGACGTTTAATTTTTTGACAGATGTCAAATTCCAACTGACGTCTGTCACAGTCAAAAATGCTCAGTATGCTTTGCAATTTCAAGATGAAAAGACTTACAAACGAGCAACGCTTGCGCCTCCAGCCACACAGCGGGTCCATCCATGGACGAACTGCGCCGTAAGTTCGGCGAACAGTTCATCTCTCGTTTCGGCCCCGTTCATTGGCCGGCCAGATCGTGCGATTTAACGCCCCTGGATTATTTTTTGTGGGGCATGAAATTATTTTCAAAAAGTAAATGGCAAGAACCAATTTATCGATTTCAATAAAGATTTGATTCACTTTTCGAAATTTTTTGCGTTTTTTTCGATTTTCAAAAAGAAACCACTTAAAAAATCACCCTTTACGTGTACTATTGATTTTGTATGGCGTTTCACTGGCCTGCAAAAAAGGAGCATTACCTTGGAACCATGATCTTTGTTTGCCGGGCAGGAAATATGATTTTCTACTTTTTGGGCGATCGTAGTGGATCCATTTTTCACCGCTCGTCACAATTAGATGCAAAAAACTTTTCCGATTTTTCCGTTGGAGCAGGATTTCAACGTCTCTCGGCTTCAATGCGTACGGCAACCAATTCCCAAGTTTTTGGATGAAGCCCTGGGTGGTTTGCTAACCAATCTTCGGCCGCTATTTGACGTTTTGGATTTTTCAGGCAAATAAACAAATATACAACACTGCGATTTTATTCAGATTTTCCTTTAATTTGCTGTAGTCCGTATGAAATTGTCCATAATCTATATTGGAGTTATAGATTTGTGCGGAATAGTAAATTAGAGTGCTAGGTTGACTACGTTGTGGTGAACAAACTAAGAAAGACTGACTCAGTGAATGCGAGAGTATGCAGGCCAGTGCTTCTCCCTATCGCACGGCAAATTCGATTGGGTCGTTCACAGTGTGATGATTATGATTTTGTTGGAATTGATTGGTAAAACTGTCGAAACTCAATTCTTTTTAACGTTTTGAAATAGCTTGCTGAGTCAATACAAATGATTCTGCAAGTTCTTCTTGACATGGGTGTTCATCGAGCGACGTCTCTAATTCCTTATCTTCAAATTTGTTTGGCTGACCTGGGTATCTTTGTCTTCCGTATCGAAATCACCTCTTCGAAAATGTTGAAACCAATACTCGACCGTGTACCAATCAACTGGAATTATTGGGAGAACAAATTGAAAACCGCGCATTCGTTACTAACTTCATATCTATCATAGATGTCATTATTTTGACTTTGACAGCTATTGTATCTTAAAGAGGATAAAAAAATACATTGAAAACGATCTGTCAAACTTATCATTCAGTTGAATACACAAGTTTATTATTGCGTTGAAAATGTCGAGCTACGTGCCTACAAAACAGCATTTGCGGGAAGTTTTACTTTATTGGTTTAATCTGAAGAAAAATGCTTCCGAGAGTCATCGTTTGTTATGCGAAGCATATCCAGAATATGCTCCGTCGATTAGAACGTGCCAGGAGTGGTTTGCGCGGTTCAAAAGTGGTGATTTTGATGTGGAAGACAAAGAGCGTCCAGGCCAAGTGAAAAAGTTTGAAGACGAGGAGTTGGAAGCATTACTCGATGAAGACTCGTGTCAAACGCAAGAAAAACTTGCAAAATCATTGGGATTGACACAACAATCCATCTCCTATCGTTTAAAAGCCATGGGAATGGTTCAAAAGCAAGGAAATTGGGTGCCATACGAATTGAAGCCGAGAGACATCGAACGCCGTTTTTTCACTTGTGAACAGCTGCTTCAAAGGCAAAAACGGAAGGGTTTTTTGCATCGTATTGTGACTGGTGATGAAAAGTGGATTCATTACGATAATCCGAAGCGAAAAAAATCGTATGGTTACCCCGGCCACGCATCAACATCGACGCCAAAGCCGAACATTCATGGCTCGAAGCTAATGCTGTGTATTTGGTGGGATCAGCTCGGCGTGATCTATTATGAGTTGTTGAAACCAAACGAAACCATCACAGGAGCATTGTACCGAACTCAATTGATGCGTTTGAGCCGAGCACTGAAGGAAAAACGGTCGGAAACGGTCGCAAGACACGATAAAGTTATTTTGCAACATGACAACGCTCGGCCACATGTTGCTCAGGTCGTTAAAACCTACCGCCGTATAGCCCAGACATTGCCCCTTCCGATTACCACCTCTTCCGATCAATGACACATGGCCTGGCTGAACAGCATTTCCATTCTTACGAGGAATGCAAAAAATGGGTCGATTCATGGATAGCCGAAAAAAGCACAGATTTCTTTCGACGCGGAATCCGTAATTTGCCAGAAAGATGGGAAAAAGTTGTGGCTAGCGATGGACAATACTTTGAATAATCAATTTGTAACCATTTTTCCATAATAAAGATCGAAATTTTGAAAGAAATGCGCGGTTTTCAATTTGTATATGATTAAAGAAATTGCTACAAAGGCACAGATTTTTGGAAAAAATGTTGTTGGAGACAAACACACGAGCGTTTTAATTGTAACTCAGAACAACAGAAAATCACAAATAACAACTTGGGCACTTTCAAGTGATTTACAGTTTTTCTGTGAAATGAATAGAATGCAATTGTATTCACAGCATGATCTTTGCATATGTGCAGTGCAATACATAAATGTATAATTGAGAACAGGGCATATCAACAGCAGAACTCTGCTGCACAAACAGAGCTCTGTAGGAAACGTTTGCTGCAAATGCGAGCGCGTTACGTTTTTGGAGTAGGACAACTGCGTTTGATTTAATTATATATTAAAGTAAATAGTAATAAATGATGCCGTAAAATAATTTTTGCTACAGAGCTCTGTTTGTGCAGCAGAGTTTTGCTGTTGATATGCCGTGATTGAGAATGAAGAATTGTATGAATTTTCATCCCCATATGCCACACTATGCAATTTAACAACGATATGAATCTTTATTGGAGACAAATGGAACAAACGAGTACTGTATACTGGTAGATTGAATCGTGTGCACCGACTGCATTCAAGAAAGCCAGACTGTGGCATGTAACATAGAAGATAATTGAAATATTCACCTTTTCATAATAGCCATCGTTTGATTGCCCAGTCAATCGAACTGTAAGTGAAAACAAGTCCGTTGCACACCCATCGGCATAAATACAATTGCGAATCTATACTCATAGCAAATGGGAAATATACAAATATCCCACAAGACGCCACAAATCCTATCATTAATGATGAATAAAAGACATGTTCCAGTATGCTTACAAAAGCCAACCGCAGAAAATCAAATTTTTTCTGCTCATTAGTTTGCTAAAAATATACATCTCTTTGGTTTGGCTTGGCATTTGGAAAATTACAAAAAGCTGACAATTTGACATTATGTAAGATTTAACTCTCCCGCTCAGCGCTCGATTTGACATACAACTGAGCACACATTGTGGTGTTGCCATTCGTGCATGGTGAAATACCTAAAGTGGCTGACAGCTGGGCGACATCATCGGCCATCTTGTAAATCATCTTTTATTCTTTCTTTCTTTTCCGTCGTACAGTCTTATAATGCGAACCTATTTACGAAATTTGTAAGTGATTTTTACCGAAAATTATTATGTTTTATTATCAAATTGCTCAAAATGTGCGAATTTAATACGCATGCATCGAACGAAAATAGATTTTCATCGATTCCGTGTCATTTAAATTAAATTTTTCTCAAAAAAAAATCATCCATAGAAAACTGGACTAGATTAAATGTTTGATTTATTCATCGGTTGAAAAGGTCATTGGGAGCATCCGACCGATGACCATTTTTCAACTGACTAGCATAATCAAACGACAAACTGTTCTTTTTCCCAAGTCATAATTTCTATTCGGCTCAATAGCATTCAGTTTCATCATTTTTCAATCCGATTTTCTCTCTTTTTTTGGTGATTTTACTGACTTTGTCAGTAAATATTTAATTTGAGTAAATTTTGTGTGTTTTTCGAGTTCATTCTCTATTTATTGTTTCAGTTGCCTGTAAAAGTTGTCTTCTACCGCAAGCATTGAAGTAGACAAATCACCAACTTACAACATTTTAACTAATATTACTGTCGCTGCTAATAAAGAAGCGGCTGCACCAAGCAAAATTGTTGACGATGGTTCACCTAATTCAATACATCAAGCTTTTTTGATGACCTATTACAAAATTCGAAATTTGGAAAAACGCAAGGTAAGCTAAATTCCATAAACATAAAAAACCTAAGCAAATTTGTGTGTCATTTACACACCAGAAAGAGAAAAAAACGAAAAAAGGAGTTGAAGAACGAATACGGTGCGGACGAGTTTTTTATTTGTAATCATCGTAACGAACTTATCTCAATGAAAATAATGAAAAAAAAAATTGATTGTTTTGCAGTCGGTGTCTGTTTTTGGGGCGGTAAAACGTGATTTAGATGAAATTTCCACGGCTGTTCGCACAGAAATTCCTCACGCTGAACCTGTTTTCAATGACACGCTAAAATTGGACGAGTCAAAATCAACAGTCGAAACCGAGATTCGATCAACCAATACGATTTCACCGAAACGAGCTGGTAAGGTCATTCAATTCGAGAAACCAAAAACCGCCCCATCCGCTAACGATGAGAACGATCATGAAGAAAACGTTAAACCAGCCAAAATTGGTACGCTTTTGATTCTATTTCCTTTTTTTTTTTGGTATAAATGAAAAAAAAAAACTTTTTTGGATGACAATTATCTCAACAAAAAATGCTCATTTTGATTTTTTAAAGGTATTGTCATACGCCCAGCATCTGCGTGTGAAGATTATGAACAAGCCCGAAAAATTCGGAAGAGTCGTGAGAGTGACCGATCGGAGCTTGATGTTGATGATGTGGACACAATTCATCCTAATGACCCTTCTGCACCACAGCGGCATCCAGTGCAAAATGAACCACCACCACCACTTCGCCAATTCATAGCACAATGGGGAGGATATTATCTTAGAGAGATTGATTTTACACACCAAATGCAAACGGTGACTAACCATAACCTCTATCTAGAAGAAAGGTTCACAGCAGTAGAAACAACGGTCAAAGAACAACAAGCACAAATCACAGCACAAGGAGCGCAAATCACAGCACAAGGAGCGCAAATCACAGCACTAGAAGCACGAGTGGCATCAGGAGAAGAGCGTGCCCGTAATTGTACCTGCAGTGCTATGCTTGGTTGGTTGAATCAATCATAACAATAACAGAAGCAACATGAATTCACAACCAGTCGCAATCATGCAAGAAGAATAAAACAAAAACAATATACCCAAAATATACAGTTGCTGTGCAAAACTGTTCTCCATCCGTTGAAATTTTTGGTGCTAAAGCATCGATGCCACCGGTCAATCGACCAAACGACAGATCTAAGTTAATCTAATTAATTTTACTGTTTATAAACGTCGATGGATCATTCAATAGTATTTGGGTTATTGATTTTAACAACATTTTTCAACAAATTCATTTTCTTTTTTTAATGCATTCTATAACAATAAAATTATAGAAATGTAAAGCAAGCAAAAACTAAGAATACATTTCAACTAAATAAGAAAAGTTACACTGTGTTTTGTCTATTGATCATTCTGAGCCTCAGCCCAGCTGAGCCCCCATTTATGCCTGTTTGCAGAGTCATTTTATAGTGCATAACATAAATTAGTGTTATAGTGAATAACATAAATTAGTGTTATAGTGAATAACATAAATTAGTGTTATCGTGTCGCTCAATTTGGGGACATAGAAGATGTGTAACCACCTGATCCCGCTCACCGAAAGGCAGTCCACCCCAGGATATTTCCTCGAGCATTGAGAGGATCAAAGATGAGTTTGACGTTTAGTCTCGTTTAGTCTCGTTTAGTCTCGTTTAGTCTCGTTCGTCTTTATTTTATTTTTATTTAAAGATAATCTGTGTTAAAAAAACCAAAAAACTGATATAAACAATAGAACTAGTGATTTTATCTTCGAAAAATATAAAGTGCAACATCAAATATCAAACAAAAACGATAAAATCGGGTTAACAGTGACGGCATTCATGAACAAAGTGATTGTTGTTGTTGTCGCTATTGCAACACAATGACCAAAATAAAACTATGCTCCCGTGACGACTGTCCGCCTGCAAATATAAAATCGGATTTGTCAACGAAGTGTGCAGGTTGTGGTCATGTTGTTCATCTTCCATGTATTGGCATTTTTGTGAAACTCGAGCAAATAAAATCACCGAACGTCAGAATATTTTGTAACAAATGTACTGGCGAAATGTCAAACGAATCGAATGTACCGAGTGGTGAACCAAAAGTGGTCTCAAAAAAACCCGCCGAAAAATCGTCAGCACCGAGTAAGTCAAATTTGATTGTACCAGAAACATTTTCGACACCGAGTGGTACACTGAAACCGCGCCAAACCAAATTGACTGAAATGGGGTTCGCAGAAGCAAAACCAGATGGTCCGTCAATTTTATCTGAATTATCCACAATTAAAAGTATGATTTCGAAATTGACTGGGAAAACAAACGAAATACACGAAGACATGCAATTTTTAGCCCAAAAGTCAATTTCTGGAGGTGATTCGGTACAGAAAAAAACTGTTTCGCGAAACATTTCAATCGCTCATGCCTCAAAATCATCTTTTGCACACACCCCGACCAATTCATTCGCAGACACATTGCGCAGTCGCTCACAGCCTCAATCGGCCAAGCGTCAACGTTCCGACTCACCGAAATTCCTTGCTCCGAAAATTAATGTTTCGAAATTTGAAGCTCCAAAGCCAAAAATGGGCACAAAATCGTCTGTCACTGGCCTAAAAATCGTAACAAAACCGAAACGCGTCGAGAAACCGGTGTTCCACAAAGCAATTTGGGTTTCCGGTTTTGATCCAATGACCACCACAGAAGAAATCGTAAATTACATTGTGCGGAATAAATTGGTAAGTGACAAGTCGATGTGCAATGTACACAAATTGGTGAAAAAGGACAAGGATGTCAATACGTTGAAATTCGTTTCGTTTAAAATCGAAGTCAACGAAGCCGATTTTAATGTTTTGTCTGCTCCGGATGCCTGGCCAGAGAATGTTTTCGTCCGAGAGTTTCTGCAAAACAAAAATTTAGGTGATTTTTTTCCGAACTTGAATTCGAACAACAGACGCAACTCGACCTCAACGGATTTAATGGAAACAAACGAATCACAATTACCGGCCAGCACCGCAATGACCTCGTCGAAATCACAATCGAAAAAAACACCGAACAAAACGCCCAACAAAACACCGATAGAAACACCGACAACTTCACCGATAAATCGCATCATTATCTAAGTGATCATTCGTCTGCAGTCAATTCGAATGAAACAAATCTGAATGCGCATATACAAAATACTTCGCCTACCAATTTTCCAGGCCACATTAATATTAATCATCTGGACTTATTGGAAATCAATATCTACTCCTCGAATATGCGTGGTATGAGAACGAAATCAAAGGAAGTGTATCGCAACTCATCTTTGTCAGAATATGATATCTTCACATTGACTGAAACCTGGTTAACTGATGGAATCGCTTCATCAGAATATTTTGATACATCATTTAACGTTTTTCGTAAAGATAGGGATCAAACTGATTCAATTTTTGAACGTGGAGGAGGAGTTCTGGTAGCTGTCCGATCTCATTTCATCTGTTCAGAAGTATCTATTTTCAACGCATCATCAATTGAATGCGTTTGTGTTAAACTAACGTTGAATAAGCATACAAATGTATTTATTTTTAACTCGTATATTCCACCAATGTCGTCAAACGAAACTTATCAATCTCATCTTAATGCCATAAAATCAATACATTCATCATGCCGTCCATCGGATATTTTTATATTGACTGGTGATTTCAATATGCCAAATGTGTCGTGGATCGCGGATGATGATTCTAATATTCTCCTGCCAGAGCAAATAGAACCTTCACATGCAGCTGAATTTATTGGTACAATAAGTGAGCTTGGATTGTTTCAAGTCAATAATATTCGTAATTCAATGGGTAGACTATTAGATCTTGTATTTACGAACTACCACGAAAATCTAACAATTTTCAGACCGCCTCCGTTAGTCAAAGTAGAAGATCTTCATCCACCGATTTTGCTCACATTTGAATGGCATTTCAATGTTGCTTCATCTGAGCCAAATACCGACACATTTAACTATAAAAGAGGAGACTATTTTGGCTTGAATCAGTATTTGTCATCTTTATGCTTGGAAAATCAACTTATTAGTCGTCATCTATCTCTGGACGATAAGGTGACTGTGCTTGTTAATTCATTAACGACAGCAATAGAGCGGTTTATACCAAAGAATACCATTAAACGTAATGTAAAGTGTCCATGGAGCAATGCTCAACTACGCAACCTAAAAAACAAGAGAAATAAGGAATGGAAGAATTTCAAAATCTCGGGTGACAGACGTTCGTTTGATGCAGCATTCGCTGCGTTTGATTCATTGAATACAAATCCATAAGATGACTACATCAATAATATGGCTTCTACTGTTCGATCAGACACAAAATCATTCTGGCGTATTATTAATTCCAGGAGGAAAACTGATAATATACCGAAAATTCTTCATTATAGTGATACATCAACGACTAATATTCAAGTTCAAGCTGATCTTTTTGCAAAATTTTTCAACAAAAATTTTGAATTTAATAGGAATGGCTTACAACCCAATCGAGTTACCACCATTGGAGGTACTAATGATTTATTCCTGTTGGAAGAAGCATTTGTATTCGACGAGCTTATGAAAATTGATATATCGAAAGGAACGGGACCTGATGGTTTTCATCCATTATTGCTGAAAAACTGTGCAGCCTTTTTGTGCACTCCACTTCACATCATATTCAACGAATCACTAACTCTCGGATTGTTTCCTTCTCAGTGGAAGAGTTATAGCGTGAATCCAATCTTTAAAAAGGGATCTAGATCGAATGTTGAAAACTATCGCTGTATAGCTAAACTACCAACTATAGCTAAATTCTTTGAGAAACTCGTGAATATTAAACTGACTGATATGGTTGCAAATAGAATATCACCGAAACAACATGGATTCTATAAAAGGCGTTCAACAGTGACCAATCTTATGGATTTTACTCACTTTGTGTTTAAAAATCGACGACAAGTAGATGTGCTGTACACAGATTTTGCAAAGGCCTTTGATAAAGTCAATCATGATATATTGATTTCAAAGTTAAACAGATATAATATACCTAGTAACCTCATCTATTGGATCAAATCATATCTTCGCGATCGTCGTCAATTTGTATACTACAATGGTAGAAGTTCCGGGGAATTCATAGTAAACTCGGGTGTGCCTCAGGGAAGTCACTTGGGACCTACACTTTTTTTACTATTTATCAACGACGTGGTTGAGGAATTGGGTATTGATGTGTTTATATCTTTGTTTGCTGATGATCTTAAAATTGCAGTTGCAATCAATTCCGCTATGGACACATTGAAGCTTCAACGTGCTATCGATAAATTGAGGCAATGGTGTATCGCAAACGATTTACACCTAAACTTAAACAAGTGTTCAGTGATGTCAATTACCAACAAACAACAATCGAACATCTTTATTGGAAATTACCATTATGGGGATCACGTGTTTGAGAGAGTTAAAGAACAAAAGGACCTTGGTGTGATTGTGGATTCGAAACTGAATTTTAATAACCACATAAATATGATCGTGTCTAAAGCAAAATCTACACTTGGATTTATCAAACGCTTTTGCTTTGACATAAGAAATCTCAATACTCTCAAGACTTTATATAACACTCTAATTCAATCATTGCTTGAATACTGTTGTGTCGTATGGTTACCATATCATTCGATATCGATAGACTTAATTGAATCGGTGCAAAAGCAATTTACAATATTTGCATTGAGAGAATATCCATCTGCCGAAAACAACTATCATATTTCTTCATATGAATGTAGACTGGAAAATTTGAAAATGATGAAACTTGAAAGGAGGCGTATCAATGCAGCTTTGCTGTTTTTCTACGACGTATTGAACGACATTATCCCATGCTCACAGATAAAAAACGATATTGCGCTTCATTCAAACCCATTCAATCTTCGTGAATCGTCGGTGGAAACTTTTAGAATAATAGATCTATTACTTATTAATGAACATACGGCACCAGTAAATCAGATGTGTAAACTTGCAAACTTCATTGATGAACTGTTTAAAGAACCTGCTTCTCGTGCAAATTTTAAATCTCAATTAGTTGCCTGTGATAAATTGAATCTTAGGTTGAAACAACAACAAATCCAATGATTGTAATTAAACCATTTCTTTTTAAATTTCATTAGCATTGTTAATATTGTGATATTGTGATTATGTGATATTTTTAGCATAGTTATCGAATGTAATATTTGTACAAATTGTATTTATAATCATCCAACCTTGCAATGTTTGAATGGATTTTTCTAAAAGAAAAGATACAGGTTTTAATGGTGGTGAGATCCGATATAATCGATTAATGACCCTTACCTTTTCCCTGTCAGATATGTAATTAATCAATAATGAATAAAAACAGCCAGTCTTTGGCGGTGTATTGTTAAAAAATAAAAAAAAAAAAGAACTTAACCAGGAAGAGATACTTTTCTCTTTACGATTGCACATCCCCTGCAGGGAGCTCGCCAACCCGTTGGCATCTGACTGCTGATAACGTCAGAATGGTTATAAAGGGTGATTTTTTAGCTGGTTTCTTTTTGACGTTTAATTTTTTGACAGATGTCAAATTCCAACTGACGTCTGTCACAGTCAAAAATGCTCAGTATGCTTTGCAATTTCAAGATGGAAAGACTTACAAACGAGCAACGCTTGCGCCTCCAGCCACACAGCGGGTCCATCCATGGACGAACTGCGTCGTAAGTTCGGCGAACAGTTCATCTCTCGTTTCGGCCCCGTTCATTGGCCGGCCAGATCGTGCGATTTAACGCCCCTGGATTATTTTTTGTGGGGCATGAAATTATTTTCAAAAAGTAAATGGCAAGAACCAATTTATCGATTTCAATAAAGATTTGATTCACTTTTCGAAATTTTTTGCGTTTTTTTCGATTTTCAAAAAGAAACCACTTAAAAAATCACCCTTTATAATACTGAATATAGTTTACATGCAAAAAACTTATAAATTAACATTCATTTAGGTAATGATGGAGTGAGGGTTGTATTCTCACCCAGACCGTTTTGGATGCCCGCCATTTCAAGCGACTGTTACTTCTCTGTATGCTTTCATCGGAAAACGCCTACACGGGAGACTCTATGCGCGTCTGTTGTAGTCGTTAAATGCTGAAGTTTAACACAAAAAACATTGCTAATTTAACGTTAAGTTACTAGGAAATCAATATTTCAGCATATTTGGATTGAGACTTGGATCGAAAAAGAAAGAAAAGACTTATTGCCTTGTTTCGGAAATAGGATGATAACTATTTCCATCATCAGTGGCCAGACAAGGGCTTTCACTATGTAAGTTTGCCTGAGGATTGGCTTCACTTATCATAGTTACTGGGGTTAATTGAGGATTTATTTACTATGCTTTGGTCTTATTTGGAATATCAAAAACACATCTGTGTTTAAATGGATAATTACTTAACACATTTTACAGGAATAGGGTGTCAGTGTGATAGTCATCTTTTATATTTAGTTGGTGATGCTAAATGTACCCGATGTGTTAGATCGAGACAAGTTCGCATCTGACAGAGTGTGTTAGTCTCTGACAGGTCGGCTTCGTCGTGCTCCCGTTTTCGAACGATATCTTTACTTGCCTATGATTTTCATTGGCTGATAAAACTTACGCAATTGAATTTACGTAGTACCTCACTGATCATGAAGAGTTATGATCTGTTGGGAGAGAAATAGGTTATGCCTTGTTTCGGAATAGGATGATTGACTATTCCATCATCAGTGGCCAGACAAGAGCTTTCACTATGTAAGTTTGCCTGAGGATTGGCTTCACTTATCATAGTTTCTGGGGTTAATTGAAGATTTATTTACTATACTATGGTCTTATTTGGTATATCAAAAACACATCTGTGTTTAAATGGATAATTACTTAACACATTTTACAGGAATAGGATGTCAGTGTGATAGTCATCTTTTATATTTAAACAGTCCTAGCCATTTACGTGGGTGGCGAAAGGGTCAAGTTTTTTATAAATGTGATTCACATCTGACGGTAAGCCGTTCTGTCTGAAGGTTGTCATTTCTCCTCTATGCGAGTAAAATGAGGCACGCTTCTGCAGCGGGGCAGACCTGCACATCAAGTAAATGCGTTTAGACCAATTTGAGAGATTTTGAGTGGTATGAGAGAAATAGGCTTTCATTGAGATAATTAGCCTGAAGAATGGCTCAATTGGGTGGATTTCCTGTGGCTATGGAAATAGTATTTCGGTGTGTTAGTCCATACTTTACTATTCACAGATTAGAGTTGTGAGTTCTTATATCTGTTAAGATAGCTGAGTATTTTGGCTGAGCAACGCAAGCAAACATGCGTCAACGTGTTTGCGTTGACTGTATGTATTGTCGTTTTGTCGATGATAAATTGTCGTCGATGTGTGAGTGTACAAATTCAATAGTGCAAAATATTATTATACAAAACATATTATTGCATACCAGGGCATATTTTAACGGGCAGTTGTACCAGAAACTGGCAGTTGTAAATCCGAAATTGGCAGTTCTTGGCCGAATTTCTGGTAGTTCAAAAAGGGGTAACGACATAAGTCCGCCGTCATACGTCCGCTCAGTACAAATGGTCAGCGGATTTATGTCGCTTTTTTTGGCGATATTATGTCGTTTCGAAAACGACATAAATTCGCGCGGAATTGTGACGTTTTAAAAACGACATAAGTTCGCTCAGAGAAAACAACATAAGTCCGCGCGGACTTATGTCGCTTTTGAAATGAAATAAGTCCGCGCGGACTTATGTCGCTTTTAAAACGACACAATTCCGCGCGGACTTATGACGGCGGACTTATGTCGCGATGCCGTTCAAAAACATGAGTGGAATAACGAAATCCCAATGGAATTTTCTCATTTTGAGCATCTTTTACTGTAACGTAATGAACGTAATACCAAATTCGACGTGGCGAAATATATGTATATATATACATTTTACATCGTCTACCACGTCTCATGCACAAGCACAACTCTGTTTCTTTTTTTTCACCGTTATTCCTTAGTTTGTTATTGCATATTTCGTAAACAAAAATCAGGAGCAGCGCAACGTAACACAGAGGAGCTAGCCAGTGATGAAAAAACGCTTTTTATGTTGCTCTTTTGTTCGAAATGAGATATTATTTTGTAAATTTTATTTGAATTTGTTCATCGAAAATGAGTGCTCTCCGAAAAAAATTAAAACAATAAATGATTATTTTCGTGGAAGTGTGTGTAATTATCTTTGTTATTTATCGATTTTTGCTGATGAAATTTATTGCTTGAATCCGTTGTTTGAATTCGTTTCCATTCTCACCGATTTTTGTTCAATAAACCAACATGAAATTGATTTGTTTAATAGGTTTCTCATCGAATAAGAAGAATACGGCGACAAATGAATCTTGCTTTTCATCGACACCAGCTTCGGAGCTCCAAAGTTCTGATTGCAATATTTTTTCAATGAGTGCTGATTCGAATCCAAATAATTCGATTGTTTCGGGCACCTCACAATTAACACGAGGCGATGATAGTTCGATTGAAACCGACTCGGACGAAGATGGTGTAGCTGCTTCTTCCGATACAAATGTAATATCATAATACATAAAAATTTGACTTCAGTTCGGACTGGCAGCTGTTAATTTCCCTTAAAATATGCCCTGTTGCATACAAAATATTTCCTATCCCAAAAAAAAAAAATCGACAGATAAATAAATGCTTCCGATTCCTGTCCTTCCTAAAATTTCTTGAAAAGAGACTTAAAATTCTATTCAAGTTAGAATTTCTTTGATTATTGTGCATGAAAATTAAATAGATTATTTAGTTGCATTAATTGTCATCTTTAGTTCATTTTATATTTATTTTATTTTTACGACAATTCGTGGTCGACAAAACGACAATACACACAGTTGACGTAAGCAGGTTGACGCATGCTTGCTTGCGGTGCTCAGCTATTGTTGAGATACTGAACATCCAAATCGCAATCACTGTCATCAGCTCTCTTCCTTTTAAGTGAATTGTTGATGAATTGTTCAGTTGTTTTTGCCTCTGCATTACACATATTTGTTAGAAAATGCATTGTACGACAAATGCCTATAAAAGCAAGAGTCAATAAAACAAACAACCAGTTGCATTACTTAAGCAGTAGAAAACAGTTGTCTTTCATTCATTCTCTTCCACAAACAGCGGTTTCAAGTTTCAAGACATAAAGTCTACATGGTAGCAAAGCGAAGTTGCTGATTGTACAAATTCGAATAAATTCATGTGTTGAACCATGTTAAATCAATCTGAATAAATTCATGTGTTGGATTATCAGTTATTGTGAACAATCAGAACTAAAGTAAACTTTTTTCCTTTTTGTGAGAGAGAATTCAATTGTAATAAAATTCGAACTGAAAAGTAATAAGACTCAAAATGGGCAAAGATTTCAATATCGTTAAATTAAGTGGTGCCGAAAATTATCACCAGTGGAAATTTGCCATTGAAAATGTGCTGGCTTTCCAGGATTTATCAGAAGCACTCGTTGCCGCCAGTTCGTTAACGCCAAACACGGCTACTTTAACAGATGCGACAAAATTGGCAAAGGCAAAGGCTTTGATTTCCCTAAGTGTTGAGCCAGTGATTTATGCTCATATTCAGAAAGCAAGTAGTGCACTTGAAATTTGGAACATATTGTTAAGACTATATGATGATCATGGTTTTTCGCGTGAAATCTCTTTGTGGCATGAACTCTTCTCCACGAAATTGGCAGATAGTGAAAACATGAGTGATTACATTGGAAAATTAAAATCGGTTACGAATAAATTGGTTGGAATCGGTTTTCCAATAAATGATAGACAATTGGTCGCGTTTACGCTCGCTGGGCTCACCGAGGAGTTCAAACCGGTTATCTATAGTTTGGAAACAAACACCGGCAATATTTCCTCCGATTTTGTCATGACAAAATTATTAGACTTACAACCATCGACAAGTGATACAAATGCGTTTTTCAATAAAAATAAAAAGAAGAAGCAAAACAAAAAGCAGCGAAAGTGCTTCACTTGTGGTTCAAAATCGCATTTAAGCAATACGTGCGACAAAAAGGAATCTAAAAATGATAAAAGTGAAAAGAAACCCAACTGCGACGATAAAAGTAATTCTTCGAAAAAAGCAGCATTTGTAGCATTCATGTGCAAAGAGAAGGAACATAACGGTGATTGGTATGTCGACTCGGGCGCGGGGCGTCATATGACACCAAACGATAGTGAAATGTACAACATAAAAAGTTCGCATGTAAAAGAAATATGTGGTGCGAACAACAGCAAAATGACTGTTGTTAAACGTGGTAATGTGATGATCGGGCTGAAAAATAATGAAATTGAAGCCGACGACGTATTACATGTGCCTGATATCGCAGTAAACTTGTTGTCCGTTTACAAAATTTGCCAGAAAAATAATGTAGTGATTTTCGATAAAAATGAATGCACGATTAAAAATGCAAACGGTGATGTTATTGTTTCATGCAAGGCAGGCAATGGTGTATATAAGATCGGTAGAGCTACTGAAAAGTGCTTATATACAAATAAAACATTCGACTCAAATGCGCTCACATGGCATCGTCGCCTGGAGCATATGAATTTGAATACGATGAATAAAATGAAAACGTGTGTGTCCGGTATAAACTTTACGGGCGGTGAACGATTAGTGAAGCAATGTGAAATATGCGCTCGTGCAAAAAGTTGCCGACTTCCATTTCAAATAAGTGTAACTAAATCCAACGACATACTGGAATTAATACACTCCGATCTAATGGGACCAATGGAGACAGCGTCTATTGGGCATAAGAGATATTGTTTAACCTTCATCGATGATTACTCACGTAAGGTGTTTGTACGATTTCTATACAAAAAATCTGAAGTACTGGATGAATTCAAAGCGTTCAAAACATTCATCGAAAAGCAAACGAGCAAAAACATAAAAACACTACGATCGGATAATGGGGGTGAATATGATTCCGATGCATTTGCAAAATATTTTCGTGATAACGGCATACAACATCAGTTTACTGTTCCGCACACCCCCCAGCAGAACGGGGTATCTGAAAGGATGAATCGTACATTAGTGGAAAAGGCAAAATGTCTGTTCTTTGATGCAGAGTTCCCAAAAAGCTACTGGGCAGAGGCCATAAATATGGCCGCACACATCATGAATCGCTCAATTTGTTCCGCGTTGAAGGACAAAACACCGGACGGTGTTTTCTACAACAAAGATATCGATGTTTCAGACTTAAAAATATTCGGTTCGAAAGTTATGGTGCATATACCGAAACAGAAACGGAAAAAGTGGGACGCCAACGCCACTGCCATGAGCTTTGTCGGCTATGACAACGATACCAAGGGGTATAGATGCATCGACAGAAATACAAAAAAGGTCACCATTAGTCGAGACGTGATTTTTTATGAAGACATTCCGGATAAAACATTTGACATTGAATGCGATTCAGATGAAGGGAGAGTTGTTGAAAATTTTGATGTTGGATACGACGTCGACGATTTAAATGAAACACTTCGGGGTAGTGAAGATTCGGATACCACTATCTCTGCGTCGGAGTACGCTCCGTCATTGGATGCAACATATGAGCCATCAGAATCTTCCTTGCTTGAAATTTCGGAGGAAGATGTAACCGTGCCTACGGACACAAGTGATCAAGGTGGTCCAAGTGCTGGCTCACGCAGTAGCTCACGTGTGCGTAAGGAGCCAGTACGATATCCATTGGGCTACGTAGCATTTTTTGCAGAACCAGCCACCGTCAAAGACGCTTTAAAAATGAATAACGCGAGGGAATGGAAAAATGCGATGGACAGCGAAATTGCCTCTCATAAGTTAAACCAAACTTGGACTCTAACGGAATTACCTACGGGCAGAAAGACCGTCAAATCCAAATGGGTTTTTAAATTGAAGAACAATGATCGATTTAAAGCAAGACTTGTTGCGAAGGGCTATTCACAGAAATATGGTATCGATTACTAAGAAACATTCAGCCCAGTAGTACGTACAACAACACTGAGAATCATGATCGCCATGGCCGTCCAATTCGGACTCAAAATACATCAGCTCGATGCGGTTACAGCATTTCTACAGGGTGAGTTGAGCGAATTGATTAACATGGATCAGCCAGAGGGCTATGAAGACGGCACTAATCGGGTATGTAAACTGAATAAGGCGATTTACGGATTAAAACAGGCCGGACGGGCTTGGAATCTCAAGTTAAGTGAATCATTAATAAATTTCGGTCTTAATAAGTCTCTATTGGACCCATGCGTTTTTTTTAATGACGTAATCACCGTTCTCATTTACGTCGATGACATGTTGATTTTCTACAAATCACAACTTGAGCTTGACAAAATCAAACAATACATGGATGATAATTTTTTTATAAAAGACATTGGTCCGGCCACGAAATGTATCGGTGTAACTAACAGAACAGATGAAAAACAGAATCGAGATAAAAAAATTCAGTACGTTGGTGAAATCATTCGAAAATTCCTTCCGAATGAAGAAAAAATTGCTAAAACCCCGAGCGATCCGAACGTGAAACTGTCAATCTCCATGGTGACTGAAGAAAACGAATTGACCGGTTCAGTACCATATCAAGAAGCAGTTGGCAGTCTTTTATATTTGGCACAGGGTACTCGACCAGATATAGCGTTCGCTGTGAACGATGTTAGTCGTTTCAACGGTCAACACAGTGAAGATCACTGGAATGCCGTTCTGCGCATTATAAGGTACTTAAAACATACCAGGGACCTTAAATTGTGTTACGAAAAAAGTGGTGATGAATGCGACATGCATGCATTCTCGGATGCTGATTGGGCATCGGATGTAGATAAACGACGCTCATGTACGGGCTTCGTGGTAAAGTTTTGTGGCGGAGCAATAAATTGGTTTAGTCATCGCCAGGACATTGTTGCACTTTCATCGGCAGAATCGGAATATATCGCCTTGTCTTGTACAACCAAAGATATTCTGTGGATTCAGCAACTCATAAACGAGCAAAGGAAAAACTTCGCCGGCAAAACAATAATCTATGTTGATAACCAAAGCGCAATAAAGATTGGAAATGTTGAGGCATACCGAGAACGCACTAAGCACATTGATGTGAGGCATCATCACATCCGTCAGCAAATTCAGTTGGAAAAAATTCGCCTATGTCACGTTAGCACACACAATAACGTAGCTGATTTACTAACTAAGGCGGTTACGGGAGAAAAAACTCGCACATGCACTACCGGCATGGGGCTCAAGTAATTTTTTCTTTCTTACCTTGCGAAATTTTAACCATATTTTTTTTGTTTATTTTTTCTCTTTAGTCTTAATTTTCGTGTCAGTCGACAGAAAAACAATCAAATATTCAATTACCTTTATTTATTCTTTGGAGTTAACAAATCAAATATGTCATGTTTTTCTTTTCATGATTAAGTTTTTTTTAATGCAAAGTTTTGTCAATTAAGCGTTACTTGAAAGTATAAAATGCAAGACATTCAAATGAAAAACATTCAGTTCATTAACAACCATTGAGTGGAAGCCTTCGATTCAGCAGCGATCAAACACGAAACAACCATGGGTATATTCGGTTCATCTGAAGAGACTATCGAGGAGAAATCCATCGACAGCAATGGACATGTCAACAATAACATTATTATCCGCGAAGCAGAGGACACTCATCAGCAGATGTTGATAAACGAGAAATTATTATTTGCAACGTATCTGTTAGTCTTCGCCGAGTTATTGAAGTCGAGCATTTACGTAGTTCAAACATTCAAAAAAAATGTGAAAAAGAAATATTCAAGTACCGCATAAGATTTGTTTTGTATTCTTGCCTTTTTTTTGTAATTGTAAATTTATCAATCTAACAATTAAGAGAACGTGTTAGAAAATGCATTGTACGACAAATGCATTCGCCTATAAAAGCAAGAGTCAATAAAACAAACAACCAGTTGCATTACTTAAGCAGTAGAAAACAGTTGTCTTTCATTCATTCTCTTCCACAAACAGCGGTTTCAAGTTTCAAGACATAAAGTCGACAAAACGACAATACACACAGTTGACGTAAGAACGTTGACGCATGCTTGCTTGCGGTGCTCAGCTATTGTTGAGATACTGAACATCCAAATCGCAATCACTGTCATCAGCTCTCTTTTTTTTAAGTGAATTGTTGATGAATTGTTCAGTTGTTTTTGCCTCTGCATTACACATATTTGCGTCCTTATCAGAGTCTTCGGCTAAAAGCCATACCACTCATTTACGATGATAAACCGACAAACTCATATTTCACAATTTTCAAAATTTTAACCATGGCTAGTGAATATTTGCTTAAATAATTTGTGATTGACACAACTGACATATAGAAAATAAAGAAAATACTTGAACTGAAGAACAAAATGAGACAAATATATGCCAAAAATATCTACAACAATTGCACTGTATTCATATATGAAACATACATATGTTCGTCACAGCATAAGTGCGGAAACCTCCGCTTCGCTTCGCTAGCTCGGCCAGTATATAAGTATTGATAATAAATCCAATAAAAATGGAAAATCACAAACTTCATTACCTTTTTACTTTTCTAATGCAAATATTTTTTTTCAGTTTGTATGTAGAAAATGAAGGTTCAACTGCTGAATTTTTGTATGCATAAAGCTATTTTAGCATTTCTATGTCGTTTTGAATATGTCTGAATTAGCACAATATATTTCGTAAATATTTCATATCTCAATAAATTCATTGTTTCAAATTAAAAATTAATTTTCAATTCAGTGGTGTTTCTACCATCTAGTAAGAGAGTTGAAGAGATTGTCCTAATTGAACTTTTTGACGCCATCCATTGAAATGGGAAGGCTCATCAAACAATTGGTGATGAATGTGCACACGCATTGAATGTACTTTTGTGGATAACTTATTAAAAGCTTGACATGTTCCGCATCATGAAAGCAAACTGTTTCCACGGGTACACCAATTGATTGCCGAAAATGAGCAAACGCTTCCACATCCTATAAAATATTCCGAAAAGAGTCACATTAGAAAAGAAGAGAGAAAGGGAATGGTCACACAAATTGTAATGTAAAAAAAAGAACAAAATAAGAAAAATGTATGGAAAATATGAAAAACCAAAAGGAAAATGAAAACGATGAAAATTTAATATAGGTAAATCAAAAATCGAAGCTTTGAGCTGAAAAAACTTTCTCGTTAATGCCGCCTTAGTTAAATATATACTTACCCCCGGTAAAATCAATTTGTCTGCATTCGAATACATAAAAAGTTGAGGAATGTAATTGTCGAGGTATTTTAGATCATTGTATGGGTTAATACTTGGAACTTTCTTCAATGAAAAAAAACCTTTAACCCGAAGAAATATATCCTGTTTAAGATCAAGGAAGATTTAATATTAAGAATTGAAATTGAATAAAAGGCGACTGTAATTACCTCGACCACCCATCTTGCGGCCAGCCCGAACGTTATGAGCCATGAAACTATGCAACTGAAGCGTTGTTTTCTTCCATAAATGGACGAAACAGCTCGATAAAGTGAGAGAATGCGCCGATCGCCTGGCGATGAGTCAAATATTATACCACAAATCTGAAACACAAAATAAATTCATTGACATTCGTTATTTGGCCGAATAGAATTGTCACTAACATCTAATGGCGTTTGAAATTCCTTGATAGCCAAATCAATATGCTGATAGAGGTATGCGCCACCATTCGAAAACACATGTAATATTATTGGGCTCGCCTCGAAATTCATATCGTATAATAATTTAACGATTTTCTGTCCAGTCGGTTTCATGGCATCTCTTTTCCATAGAATGTTTTCAACAGGTGCAGTATATCGAACCGTAATCAATCTGTTGGGGACAACAGAAATTGATACCTTTAATAATTTCAAAATAGTTGTTTAACATAATAGACGGAGCATTTTCAGTGAAAAACTAAATATTTTCAAATTGCAAGGCCATATTGAAATCTATCGAATTCAAGAGAACAGTGTGTGAAAGCAGTTTTTTGCTAATGCATGTTTTCAGTTGTGATACAGATGGCAAAATTTCCAAATGTCATGTGATAGATGCAATGAATTCAATGTCACTGATGGTGCATACAAATGGCTCTAAAATCAAGGTTGAACTTATAAATTAAGATATTCAAGTGCTTCTTCTAAACGCAAATTGCATGCAGATATTTTAAATTGAAATTAAGTTGTCTCAAATTTTATTCGATAAAGCGGAAAAAGTGGAATGCATTTTTCATTGCTGTCGAAAGATTCAGATAAAATCAGCAATATTAATTAATTGGCTTCCCACGATATTTACCCCCTGTCTTCGTAGATTTTCGAATATTTCATGAGGTATCTGTCTTGGCAACCAGCCCAACCAAGCAACAAAACAATTGGCGTGTTCACTTCATCGTTGGCAAAATTAAAATCAAAATCCAATGGATTCGGCGGATACCCTTTATTTCCTGCAGCACTTCTGGGTGGTGGAAATTTTATAAAATATTCCAAAGAATCTTGACGTGGCAAACAGTGTTCTTTAACACCTGATGACGACATAATTGCTGCAACCGCGTGATTATTCAGATTATTCAATGCAAGAATGGATATGCTTGTTTTATGGATTTAATTAAATTTTTTCTTTTTTCGATGAAAATCGGAAAATTCACTGAAGGCACAATATCACAAACACAAACCTTCTTTCCAAGAGCTCTTCAACCGGCAAACTGCTCCTGCGAATTTTCATATACTGCATAAAGTATTTTTTCACCCGTGACATCAACATTCATTTTGGATATGTATAGAAAATCGTACGATTGTATTGGAATGGGAAGGATTCGAGCAACACATGCGCCGTTGGTTTGTGTATCCTTCCGAATTCCCGCATTCACTTTACAGAAAGGAAAAAAAAAGTCTTGGTTAATTTCCATTTGTGGTAAATGTTTTAGCTACAGAAAATACAAAGGCAACAACACACTTGTTCTTTCAAAATTAATTTATTTCATTTATAAAATAATTAAATAGTGTTTTTTAATGACGAATTATCATGAACCGTTCGTGATGTAAACAAATATCACGTATTTTGAAAGTGCGCCAATGGTTGCGTATAAAATCAATCAAGTGTCAATATCAAATATATGTTTTATATTTGGCAACCGACAACTTCGATACATTTTGAAACTTTTTTCAAGAACTACTGCCAGAAATTAGTTTATTGAAATTGAATGAATCATTTATTTCAAATAAATTTCAAAGTTCTGTTCGATTGTGTTAAAAATAACAATATTCCATTCAAATCAGATAGATCAAACGCCAATATGGCTGCGTACAATGGAGAGTGATCTGTCAAACAGAATACAAGTGGATATAAGTTATGTCATTTTTCTCAGTATCATTCCCTTGAGTTGTGTGCCGAACAGTCATAAAATTGCGTTTGTTTAATTTTAATATAATAATAATTGAGGAACTCAATTAGGCAATAAGTTTGCAATATTTAATTGTTGGTATGATCATTGTAAATTCCTCAAAAGAAATTGTTATTTCATCATATCATGGTTATCACTTAATTGTTGCCGATTACTTAATTCGCAGCTTTGATTTTTCTCATCGCTTAACTTTTTTCAGTATTTGTTCGTGTGCAAAACTGGCGTTGCGTCTGTCGTTGCTATTGAAACGATTTTCACCGAAATTTGGCATAAGCAATTCATTTCATACGTCTGACGCAAAAATGGTGAAGGAATATCACGTTCGTGGCTACGAAGAGTTCACTAAATTAGCCGAAAGTCTTGAAAGTACCGGCGAAAATGTTCACATTTTGTTTTCTGGTGGTAAAGATGAGACAGGCAACAGCTGGTGTCCATATTGTGTGCGTGCTGATCCTGTCATCAAAGAAGCATTGAAACATGCTGCCGAAAATAGCCATTTCATTCATGTGGAAGTTGGAGACCGACCATAGTAAGTCCAGAACCTTCAGGTTTTTAACACTGATTGACTGTGAATTCTAATCAATTAAAATGAATTGATTTTTTGCAGCTGGAAGGATCTCAATTGTCCATTCCGTAAGGATCCCCGCACTCACTTGGTGTTCTTACCCACATTGCTTCGTTGGAAGTCGCCTCAACGCTTAGATGGGGAACGGTGCTGTCAGGCAGATCTGGTTGAAATGCTCTTCACAGATGATGATTAAACTCTCAGCCGTAGAATATGCATTCAAATCCTAGCTACAAGCAAATAATTTTCGGATGAAATATCAACAAAAGCGTTTTGACAATTGACCAAACAAACATAACCTATAATTTCGAATATTCTAATTTCGAACACTGCATTTCTGGATATATTGTTCGTGCCAGTGAATGAAGAAAAATGAAGAGCAAGAGGAAAATATGAACTTTTGCTGTTTAGTAAATTGATTTGCACGTAACATTGAATACTAAATGAATTACCCATTTGCATAATCCAAATTAATAAAAGAATTACTTCTCAACGGTTGATAACGTTTTTACACATTGTATATTAATTGCTTTTGTACTTAACTTTCTACCTTCTATTGTTTCCTTTGTGTTTCATGTGTAAATGCATAAGGAAATCCACACCATTCCAAAGTAAGTGTATTTCAATGAAGTCGCATGAAATTGCAGAAGAATATCGTTTTTGGAATAGACACATTTTTAAAGCAATAAAGAAATACTTCCGAAAAATTCTTTATACATTTCAATATTTTGGGCTACAAATTTATCACATTCTTTCTTTAACAAACATGATTTCAAGTGTTACACAAACGGCAATGTTACGCAAAATGTTTTGTCTGTTGCAATATTCGTTTAAAAATGGTTCAATACAGTGAAGTGAAAAAAAGGGGCCCGACTTCAAATTTTGGAGTTTTATGATTGATTCTCAAACAATGTTCATGCTAAATCAACATTTCAGAAATCCAAATCCATAATAACGGAGTCACCTTCATCGTCATCGAGCATTTTCTGGTATACATTTTCTTCCTGGTGATTTGATTGCTTGTTTTCGCTTCCACTATTGTCGTCATTGTTATTATTGCTCTGGGAACCTCCTTTAGAACTTCCATTTCGTGCGAAGTAATTGGAAACCTTGTTTTGGGTTTCCTTTCATAAATCATAAAACATGTAAGTACATATAGTTATACACCCATATAGGATTGCAAGAGAGACATAAAAAAGTCCTATATGACTTACGGGAATTGAAATAGTAGAATGTGTTGCATCTGTCAGATCTTCCGAGAAAATGCCAGCTTTGCTCAAGACATCTTGTTTTCCTTTCACCATGTTCCACATATAATCGTCAGCGGTTCCTTTTGCCAATAAATAGCGACAGATGACGGGAGACTTTTGACCTAGTAAAGTAAACAGCAAATCAAAATATTATATCGACATTCCATAAGTATTTTTATATAAAACTTACCAATTCGGTGCGCTCTGGATTCGCATTGGGCGAGAGTCTGCAAAAATTATTGAAAAATATTAACATATTTCTGAATTTGCTCGAAGACATAGAACATTCCCCAAAAATATATCAACCTTGATGTTTCAAATTGTGTTTTAAAAATTATTTGTTAAAAAAATAAACATAATTTGTTGATGTCTCCAATTGTCCTCGTGAAGTTATTCTTCAATTTATTCTATGGATTTTTTAAAGAATGAAGAAAAATATCGAACAATACCTTTATATCTATTATTATTATTATTATTATTCACAATATTAATTAAATTATTGATTTCACATCTTGTTGCTTTATGTAATACGAAGGAGCAATAAGGTTCAAAATCGCTTGACATCGACGTTTCACATCACACCGGTCGCTTTTGTAATATCAAATTATCTTAAAACGATTTTTGGAAAATAGTCCGATAAAAGATGAAAAGTATACATGTTTTTGGAAAAGGCTGATTCAAGTCAAAATTAAAAATCCTAAACTCAAAATTGTTACAGATTTTGATGATTTTTTTCGAATGATTCTTTATTATCACAATTAGAAGATCCTTGTCATTACTTACACTTGGGTTCCAGTCCAGCTCAGCAAATATTACCTTATAATAAATTAAATTTGGTTTTTAAAAATATATCAGCAAATATGTTGCGGTCAATTCTAAACATACCAAAGATGCTGATGTCAATGTGATGGCTGCGTTACAAGCTGCAAGGTTAAGAAGATACAAAAAATGTTTTCAATTCTTGAGGTTTGTGTGCAAAATAACGAGAGAAAATTCGAATCATACCTTTCAAAGAAAGTACAGCCACTTGACATGACTTATTATTCTGGAACTGATCGATGTACGTGGTTCGCAAATCATTTCTTGTCGAACCGTCAATTCGAATAAAATTGATATTCAATTGTGACAGACAATTAGATAAAGCATTCAACATCACTTTATGATAACCAAATATTATGAACTTCACTTTCTCTTTGACCAAATCGGTCACGTAGGCACTGAAAATATGGAAAATATGAATTTATGGTTTAAAAATGTATTTATGACGACCAAAGATATATTATTACCAAACTGCATTTGCTTTAAGTTTTGCCGATTCGGCATACAATCGTAGCAGCAATTCTTTACGCTCATTTCCGGTGAAGCGATCGACATCAGCAGAAAATTCTTTGCAATTCTCGATGGTCTCTCGCATGCTTTCGTCCTTTTCATTCCAAACCTTCTTAGAATCTAGGAGTATCGTTTCCCGAGACTTCGAACCCAGTTCAAATTCAACACTTTCCTTGGTACGACTGAAATCAAACACATCAATACTTGAAAATTTGCCCAATTGTGCTCTAAATAACAGATATATTATTTTGGTTTCAAGAAATTCCTACCGAATCATGAATTTGCGTTGCAAAATAATGTTCAATTCATCCAAGTTGCTACTTCCAGAGCTGTCCCATCCAAAATTTGATTCTTTGCCATCACAATAACGTTTACTGTATTCTTTAAATCCGCCAAAAAATGTTTTATCTATCAACTGGAGTTGACAAAACAGCTCAGCCGGACGCGATAAGGCTGGAGTTCCTGAAACGAAAATGATATTTCTTAGAGATCCAAATGCATTGAGCTAAATTTTTGTTACAAATACAATCAAATGTACCTGAGAGTAAAATAATGCGTTTTGATTTCTCGCAAAGACGTTTTGCACTTATGCACGATTTGGTTTTGAAATTTTTGATCGTGTGAGATTCATCCTAATGATCAAAAATGATATAAAAATACATTAACATGCTAATGCTAGTACATGCATAAAATCTTTTCTTAATCACCAAAATTACGAAGCCAAAATTTCTTCTGGCCAGCCGATCGGCGTGTTTATCCATCATAGAATAACTGGTAATAATCACTTTGCATTCACTGATATAGTCTTGTCCAGACGTGACACATTTGATCGAATCACCTGGAACCCAAGGCAAGAGTTCTCGAATATGTCGTTCCCATCCTTCGCGTGCAGTTGCTGTAGTAACAACAAGAAGTGGCCAGTCGTCTTTGTAAAAATCAGCAACGGCAATCGCTTGAAATGTTTTACCTGAAATCGTCATTACAATTGCTAGATAACAGAACAATAAAACGTAAAAAAATCGAAGTGAAACCAACCAAGCCCCATATCATCGGCAATCATACATCGTCCATTGTTGCTGATGGCAAAAGCAACACCATATTTTTGAAAAGTCAGCAGTTGCGAGCTTAACTTCTTCTCGATAGCTTCCAAGCACATGAAGTCCAACTCAGCTTCCTCTCGCTTCAGCAAATTCAATACGAACTTTGGAATTTCACCAATAACGACATGTGGATTGAGTGTACTAGCTCTCTTTCGCAACTCTTCATAGACGCTTATCTCAAATGACCAGTTTTTTGTTTGATAATCTTCCAAAAGGCACGAAAATAAGGTTCAGAATAAAAATTCATCATCAAATCATAAAATAGTAATTATTCTTACTGTAGGCTTTCGTTGGAATCGATTTGAAAATATTGATCAATTTCTCGTTGTAGCCCGATGTGGTGACCTGGAATCGTTTTGGCGTGATCATGGAGCAGGTGCAAGTAACAACCTTTGTGATTGCTGCAGAAAAATCCTGCCAACTGTTGCTGGTATTTGCTACTGGTTTCGTGTCTGCCACGCTGTTTTGTTTAGGGTACGGTTGTGATGAAATTCGATTTAGAACATTGTGTTTTGGCTGTTGCTTTATTTTGTTTTCGTACTGATTTAATACATTTGCCTTTTCATTTCTTTCGTTGCCATAAAAACTCGTGACAGTTTTCGCTGCCGTTCCTGGACTCGTTATGGTAGTCGGATTTGCATTAGAATTCGAGCTCGTGCTTGCATTGGCATTCGAATATGAAATTGTTGTTTGTCCAGATGCTTTTGTTTGTTTGGTTTGTTTCAATCGTTCCATCGCTTTTCGCCGTTTTTCAGCGATTTCGGCTTGTGTACAGCTCATTTTGATAATTTTATGTAATAACTAATTCGAATACTTGTTATATCTCACCGAAAGCTTATGAACTCTTTACTTGTTGATGAAAAAAAAATGGTCAAACCAACGAAACTACGTGCAAATTAATCGAAAAATGAAGCAGCGGTTCGACATGCAATGATTCATTTCAGATTGTTTACTATTTTCATGGACAGGTAAGTGTCAAAATGCGCGCAATTTAGTTTGCTCTGCATTCGGCTGTCGTTGTTAGAGTTTGGTGAGTAAGTTGATGAGCAGATCCGATGATTTGTCCGAAGCCACGTTATTGATGGAGCAGCCCATTGTGATTTGAAATTTAAAATTTCAGTCGAATCATTTCGAAGATTTGTTATTTGTTTTTTTTTCTGATAATTACTACTAGTTTTGAGACTTCTTGAAACAATCTTCAATGCAAACTTGATTGAAGAGGTGTTCACGGATCGATCCGAGCTTCGGATACACCGAAATCCGATCTGAGATTTATGAACCCGATCTGATCTGATCCGGAACAAATTTTACAGATAGCAGCAAATGGGACTACGGATACTTGACGGAAAACCCGAAAAAATCCGAAAACAAATCTGAGAATCAAGTTTTTTTTATGCCATTCATTTATATAACATGTGTTGATTGAACACTGTCTTGTTATTACATTTCCGAATTGTTAAAGCTATTGTAAACTCTGAATATCAATCGCTTCGTATATAGAGTATAGAGTATACAACAGGACCTCACCTGGATACTTAAAAAACACCCCAATTTCATTCTCAAGTCTCTAAAACACATATTCAGAATGAACGGAAATAACAAACTGTTACAATATTAATTTTAAATTAATTAAAATGCTCTATGCATTAACTGGTCTCGGTGGCCTTTGGAACCGGAAGCCCAAATAGCACACAAGTTACTTGTTCAAAATTTACACGCGTTTTGCATGTTTCATATGTAAATGCAACAACAATCAAGTTTGTACAATATAAGAGTATGTTTTGCTTCGGGAAGTCTGAATACCAATCGCTACGTTATGTGAATACAATAAATTGATACAGAACTGTTTGCTCCCTGTTTTGAAAGCTTCCAATTTTTTTATTTAAAACATATCACTATACATATGGCTTTGCGGGTTACAATTTCTTCAACACTTTAGGTTTCATAACATTTTAATAATTAATAAATTATGTGGTTCAAAAACTCTGTTCGTATGAACTAGTTACACTTACGAAATATTTTTGGTTAATTTGATTTTTCCTTCAAATGTTAATATTTATAAAATTCTATATCTTTAGGTAATTTATTAAAATGTTAGCAACTAGCATAACTGTGGAGATGTATAACGACACGGCATGACTGGTTTCCATCACTCTGGCTACTTCTTCGTCGTCGAATAATGACTTCTGTTGCCGTGAGGCACGAACCTCGCAAGTATCGCTACAATCACTTCCCTCGCATATATCACATAATGTTGTCACCCGCATTTTGTAGAACTGGCGTGCACGTCGTGCTAAAATAAATTATATGCATGATTAATTTGTATATGATAATAGCAAAACAAATTTAAAGAAAAACATACAATTGTCATAGTAATCATAAATGGTTACAGCTGCCGGTCTCTGTTCAGCAACTTTTTGTGTTCTGAATGCATCGAGTGTTGGACACACTTCCTTTCGGGTCAAGTGATCGAAGTATATGACGACTACAGTGCCTGCATTCTTCGTTTCAACTTTCATTACGTTTTCAGATACCTCAAGCGATGGCAATGTGTCCAGGTCGGAGGTAAAACCAGTTGGAAATTCCACTTCCATCACTGCCATATTCGATTTTGTTTCATTTCCAAGCGAAACAAAACTGTTGGATTAAATAAAAGAAAGAAAAATATTGATGTTAATTCCATGGAATACAAAGCGATATTAATAGTATTTATAATAATTCTCTTATATTTCAATATAGCAGATAATTATATGAATATATATATATTCTGATTTAAGAACTTGTGAACACTTTTATTGTATTTGTATAATGTTACCTTGTACATACGGTGAGATGTAAATAGTCTTGGTGGGAGTTTTTGTTTGGTTGTGGATCCAATGTGAAACGAGGCCAAGCACCAGTCACATTCAAATTGTATCTGTATGACAGCTGCAATAATGCAAATCCTCTTCCAGTTGCCGTTATATTCACTTGCCGCACATCTTTGGGCAACTAAAAAACTCAAATTCATGAACATACATATATTGACAAATATATTTGTCAGATTATTAAAGAACATCCGAACTTTGGAGCTGTTTGAATTAAAAATTGAAATTGACAAAGCCTACCTCATAGTATTGTTGAATCAATGCATTATTTCCACTAACACTGATTCTGCTTTCAAGGCCTTCTTTGTATTTATAAGAAATTTGAACGTTGTGATTGTTACTTGACGAACTTTCAGCAAATTTTGCCAATGCCTTAAGTCCCACGAATGTGTCCTGTGTTGACTGGAATCCACCCATATCATTTCGTTGACTCACAAGCCACTTGACAATTGGCCAAGCCTCTGAATAAAGCCCGGCTTCCAATAGCGACAGCAATCCATATGAGGTCATTTCCACATTTACCGAGTTCGGTTTCGTATACCAAATGTTTTTGGCATCTGCCGCTGGAACTGATTTTTCCCACCATCGTTTGCCATCTGAAAATTTCAACAGAAATTAAATTGGCGCGAAATATTGAATAGACAAATTGAACAACAAATTTTATTATGTAAATTTTGAATTGGATTTTTAAGAGAATCAAATCTATTTGTCTTTAAATATTTGATACTACTCAATGATTCAACACTACCTTTTCGCGTGGCTCGCAAATCCAGCGTTTGCAATACGTAACTTTTTGAATTGTGATTGGCCATTTGCAAAGCATATGAAGCGACAGCAAGTGAATACACGTCCCCACTTCCTTCGAGATTACGAGCCACAAAGTCAATGGCTTTGTTGACTACATTTCTGTATTTGTCGGCTTTGTTCTAATTTTCAATTATTACTTTTAGAATAGTTTCATTTCAACGAATCTGAGTTGGAATTTGTGATTGATCAACTTACTTTGTCTTCCAAGAATGCAAGTAAAACATACGCAGTCAGCGCAGTGCCTACATTGAAAAATGGGAGATATTTCAAAAAATCTTTGAAATTTTGTGAATTTGATCTTGTACCTTTGCTACTTCCGCCTTGCATTTCGGCCGATAGTACATTGCCTACTTCTGGGAAATCACCATTGGGCGTCTGAATGCGACTCAGCCAATCAAGGGCTTCAATTATAATTCGCTGTTCAACTTGGATGTATTTGGCAGCCTGAATAAATGATCGAGCAACAAATGCTGTTAACCAAGTACTTCCACTTTTATCACGTCTTCCGAATGCACTGAATGAGCCGTCATCATGTTTGTAACTCAATTCACGCTGATAACCAGCTTCCATGAACATTTGTGCTTTCGCCTCTACGGCTGGCGACAGTTGATTCGTTGCGTATAAGTAATCCAAAATAACAATGTTTGGCACAAAATTCACCATATTCTGTTCCCCACAACCATCTGGCATTCGGATCATTTTTTCTATGTTTTTAACAGAGCCTCCGAGAATATCACCTTGAAAAAAAAATAAAAAAAATTAGCAAAAACAAAAGTGCAACAAAATTGAATATTTGATTTGTAAAAAATGATTTGAACAACTAACCGACTGCGGAGAGTTCAATTTTCGTTGAATCAGGCACAGCATTTTTGGGAATTTCGAATGTAAAATTTCCATCGAATCGTGATTTATCCCGCAAGTCGATAAGCACAGCTAGATTTTCGAATTGCGGTACACCTTCAGGTTCCACTTGCAAAATTCGCTCCACTCCGTCCCCAGCTCTCGGAGTTCGCGCTGTTACTTTTATATTTATTGGACCAACTTTTTTCGGTTTCACCATAAATGAAAGGCCAACACCTTCATTAGAATTCACACGAATCGTTTTACGGCGATACAATTCGATATCTGTAGATACCGGCATTGAAATCAGTTTACAATTCCATATCATAAAATATATATATTCAAATATAGTTTAAAATAAAAAAAAAAAAACACAAAAATTACTTGGTCCATCCACTTCGTTGGCCATTTGAACGAAATCGATTTCTTGTTCGGTGTTGTGTAGAGTAACCTCAACATCGAAATCTTCGTCTAAATAATTGAAAATTCCGACTGGAATCGATACAATTTCGCCTCGCTTCACAGAATATGGCAGATTCAGTGACACGAAGAATGGTTGGAAAACATGCAAACTTCTTGGTTCCTTTGTCAAGCCGAGACCAGTAATTGAATCCAAGGAGAATCCAGTGATGATCCATTGAGTGATCGTGTCTGGAACTTTTTTGTGAAAAGTATGGCGACCTTCGTGGCTAAATTTAGAAACAGGATGTCATGAAACAACAATAAAATAACATGAGAAAACTGTGAGTGTGCAAAATATACACGAGACAAATTGGATGAGGATAATTTGGATGATAGTTTGACAAGGAATGATTTTGCTGCACCTAGATTTAATCAAAAAATTGAGAAGTTGATTTAAAAACAAAAACAACAATTAGCTAACCGCTAATAAAATATGTTAATATGTTCGATGTAAACCCAATGTGCCGTCACCGCAATTAGTCAAGCAGAAGATTGGCTTTCTTGGAAAATAAAGTAAATAATTACCCCGAGGAGAAATTAAGAAACAAGAAAGTATCGCCAATTGCATTCATAAGATGAACACGCGGTCGATCCCAGTATGGCTTTGGAATGCGTGAAAATGCATATGGACCAGCAAGTGGAGGTCGTGTGTTCGTTCTTAAAACGTGCGCTGGTCCAATGTCAGTTTTTTTTACTGTTGTCAAACTTCGACCGTAATAGATCTCATTATCATGCGGTGAATTTGTGGTGGATGCGATCTCTGCTGAATACAAAAGTTCATTTCGAAACAGTTTAAGATTAACATGTAGATAGATGAGCGTGTTTCGGCGCAAGCTCAAAACACATACACAGACAAAGCAAAATTGGTAACTTTGAAATGTAAAAGGTAAATTTAATATTAATTTTCCCATTTACCTTATGATTTTTACCATTTGACATTTTTGCGGCACATTTTTCGAAAGATATATTGGTACTTTTCAATAATTTTTTTCGATTTTTGCTGTTGAAAATGAAGTTATATTTTCAAAATTCCGATCACAATCAATCATTCATAGTATTGTCCATCGCTAGCCACTACTTTTCCCCATTTTTCTAGCAATTCGTGGATTCCTTTCCAAAACCACTTCGCATCTTTTGAGGCTATGTACGAATCGACCCATTTTTTGACTTCTTCAAAAGACTGGAACCGTTTTCCACCCAGGTGATTTTGCATCGACCGGAACAAGTAGTAATCAGAAGGAGCGATGTCTGGTGAATAAGACGGGTGGGGTAGGGCATCCCATTTGATCGTTTGGAGGTATGTTTTGACGACCTTTGCAACGTGCGGTCATGCATTGTCGTGCTGGAAAATAATTCCCTCATGTTTGGTCGCCCAATCTTGCCGTTTTTCTTTCAATGCTTGGTTCAAACGCATAAATTGTAGTCGATAGCGATCGCCTGTGATGGTTTCACCAGGATCTAGCAGCTCATAATACACGACACCCGCTTGATCCCACCAAACACAGAGCATTTCCTTTGAACCATGAAAATCCTGCTTTGGTGTTGATTTTGAAGTCGAAGGAACCGGTTCACCTCGTCTGGCACGATATTTTTTGGGCTTAGGGCTATCATAGTGAACCGCCAGTAAGGATCCGATGCAAAAAAGACTTCCTTTTGTGTCGTTGAAGCAGCAATTCACATGTGAAAAAACGTCTTTCGACGTCTCTTGGTTTCAATTCATGCGGCAACCAATTGCCTTGCTTTTGAATCATGCCCATTGCTTCGTTTTGCTCAAACGTCTGGAAATAGTTGATACATTAACGGCTAACGTTTTTGCCATCTCTTCAAGCGTTTGACATGGATCTTCATCGAGCAATGCCTCCAATTCGTCGTCTTCGAACTTTTTTTGGCTCGCCAGGACGGTCTTTGTCTTGCACATCAAAATCACCACTTTTAAATCGTTGAAACCAATTCTCAACGGTTTTATTCGATGGAGCATATTCGCCATAAGCTTCTTGCAACAAACGATGACATTCGGAAGCCTTTTTCTTCAGATGAAACCAACAAAGCATTGCTTCCCGCAAATTGCGTTTTGTTGGTACAAACTTAGACATATTCACAAATCCAAAAAAATATGTGTTTACACTCTGATGAAATGGCACATACTGTCACTTCAAGCCCAATGATCGTGCTTTCACATAAAGTTGGTGATAGTATTGCCCAATGCGATATAATTAAATTAGGCCATCTCGTAGAAAATCGAAAAAATTAATCCAAAATACCAATATTTTAATGAATTAAAGTTACCACAGCACACATTAAATTCACCAATTGCCGCATAAATGTCCAATGGTAAAAATCATACTAATTTACCTTTTACACATTAAAGTTACCATTTTTTTTGTCTGTGTTTTGACCTCATTTATAGGTCCAACTGTAATTGTAATCATTTTTCGGTTTCTTCAAAGAAATATATTTGGGTAATACGGGAATGAGATTTGATTGGATATAATTTAAGGTGGATCGGATCTATCTCGTGACATCGACCATCGATATAATGTATTGTATATACCAAATTATTACGACTAAAAAGCTTTTTTCTACTGGAAAAATCCATTCGGAATTTAAGTTTAAACTTTAAGAAAGAATAGCAAGGAGATCACTGACAAATTCAAATCTCATTAAATTGATAAAGAAAATGAACCTAATATTTGCGATCTCTTTCCACAGCCATGTTTCTGGAAAATTCTTGCGAATAATTATTGTATTTGTGGAAACCGTTATCGTTTCTGCGACGTGAAGTATTTGTTCTTCATCGCCCGCAAATCCATAGTAAATGTAATCGTAATCGTTATCTAGTTTTAAAATTGAAGAAATTATTCAATAATTCAATAAAAATAAACACGATAATCAGTTCACTAATCGTATTCGAGCATTCCCAATTGAAAATAATTGTTTATGACATTTGAAAGAACTGTTGAGATATCTTAACTTACGATTTTCTGCGGGACTTGCGTTTGTGAGCAGAATGGTGCCAGAGTTCTGTTGCAGAAACGATGAAAATAGATAATGAAACTTTCAGCAATATTGAATATTTATTCATAGAGCTTACAGAAAAATCTTCCCATTCATTAATCCCATTGTATCCGGATGGAAGCGCGTGTTTTTTCGCATACTCTTCGAGTTCGTTGAAAACTTGTGACCTGTCTAGATCATTTCCTTTCCGCAACAGCAAAGCACTTTGATCAACACCCAAAAGACCAATGAATGAATCCGGCTTGCTGATGACAGTTATGTCAACTTCCTGTCCGGGACGCGCTTCTTTCGTTGACAAAGACAATTCAACCTGTTGAAGGTATATTATTGTCCATTCAATTTTTATTGGAAATCACTTAATTGCAGACGACTGAATTAAATGGAACTTACAAAATTCTGTAGATCTTCTCCAAGCTCAATTTCCAATCTGTCAGATATAACTTCATTCTCTTTGATGTAATGAACAATGAATTGTGCCTTTGGAACCATTGAAAATGAAGCCAAAAATGTTATGATATGACTTTTTCTGTTCGGGATTTCTACCGAATTTGACACGATAATATCGCCACGGCCCAACACTTGATATGACAGATAACGTAAACTTTCAGTTGACTGCACTTCAATTGTTACGTCTCTATTGAGTTTTGGTCTGAGAAACAATTATTAGTTATGGTAGTGCCGTTTCCAGATTTATATTTAGGATTAAATTAAGGGGCAGATTTGAACGCAGTTTCACCCTTTATTACCGTCGATATTGGATGCCCGAATTAAGTCCATTTTTGACGATACAAATGGGTGTTACTACTGACAAATGCACCCCCAAAATTGGTAAACGCGTCACTCATTTTCACCATGAAATGAACTGAATACAAAAATTCGTTCGTTAGCTACGAAATGTAAAAAATGAAATTACTTTTCAGTTTTCAGAATTGTTCGAAGATAAGCACGAGAGTTCGAATGAACGGCGGGAATCCACCCCAATCGCTCTTCAGCATCCAAGTAAATAAATTTCAAGGTGAATCCATTGGCATGAGGCACTGTCACATTGTAATGAAGAAGTCCATTTGAATCGAGATTATGAACACTTTCCGTTGCATTTTCATCATCGTAATAACTCGATGCTAAACGAACACGGATATTATTCGAGCCACTTATTACCGGAGTGCCGTCGAATTTTTGCACGGATACCAAAACCGTGTACGGAAGTCCTGGTTTATAATTGGGGCCAGAATTGCTAAACACAATTTTGTATTTGGATTTATGCAAGAATAAATCAAACGTCGAATTTTGTTTGCGGCCAGTAAACTCTTCTTCAACGATAGCCTCCATGGCCATTGCTTGTTCATAGTCTTCTTTAACATTCAAATCCTTTTCAATATCGAATTCAACATATGCTTTTCCATCGATTTGCAGCGCCTTTCGTGAAATCAAATTTATTGCGAATGGTTGAAGTGAACCGTAGGTTTTTGGATATACGGACACCGTGACTTCTCCTTTTACCGGCTTTCCAAATGTATACTTTGCCCGGATTGTAGCACGAATTTTGCCATCTTGAAAATATTGATGTTTCGGTGTATCAATCGTGACATCAAATTTTGGAAGAACATATTCAGCCACTTCAAATTTATGTTTTTTCACTTCGCCCATTGCTTCGACGATAATGTACCAATCACCAAGCACAGGATAAGTTGATAATTGCAACTGCTCACTGATCACACCACGACTAGGTCTTACATTACCATAGGCTCTGATTCGATTGTGGCCACCATCCTAAAATTTTCAAGAAGTAATGGTTAGTTAAAATATAGCCATTTCCGGGCACATATTCAGAGTTGAATTAAGAGGTAGGTTTGACCGCAGTTTCACCCATTTTTACCGTCGAAATAGGATGAAGTTTATGTGATCTTCAATTGTATTACGTTTAGTTTGTTTGACATGGTAAGAATGAGTGAAACGACGGTCAAATGCGACTCCAAAATGGGTGAAAACATCACTTATTTTCAAGCTCAATTTAACTCAGAAGTGTGACATAGCTATTTGTTGGGACAGGTACACCAGGGAGCTGACATATAGAGATTTTGTGCTGCAAAGATTAGGGTATCATACAGAAGTCAGGGAATTTATGTTTCCCTCTGCGGAAATGAACATTCGATGTGTTCAAATGCCAAACTGCCGCTGCAGCCACAGCTATATCATGAATAACTCCATTGTATCAAATACGGTACATTTCATTGTACAATAGTTCTGAAGCTTTCTGCATGTCGCGCTTTCGACCTGCAGTCTCCTCATCTAAATCCCCTGTGTAAACTGTGAATCTATTGAAATTGCATTATATCCTTCAAATATTTACCGTAATAAAAACATTTGCAGTTTCTTGGCTCACAACTGGTTTCATATTTTGATCGAGAATAAGTACGCGGAATTGTACTGAATCGCTAGGTTTGTAAACTGCTTTATCAGTTTGAACGAATATCGAAGCTCTTTTCGGAACAAAACTAAGAGTTTTTTCATTGCGGAAGTCGATTCCACTCAGTCCCATGGCAACTAGTCGAAATTGACCGTTTTCTATCGGACCAATACTGAACCGGATCAATTGCGTCGAAAACGGATGAACTGTTACCTCACGAAAGTTTGTATATTTCGTTCCAATGCCTTCAATGCCAACGCGAAATTCACAGGGCGTTGGACTTTCATGCAAACTAACAGCCACATGATATTCTGAATTAGGTCGTATTACTTCAGGTGCTACAATCGAATAGAGTCTGGCGAAAAAAACGAATGTAGATTGAATTTAGGTTAAAAAATACATGCAGATCAAAGTAAAAAATAAGCTCATCATAAAAATCTGCATTGTTGAATAATTGTACACTAAAAAAATGTATAAAAGCAAATGAAAATGAATGTATGGATTTGTTGTGTGGTGGGCGTCATCGCGCTGAATCAATAATACGAACTGATGTAAATATTTCAACTTGAACTGTTTAAATGCAAAGTGTTGTTGTGGGTTGATTTCGAATGAACAAAAAGTAGTTATATTTAATAAACAATTGCGTATTCAATGAATCGTCTAGAACTCTAAGTGATCACACTGATTCGGATTAAACACGGAATGAATAGAAATTAACGGATATTTCCACTTTGCAGTTCTCCGATGTTGGCAATAGACACTAAAAAAATAAGAATTTAAAATCGTTTGGTTCGCAGAATTAGTCACAAAAAAGAGATTGAAAAAGTAGAAAGAGAAGTCAAAAATGTTTTTTTTTTTTTTTTTAACTGGGATGACGCCTTTGAGAACAAGTCGCTAAATATGGCAGTTGCGGCCATCTACATTATTGCGATCAATGTAAATCATATTATTTCGACAGTTTATTCACAAACACTCTTGCAAACACTCATGTCGCACACGCTCGCATTCGCTCGCTGCCAAGTTGCAGAACGTTGTTCGAAATCGCGCTTCTTCGCTGTATCACCAGCATATTGGTGAGCATCTCAACACATCTGTTACACCTTCTTTTTGTATAAAGGTGAGATCAATCATCATATCGATGAATCCAGAACCAATATTGGTTTTTGGTGACCTTGAACGATGTATGTGTGTGTTCGACGACTCACCGAACGAGCATAAGCGCATTTTTTATTTTTATTTCAATGCATGTGAATGAATTACAACTTATTATTACTTTAGGATTCATACGATTTCATGGCCGGAATTAGATATATGTACGAATGAAATTAGATAATTATATACATATGTAATCTAATTCTCTGTATTATTATAATTGGGAATGCGATGGCGTCAATATTATAATGTCTATGGAGGAGAAATCCCAAATATTAGGAATTTCACGAAACGCCAACGTAACAAAGGCCAAAATATTTTACCACTCTTCCGACGTCATTATTATATATGCACTAGGCATTAAATCTCAAATTCACAAATAAGGAAGTCTAAATTTCGTTATCGTCTCTCTATTTCGAAATTCGTTATTATGTTATAAAAAACGAAATCCTCATTTCACGAATTGACTTATGTAACTTTCGCACGATTCCAAGTAAATGGTCCATCATTTTCCATCCAGAGTTGGGTTTCTCCTAATGGATGCTGAATTTGCCCATTTTCTACCATTTTCCATTCCATAGCATTAATTCAATGGAAATGCATTAGTTGGTATGAAAACAAAAAAAAATTTCGCACACACTAACCCATTGCACTGGATGCTTTGGATATTGAGCAATAATATAGTCACAAATATAATTATTTGTAACATATTGTAACAACGAATTGAGAACTCTCCTAAAGTCTCATTAAGACACACGTCGAGAAGCACAACAAACTTTCTGATACACTATATACACAAACAACGAATGAAACAGAGAAAAACACTTGCGACTGCTGGTTTCTTCAAATACAATTTATGCACGTATTAAATGTGAACAAACGGCAAAAATTGTGTGCACACTTTACCATGGTCGCGATTCGAATGAAATGAGTGATGTAGTTGGTCAACAAAGAAACCGCAAGCAGCGCAGAGAGCGGCTGTTTTTGCATCAATTAAGTGATGATCGAAACAACCAGCAGCAAGATACGATTTGAATACGATACGCTGCACAACCATTCCCACTAGACGTGCGAATGTGTGTATACGGTTTGCTGAGGCTGCTGGATCTTTGCGCACTCCATATATTTCAAAACAAATCGATCACTTTGTGTTCGCTTATGATGTCATCGCTCTGTTTACATGTGTATAAAGAAATTTTTTTACTCCAATATAGGTATGTATATACATGCGAAGTGTAGGAGTTGAAATCTTACATGACAAGTCAAACAAATATTTGCCTCAGCAGTGGAGACGGTCGAATGAATTTCAAAAAATAAATTTAAACCGCCAGCATAAGCTTAATTTGTTTACCAACAGAAACACTGATTGTGATAGTGCTTAGAACTTGGAACTGAGCATGTGTTTGAGCGATGTTCATACTCTGACTAATTTTATTTATAGCGAGCAGAAAGTGACATTTCAATGTGCTACTCGGTCAGGGCACATCGCAAACTGAGTGCACGCAGTGCAAGATAAGAAATACTGAAATTTTCAGATTTTTCAAGTAGAATTGTTTCCTTAACTTATCGCAATTGTTTTATGGGAAGCTGGAACCTGGAAGCGGGTTTTTTACAATTTGTTCATCGCACGATTCTTCAAATAGTTCAGTTACATTTCGACGTCACTTGTGCAAGTTACGTTAAACTAATGAAGTGGAAATTAATACTCGTTTTTGCTGCGCTCATCTTCAATACGTTTTTAAATAAATGCAATGGTGATGCGTTTGGCTTTGATTTTGTTCCTCTTCGAAGTGAAAATGAAGAATGGTGGAGAACAGCATCGTTGTACCAGATTTATCCAAGATCGTTCATGGATTCCAATGGTGATGGGATCGGCGATTTGAACGGTAAGTGAATGCATGTTCTTTTCGAAGCGATAAGAAATGTTTTCCCTCAATTTGA
The DNA here is from genome assembly GCA_028476595.1 of Obolodiplosis robiniae. NCBI lineage: Eukaryota > Metazoa > Arthropoda > Insecta > Diptera > Cecidomyiidae > Obolodiplosis > Obolodiplosis robiniae. Next base: position 26,274,542 of record CM052014.1, on the reverse strand, counting down.
ATTAATTATATTTTTTGCGCGCTATTTCTTATCTCAAAAGACACGTTGAATTAATTAGCAAATGCAAATGATTTGCTAATGCTAGAAAACACATTCATATGCTTTCACTTGTATCCATTTTGAATCAAAACACACTAATGTATGTGAAAATCAACGGACACAGCCAAAATTTTTGTGGACAATGTTTGTTTGGGCTTATCACAATAAATTTGTTTTCAATAATTGAAAATTAAAATAAATTATAAATATTTACAATCAAAAAGCTATCATTTCATGTCAAACCGACAGTCTTCGGTTCACGATTAAATTGTTTTTTTTTTTAAGTGGGATTGATGACACATTATGTTTTCCATTTACTGTTCTTGTTTGTTGAATTGCAACTTAATTATGTATGAGTCATCAGAGTTCAAAGACAATCAATTCTCTCTTTCGAGATAAAATAAAAACCTTGTTCCATTCGATGAAATAACATTAACAAAGCACAATTGAATTGCTTATATTTTTTTCACTATTTTTCCTGAAGGCATCACGGAAAGGTTGGAATATTTGAAAGATATCGGAATAACGGCAACATGGCTATCGCCAATCTTCAAATCGCCAATGAAAGACTTTGGCTATGATATCGCTGATTTTTATAGTATTCAGCCTGAATACGGAACTTTAGAGGATTTTGATCGTTTAATTGCAAAAGCGCAATCATTAAATATCAAAATAGTTCTAGATTTTGTGCCAAATCATACGTCGGATGAAAATGAATGGTTTATAAAATCGATCAATAAAGAACCAGGCTTCGAAGATTTTTATGTGTGGCATCCAGGTTATTCCGATCCAAAAAATTCTTCCACTCGATTGCCCCCTTCTAACTGGTAAAAATATTGAGTACATTAATATTGGGAAGAATCTGGAAAATCACCATAATTTCAAATTTCAAATATTTTTTCCATATTAAGGATCAGTGTATTTAGAAAGAGCGCATGGAAATGGGTTGAGAAACGAGGCGAATTCTACCTCCATCAAGTAAATTGGGATTTTTGTCTAAGATTTCGCAATTATCAAAATAATAGATACTTCCTTATCAGTTTCTAGCCGGCCAACCGGATCTGAACTATCGCAATCCAAAGGTCGTAGATGAAATGAAAGTTAGTTCATGAATACAATTAATTTGAAAATAATGTTTTTGTGAAATATTAAAATCAATCTCGAATATTCTAATTTAACAGTTTAACATTCAATTTGTATTGTGCTTGAAAAATTCTAGAATGTTTTACGATTTTGGATGGATCGTGGTGCCTCGGGCTTTCGTATTGACGCCGTGCCTCATTTGTTCGAAACAAAACCAAGTGATTCGGGCCGCATACCCGATGAACCACATTCGGACAAAACAAAAGATCCGGATGATTGGAATTATTTGAAACATATTTTTACAGTTGATCAACCAGAAACGATTGATATGGTGTATCAGTGGCGTCAAGTGCTAGAACAGCATCAACATGACAACGGCGGTGAAGCAAGAATCATGATGACGGAATCGTATTCACCATTAAATGTTGTTGCCCAATATTACGGGAATTCAACTCACAATGGATCTCATGTACCATTCAATTTCCAAATGCTCTCGCGGCTGTGGAATGAATCAAATGCCAATGACTACATTTCATGCATCGATGATTGGATGAATATTGTGCCAAGCGTTCAAGTTCCCAATTGGGTGGTAAGTTTTCCTTACCAAAATTATGAATTTGCGCATTTTAACTGTATGCTAGAGTGTATGAATGGTGTTACTTCTAGATGGGAAATCATGATAACCATCGTGTGGCAACGAGACTTGGAAGGGATAGAGTTGATGCAATCAACATGATTATAATGACATTACCAGGGATAAGTATAACGTACAATGTGAGTTTATTTCTTCCATACATCAAAATTTGAATTAAGTTATCAAACAAGTGTTGATAGCTTAACAGAATTGATTGAATCATTAGGGCGAAGAGATCGGAATGTGTGATCAATGGCTATCGTGGAAAGACACCGTTGATCCAGCTGCTTGCAACAGCAATCCGTCAATTTATGAGAAATTCACGCGTGACCCAGAACGAACACCATTTCAGTGGAGCGCCGATATAAACGCTGGCTTTTCAACCGCAGAAAAGACTTGGCTGCCAGTTGCTGACAACTTCAAAGAGCTCAATGTTGAGAAAGAAAAAGCCGACGACAAAAGTCATTTAAAAGTCTTCAAAAGTTTGAGAGACCTTCGCAAAGAGTCGACTTTACAGGATGGAAACACCAAATATGCCGCTTTAGGACCACAAGTTGTTGTCATTGCAAGGTTAGATTTCGTTTACTTTTATTTTGAACATGCATTTTCTAAAACTATTTTTAGATATTTGGATGGCGAGAAGTTGTATATAACTGTGGCTAACGTTGGTCCATTCGTTGAAAAAGTTAATTTGAATATGATGGAAATTGATATGCCAGAGATGTTGGCGTATCACATCGTCGGTATATTATCTTCTCATAAAATTAAGTAAGATTTTTATATTTCTTCTCAATTTGATTTTCTTTCCAAATACAATCAATTTTAAAAGTTCACAATTTATTCTGCTTGCTTACAGCGATCAAGTGCCATCAAACAATATTATTCTTCACCCACATGAGTCATTTGTTTTGCGAAGTGACGTAGCTGTATATCAACCAGAAGTCAATGACTATTTCCGTTACAGCTTATGACTAGATTTAATTTGTTATGCGCTCTTTTTATTCGTGCCATCTTTTTTTCAATTTAAGAGACGATTTTAGGATTTTCGTTCAACTATTGGGAAGAAGATTCTCCCTCTTTGCAATTTGATTGGAAAATGTTGTGTACTTTTCTGATAAATTAATAATTAATAAGATAGTTCGGATATATATTTTTTTTTCAATTTCATTTTATTTCAAATTTTCAAATCGATTAAAGCTTCATAGCAAGGCTTTATATATTATAAAAAATTAACTCATTTTAGTTCATTATTGCTATAAATAGCCCATCATTTGATGGATTTCTATTGATCAATAGAAACTTTAATAGTTTTTTATTAAATTGAAATATCATTGGTGATTTGAAACAGATGAATGAAATTCAATTATAATGTCTGCCACTGAATATTTGAAAACGAGCACAAGCTAATGATTTCACAAAAAAATGTAAGTGACATAAAAATACATTGCAATATTCGAGGACTTTTGGTTTTCGTAAAATATTTATATAGTGTCGCATGCAACGCATATCAACGCAAAGCGTCTACTGAGCTGTTAACGTATATGTTCTTTGGCGTGTGAATCGTACTGACTACGTTAATATTGTACGGGAGCCAATCGTATTCAAATATACCACTATATTTATATGTTATTTGTGAAAATTGACTATGTGTGCTTCTCTCTTGATTTATATACATATGAATTGGTGGGAAGAAAACTTATACAAAATATTGAAACTGGAACTATTTGAGAGTAATTATGCATCAAGGTTATATTGGAAATAATCGTAAAACAAGAATTCATTCGAAAGTGAAACATGATTTACATTGTATTTACATATAGTTTATTTTTCACAATCATTCAGCATAAATTCTTGTTTCAAAATTTAAATCCAACTTATTTTGGGTACATTTTTTCCAAATTAGTTTAAATCTTCAGTTTTTTTCCTATCCAATCTGAAGGTAAGTTTTCTTTCCACCGATTCATATATACCCGCTGAAAAATCTCCAACACATGAATCACTTCATTAGACCTCACAATATTCATTAAAATCTTTGGTGTAGATATTATGCGTCTTTTCTGCTGTCCAGATTTTACATTTCCCATTATCTTGATATTTGAAATCATAGCTGATGTTCCAATGATCTCTATATTCATCCAAAATATTGTCCCAAAATGCCATCTGATCATGATGAATGTTTATTTTTTGAAAAATGCCATCGTTCGTTATATCGAAATAGGTTAAATCGCTAGAACCTGGCGTTTTAAATTCAAGGGGCTCCACACATGGCACAGGATTACTTTTTGAAAACATTTCAAATTTGTTCGTTACTTAATTTAGTCAAAACATGACTTTTCTAATTAATAAATTATTTCCACTAGCTCTTGAAATTGAGTTAGTTATTCTCATATTAAATACTCACCCGAATTTTATAAAATTTACATAGAAATTGACGGTATTCTGGATTATTCGCCGTTCAAGAGAATTTTTTTCTAAATTCCGATATGCATCATCTGGTACGACATCCGGTTCGAGAGAAAGTCGAAAATTATAGAATAATTGATCTGCATGTGCTGGATAATTGATAGTGAAGTTACTCAATTTGGCGAGTCTCAATCGTAAACTCCAATCAGTTTCGGCAGAAAATCTAGAATATTCATATGAATTCGATCCTTATTTATAAATTTCAAACGAAATTTAAAGTGCATCTTTTTTCAATCTTTTACTGGCTATAAAATGTTCGTCCTGTCGATTTTGCAGCTTGTATACGGGCACGCAAATGACATCCATATAAAAAAACTACATCAGATATTAATGTGTCTAATTTATCCAAAGACTTCACATTAACACGATTACCGTCGAAGTAAAATTTTCTAATTTTTCTTGAAATGTCTGAATAAATCTAGAAATAAATTGAATCAAAATAAAATTATATTCTATTTGAAAAGAACAAATATTCGAATTAGTCCACTTCTGAATCATAGTCAATATGCAGTATATCCAATGGAAGTTCTATTTGGAAAATATTATCCAATTGTGTTAAAAATTCCGGTTCTGTTTGCTCGCCGAAAGCCACCAATTCCTAATTTGAATCAAACATTTAAAAAATTTGCAATAATTTTGAGGTATAACAATATCGTATACCTTGGAAGAAACGCTATATAGGGTATCAACATTGCTCTCGTAGCTTTCACTTGTAATCATGTCAAACGGAGACTTCGTTAAAAATGGATCAAAAGCGCTATGATCTTCATAGATATAAGAATAATAGACTGTTATTGACAATTCCATATGGAAATATGGACAAGTTAGGTTGCACCTTCAATTTTCAAAGTCCAATGACGATTCAATGCTAGCCGCCCTCTTTCAGAAACATAAATTCCTCGATGAGTTTTTTTTGTCAGTTGCGTTCCATCCATTTCATGCAGAAACTCCAAAAGTTCCTCTCTATTTGATACAGTATGACCCAAACTTTCCGCTAAATGTTTTAAAATTGAATATTATTCGAAAGCAATTTTTGGGGAGCAAACATGTATGTAATCGCTCACCTAAGTCGCATATAGTCTGTGTATGGTTCTCCAGTGTAGGTAAATATGGATTTATTGCCGATCCACTTAATTTGATACCTCTTTGAAATAAATTTTTTGAATGGGGGGATATCATGAGCAAATCAACGCTTGTGGAACCTAGTGAAAATTACAACTCTTTTAAACTATTTCTCAAACTTAAACAAAAATTCTATGATACCAGAACTATGACCCATAATGGTGATCCTGTTTTTGTCGCCTCCGAATTGTTCAATGTTCTTATTCACCCATTTTAATGCAAGTACTTGATCTTTAAGTCCCATATTTCCAGAGTATTCCGGTGTATCTAGGGATAAAAATCCAAGCGGACCCATTCTGTAATTAAAAGTTACCTGAAATAAAAAATCGGAAATATTTTCTTCGGTCATTCCAAAAAAGGGAGCACAATTGGACATTCTTCATGAAGTTTTTTTAATAACATACAACTATGACATCTTTCTCCACGTAAAAGTCTGGCGCATAATGGTTTGACGAACCAACGACAAATCTACCACCATAGATGTAAAATAAGACCGGCAACTTTTTTGATGAATTCATTTCAGTGCACTCAGTCGGAACAAAAACGTTGATAAACAAGCAGTCTTCTTCACCGAAAAATATTGTATCTGTTGAATCAGGCTGAATGCAAACCTTTTCGAAATCAAATGCATCCAGTACATTGTTCCATGGAATAGCTTTTTCAGGAGCCTAACAAAAACGCACCAAACGAAATTAAATAGAAGATAATGAACAAATAGGAAAGCAAGAAAAGAAACCAATGAGAGAACTCCTAGCAACGCTTCAATGCGTGGCAATCTGAAATATTTTATATTTGCGTGAGCTGTTCACACATGAATATACGTGCATACAGCTGAATTCTCCTCTCCAAAAAACGCTATTTGTATATCATCTCTACAGTAGAGACAGAGTGTTGTGTAAACTGTAGATGTGTGCGTATTTTATACAATAAATGTATTTCATTCGCCGTATAGATGGTAAGATTTGACAGTTTATGTTCCACATTGATCTATACGATTAATGCAATGATCTATATGATAAGTAATAATAATGCATAATGCTTCCAAACTTGTCTATGCGATGGATGAACCACATTTTTAGTGTAAAATACGCTCAATTAGATTATTTATTATACAAAACGCGTGTTGTGTCGCATTTTTCATCGTGCTTTGAATGCCTTGAACATTGACTTTGATGCTCAGTCGTGATTGCTGATGATGTGCCGCATAAGGCACGAAATGCATTCGACTCAAACAAATAAAAGGTAATTTTTATATGTTAATTTTGTAACGTCAATAAGGTGCAAAATACTTCAGTAAAAGTGTTTACAATTAATAATTGTTAGTGGACGTTACGTCATATTTCATAAAAAAATCATTTATACAAAACGCTTTCACCGTTGCACAGATAACATACGACCAGCAGTGTCATGAATGTATCGTAAAATGTGCGAATAAAGTCAATATCATACTTTGAATCTAAGATCTCCAAGTGGCGATTTAGCGTAGGGTATTCCACGAAATGAATAAAACAGCTTATTTTCAAATAAAGTGTAATTATATTTGCCACGAACACGTCCACTTTCTATTTCAACGGTACAAAACTGTTCATCGTGTGCCTCTATCTGCACAAAATAAATAAATATGTATAATTTTACACTGAATAACCAAATCAAGTTAGAAAAACACATTTTTAAATTTTAATTAAATGCAAAACAGAAATAAAATTGAATCACGGTGGAATATTTTGCATCTTCTCGAAAGCTTTGTAACAAATGAGCTATATTTATACTGCATGATCACATAAAATGAATAGATAAGAGTTATCCAAGATGTGAAGCCACAAACCCTTATCAGAGATGTCTCTCCAATTCTGTGATTCATACGACAAATAAGATAAGAGATTCATTTTCTCACAAAAGTGCTGTGAGATTCAAAATAAATTGTGTGAGTATAAAAGACAAACGTGATTTCATGTGCAATAATTTATTTGAAATAAGTTATTTGAATTTCATATGTTATGAGCAGAGCTTATACTTTTGCTTTATTCGTGTGTTTCCTTCAATTTTTTGTCGTTAATATCAGCTTATTATCCAATAAATTTAAACCCATTTTATATCAAATCTTACATCAGTCATCTGTGCAACCAAATTTGACACGAAAAATAAGACTGTGACTTGTTTATGAGATCACAAACACAAATATTCATTTATTTATTTATTTACTTATTAAATTTATATCAATATGTACATAAGCTACGCAGTAGCTCATGTATGCTGGCAAAGTGCCCAATACGGTATACAATTCGTCCATAGAACGACTTGAACAGAGACAATTACAAGGGAGGATTCACGAGTAACTATAAATTCCAAATTGGATCCCGGAAACCATGGGAAATCCGGCATGACCCTGGAGAGTCAAGGGAAACACTTAAATAACTAAATGAACCTATTCTATGATGAAGAAGATGAGAAATCGAAATGTTGTAGTAGCACAAAATCAACAATAAAGCAACGATTTTTTGGAAAGGGTGAACATTATTGCTGGTTGTTGCGCAACCAGTTCTTGAGCTGAAATTTAAATGATCCGATTGTGTTACATTCCTTGATGTCAACTGGAATTGTATTATAAAATGATATTGCGGCGAAACCGAATACATGCCTGTTAAACTCAGTACGGGGTTTAACCAAAACACGCAGCTGATCATTAGTGTGCGTTCTACCTTCATTAAACACGAACATAGTATCATTCAAATGAGTAGGACAGCGCGTTTTCAGTTGCTTGACATCAAAGTAGCTGAATGAAGCTTTGCCTTGGACTCAGGGGTAAGGCCACTGATTCGCTCACGATATTCGCTTATGTGTTCGGATGTTTTGCAGCCAAAAATATAACTAATTTTATCGTTATCTGCCATAAGGATACGATTTTCCTGGTCGATGGTGCCATGAGCACCCCAACCATATGAGATCACATCGCCATAGCTTAAAATGGGATCGATTAGCGAACAAGCAATATTACGCTTAACATAATTTGGCATGCTATGCTGAGTATGACGAATTCTACTCAACACACCATAAACCTTTTGCAATTTCTCGCTATTATGCCCCTCGAAATTCATGTTTGAGTCAAATATAACATCAAGATTTTTTATTGCCATCTGAAACAAATTATATTTAGAGATTAATATCGAAACCGTAGGATTCACACACTTAAAGCAACACGTCGTGTGGTACCGAAGGAAATTACTTTTGATGTCCAAAGAGACATAAATTTATTTATTTATTTATTTATTTATTTTTCACCGCCAAAAAAAAACTGGCTGAATGCCTTATATATAGCATTTACAACCTCTTACGTGTTGAACAGGGTATCATCCAGCTTGAACAACCTTTCCTTAAAAATATTTCGATTTGAAGAATTATTAAATACATCCTTGACTAGGTTTGCATATTTACACATCATAGTAATTGGTACATTTGGCATTCTACTTAAATTGCTGTCTGAAATCTTAAACCGTTCAGCATTTCTAAAATTGCGGGTGTTCTGGTTAATTGTGATCAAATTTCTGACATATGGACAATGTATCTTATCATTTAACAAATCGTACAAAAATAATATTGCATAATTTATTCTCCGACGAGCAAGTTTAATCATATTTAATTCCTTCAATCGCTCATCATAAGATGAGATTTGGTAGTTATTATTCACATTCGGGTATTCTCTGAGCGCATACATTGTGAATTGTCGTAGAACTCTTTCAATCGTATCTGATCGTGTGGGTGGTATCGTTAGCCATAATGAGCTGCAGTAGTCGAGTTTTGATTGAACAAACGCGGAGTAGAGAGCTTTGAGCGTTGTTTGGTCATTTATTTCGTGACAAAAACGTTTGACGAAGCCTAAGGCAGCATTTGATTTTGAAATGATCAAGTCAGTGTGAGCTCTAAAGTTGAGCTTGCTCTCAATTATGACACCCAGGTCACGTTGTTCACTTGAATTTGAGAATTGATGGTCGCCATAAAAGTAGGTTAGTTGGGGTGCTACTCTACCTCGATGGAGTGACAGCACCGAGCATTTGTTAACGTTTAGGTGCAAGTCGTTTGAGTCGCACCAATTTCGAAGACAATTTATTGACGATTGCAGTTCCATTGAATCATTTTGGCTATTTATTGATTTGGCTATTCTAATCTCATCGGCAAACATTGAAATGAATGCCTCATTTGTGATCGAGGATGGTAAATCATTGATGAAAAGCAGGAACAAAGTGGGGCCAATGTGACTTCCTTGAGTTACTCCGGAATTGATTGTAAAATCCGAGGACTCATGATCTCCAAGTTTGACATATTGTTGACGATTCGACAGATATGATTCAAGCCATTTGACAATATTGGCTTAGATCGGAAATGCTGCTAATTTTCGAAGTAGAATGTCATGATTAACTTTGTCGAAAGCCTTTCTGAAGTCGAGATAGATGACATCAACTTGCCCAGCTGCATTTAGACCATTAAACGAGTAATGAAGGAACTCCATTAAATTCGTTGTTGTTGAGCGGTTTTTCATAAAGCCATGTTGGTGTGGTGAAATACTTGGTGAGACGTAGTTGATCAGATGAAAATTGACGCAGTGCTCAAAAAACTTTGCAATCGTTGGCAATTTGGCTATGCCTCTGTAGTTTGAGACATTTGATTTGGCACCACTTTTGAAGATCGGGGTGACGAAGTATCTTTTCCAAACATCAGGAAAATTTGCTGTCTCGAGAGATTCATTGAAAATGAGCGAAAGTGGCTCAAACAATATGGATGCACAATTTTTCAACACCAGTGGGTGGATACCATCTGGCCCCGCACTTGTGTTCGTCTTAATTTTCATCAACTGGTCGAAGACGAAAAACTCGTTGAGGGAAAATATCTCATTATTGACAAAATTAGTTTGCTGAGCTGATAATGTTGTTGTAGTTGAGCGTGCTGAAAAATTGCCGTTGAAAAATTCAGCAAACATTGAAGCCTGTTCGATCGTAAGTGTTGAAGAACGCGATTCATAGTGAAGTAATTTTGGAAATGAATCATTGTTACGTTTAGAGTTGACGAACTTCCAAAACGATGATGGGTTAGATTTGAGCGATGACTCCAAATTCCTTCGATAACGTTGATACGATGACGAGTTTAATGCATCAAATTGAGCAAAGATAAAGTTGTATTGCGTTTTGTCACCTGTGGCAATAGATCGTTTCCATTATTTGTTCCTTTTGTTTTTCAACGATTGAAGCTCTTGGTTCCACCATGGATTCTTGTAGCGCTTAGAAGTATACAATGGTGTATATAAATGACCACCTTCTTTACAGTTGATAACTGATAACGATAAAATCCGTTATATTTATGTCTTGAAAAGATCGGAGCACATAAGCGAGTATCGTGAGCGAATCAATGGCCTTACCCCTGAGTCCAAAGCAAAGCCTAGGGGCTTATGACTGAACTGACCCCCAAGAGTCCCATATAAATTATCGAATCAATAACGAGTCTGTATGTGATTAGCGAGTCGCCTTATGATTCACGAGTCAACGTGAAAAGTCCCAATGATAGGAACATGAAACAATCCAAATTAATGTCAATTGTCAAAGTCATACAAATACTGGTCATCGTCAAGAAAATATATTCAGTGTTTTAATTACATTTTGGGTATTGAAATCTCAGAAGTTGTTCAAAACATTTTAAGAGAAGCGGGTTTTGGATGTCGAACAAGCGTATCTCTTATTAAAACAGAATCGTGTTTTGAAATTATCGCTGGTATTGAGAAATGTGCAGACGAAAATCGCGAGATATTAGCTGGATCTTGTTAAGAAAAAAAGATTCCCTTCAAACTATTTCCGGGATATATATTAAATTAAAGTTGATGCATATAAAATTATTGTTTTGAGACTCGTGTGAGACTAGCATGTAGTTTGTATGAGATTTCACGATTCATTTCTGACTCAAGTCAGTCATAAGCCCCTGGAGCAAAGGTTCATTCAGCTACTTCGATTTTCAAGCAACTGAAAACCGCGCTCCTCTGCTTATTTAAATTATATGTTAGTTAGATAGTAAAAATTAGAAACTGAGATGTTTATTCGTTTTTTTTTTTATTAAAATTTAAAATTAAATCACATGATGTGTAATGACTTGAAATTCGATCTCATCGCAATGACTTGACATTTTTTCTGATTTATTCTCAAAGTTGCATTATGATTCGATAAGAAATAAACATAAATCCAATACAAATGCGTACCAAATAATGAAAAACCCGTAAACCCGAACAATTTCGGGAACAGTGCGGAAAAGTTAGTTTTTCGTACGTAAGACCATTTATTTGATTTGACTCCACTAGAGCTACCCGAAAAAATTATCCGATTAGGATGAAAATTGATAGGTAAATTTTTGATCAATTCTAATATAAATTTTTTGAGTTATCGTGTTAACAAATTTTTGTGTACAACGGACAAAGGACAACGGACAACGGACAACGGACAACGGACAACGGACAACGTACCACAAACGGACAAAAAATTGCTTCGGGAATGGTTGTAATCGTTTTTTCTAGGTTCAAAACTAATAGAAAACTTATTCCGGGCGTTTTGAATTTGTTGGACCGATCGCAATACCTTTACCACACACAACGATGTGTGCGGAAAAGTAAAAAACAATCATCTTGTTCGTGTTTAGAGAAGGTTCAACTCGCGTCAATTGCTGGTTTTGGTGAAACCTCGCTCTGAGTTCGACAAACGTGCATGTGTTTTCGCGGCAATTAACTTGTTTAATACAATTCCAGTCGACATCAAGAAATGTAACACTATCGGTTCATTTAAATTTCAGCTCAAAAAATGGTTACGCAAAAACCAGCAATAATTTAAGTTTCTTTCAATTTTCGTTGCTTAGTTGATGAATTTGTACTCTTGCCAACGTTTCTCCATCATCATTTAGTTTTTTAGGTATTTTATGTTTTTCCCCTGACTCTCCTGGATCAGGCCGGTTTTCCATGGATTCCCAGATTCAATTGGGTATCTATAGTCACTCGAAAATGTCCCTTATCCCTGTAATTATCTTTGTGCAATACGTTCCATGGGCGGAATTTATACCGTATTGGGCACTTTGCCAGCATACATGAGTTACTGCGTAGCTCTTGTACATATTGGTATAAATTCAGGATGCGTAATAAATACATAAATAAAGATATGTTCAATAGCGCAGTTGAGCAGCTGTGGTTCATAGAAATCCTGACTTTCGCTTATGTAACACATCACTCAATAAGTCTTTGATCTGACACATAGATGGCGCCACTAGTACCGAATTGCCCACATCAGCTGACAGCTAAAACCTTAAGATGACGTTTGTCAAAATTTGAGCCAAATCGACCGATTAGTTTGCGAGTTACAGTCATTTGGGTGAAGCTACTTTTGTCATTTAAAAAAAAATGGATTCAAAGCAATTTCGTGTGTTGATTTATCATTGCTATTTGATGGGAAAAAATACCGCCACAGCCAAAACTTGGCTTGATAAGTGTTACCCGGACTCTGCACCGTCGAGAGGAAGCGTGGTATATTGGTTTAATGAATTCAAATGCGGTCGTACAAGCACCGATGACGCTGCACGCTCTGGACGCCCAAATGAGGCTGTCACCGACGAAAACATCAAAAAAGTCCACAAAATCGTGTTTTCCAATCGCAAAGTGAAAATGCAGGAGATAGCTGACACTTTAAAGTTGTCGGTTGGAAGTGTTTGCACCATTTTGCATGAGCATTTGGGCTTCAAGAAGCTTCATTCGAAGTGGGTACCGCGATTGCTCTCACCGGACCAAAAACAACATCGTATCGATGATTCAAAGTCGTGGAAAACGATGGAAAAAATACACGATTTACACTTCGAATTGCTTCCGCACCCACCATATTCGCCAGATCTGGCCTTCAGCGACTACTGGCTCTTTTCAGATCTCAAAAAGATGCTCCAGGGCAAGAGATTTCGCTCTGATGAGGAGGTGATCGCCGAAACTGAGGCCTATTTTGAGGGACTTCCGAAATCGTTCTATAAAAGAGGCATCGAAAAGTTGGAGGATCGTTGGAATCAATGTATAACCCTCGAAGGAAACTATGTTGATGAATAAAGTGGAATTTTGCCAAAAAAATGTTTTTTTGTATGTCAGATCAAAGACTTATTGAGTGATGTGTTACTATTAGATGATGCGATTCCATATAATGGGTGACTTGTTCATATAGCAAAACTTCGAATACTTTCGGAAGGACGGAAATTATACAAATTGGTCGAAATTCAGAAAAGATTGGAGATTAAATTATCGAAATTTCACCTTAATTTGATCTTACATAAAAAATAGTTGATAAATGAACCCACCTTGAATGCATTTCGAAACTGTGGTTTTCTATGATAAGACCATTGTGCGTTCCATCTTCAGCAATCACAACTAAATCGGCAGTCAAAAGTTCGATTGTGTCAAGTCATCGGCAACAGGTCAGTGAGAGCAAAATTTATTAAACATCAATACACACGCATACACGAAAAATATTTGGCGCCCAAAGTAACATGATTACACACAACGAACATACACAGAAATGGTTAGTTGAATAAACAAACAAAGTGATTATATGAGACTGAACAAGTGCGAGTCGATATTTCCGTTATCTTGGTTAAGAGAGTCACTGTCGCGTTGAATGTAACTCTCGAACGCGTCTAGCTCTGTCTCTTTCTGTACATGTTTCAATAGCTTGATGCTCTCACTGTTTACACTATGTCCATCTTCGTTGAGAATATGGAATGCAACGGCGGATCGGTTTGGTTGATTTAAACGTATACATGTAACATGGTCTTTGAACCTAATGCGAATACTTCGTTTCGTTTGGCCACAATATTTTCTTCCACAAACATTGCATTCAATGCAATAAATTCCCGATTTATCTTAACTTTCCACTTTATCCTTGACCGAACCAAGTAATTTCGAAAAGTTGCTATTGTTTTTGTAAACAATGCTGATGTCATACTCATTGAATTTTTCTTTTAACTTATTCGTTATGGACGGAATTAAATTCATGGAGACGCGGGTGGTTTCGACACGGGTGCACTGAGAAAATAGAGTCGACAGAGTGTGATTTCGTACTTTTCTTGAATGATATTTGATTAAATCATCAATGGAATCATCGAGATGGAACACTATCAAATTAAAGACAAAAGATAAAAAAAGTATATAAAAATCCAAAAATAAGACAGAATTTTGTCTTATTCCATATGCAAGTTAATATTTGTCTTATTTTTGTTCTCATTTTAAGTGAGCGTAGACCATTTCTCTCAAGCACAAGCGGTTGTGGCGAATTTCGATGACGATGATGCGGAGGCAATAAAAAAATCTAAGAAACTGTGCGCTGACGAGAATGTGAAGAAAGTCTTGGCGTTTATTAAGAGCATTTCTGCTCCAATCAAAGCCGCAACAGTTAAACTCGAAACACAAGGTCTTCCAATAAACGAAAGCATTGATTTCATCGAATCGATTCGAACATCGTTATCCTCTTTGCGACGAAAAGAATTCGCTACATAGCTTGGATCTGTGCTCAAGCGGAACCGTAACATTCTGTTTCAAGATGCAGCATCAAATGATGATGAATTTGTGAAAAGATTATCGCCAAATGATATAACAAAATTCAAATATTGCCCTTTGACCACAACCGACGTGGAAAGTTCGTTCTCTGCATACGGAAATTTATTGACGGAACGTCGATCATTTTTTTTTTTCCAAATACTAAACAGCACATGATTATAAATTACAATCGTCATTTGGAATATAAATAAAGAGAAAATCCATTTTTGTATGCATATTTTCGGATTTTTATGGTTTTCTTGCATATATCTGTGATTTTTTCGTGCATATGTATGCGCATGAAACTGAAAAAAAACCGCTCTGGTTATGAGTGTTGTACAAAATATTATCAATCTCATAATAAATAAAAGTTCCCATTATCACTATTGTTTGCGTTGTTTCCATTACTTCCATTACTTGGGCAAGCTACAAAAGCGTCTTTCAAATATATTCAATTTTAATCAAAGAATTTACAGTCGTAATCTAACCAATTTATTGTGCATTCTCTGGGCATTAAGTTACAGTCGATGTTAAGATCAATGATTGAATTAGAAGTTAATTACATACAATCTTTGATTTACAGATGAATTTTTTTCATTCACCCAATTCAATTTAAAATGTTAATGCTAAAACTAATGCTAATATTTATCCCAATGAATAGATAGTTTGGGCAAGTTGCCGAAAGTTGAGCACTGCTTCCGTCTGCAATTGGTAACATTTCATATAAGTGTTAGATCAAAAATGATATTTTTTTTATTTATCATCACTAATTGCGAGTTTCACAATATTGCTAACAACGGCAACAACGTTCAGCTGAGGGTAGACAAGAGAAACAAAATTCGTTCAAATTCATAGGGATTTCGAAAGATTTGAATAATTCTAATTATATTTTTTTTTTTTGAGAGATCTGCCATCTTGATTTGATCAGATTCACAGAGATTCAGAAAAATTCGAATTGATTTGAATCGACAAGATTTTTTTTTTCGGATTTGAGAATCATAGGTATTCTAAAAGATTCAAAATGATGTGAAATGATTCAAAATGATGTGAAATGATTCAAAATTTAAAAGTCGTGTCTACGTACAGTTACTGTCCATAATTCATTTGAGCCAGGCCAGACTAGATTATGTGGAGAATTAATCCACTAAACATACTATTGAACACGTTATTCAATAAAGTAAAATCTTTGGGCTTTGGTACTACTTCGGCGATTGCATACGCATAGTGAATTATGGGTATGCGTACTACATATGTTAAGCAAATTTGTAGCTATGAAATGCACGAGTCCGATAGATGCGGATGGGGTATCGTTGGAAATTTCTTGTACCATAAGTACAAAACCATCTTATTTTGGATATTGACATCCCCATACTCTGGTTAAAATTTGGTCAACAATTCAGTTTGTCGACTCTAATTTCACCTCAAAATTGAGTACTCTAAATCGAACTATCCGTTCAAAAGTTAAAGCAGTTTAAAATGTGCCTTACTACCCCTGATTGTGTTCATTTGGTATGTTTGTTTATAGTGTTCTGCGATTAGCGGTTAGATCTGAAAGCTGCTCAAAAATGGAGCGATTTCTATTCTGCAACATTTTAAATCTCAAATTATCTCGAAAACTAGCACAACGTTTCTTGAAAAAAGGACGAAAAGATAGCAAAAACAAGACACAACATTTGCGTCACGTCCACGATAATTGTGATTCATTATTAGATATCATGGTTTAAATAAAAAAAACTACCTCTAAAATTAGGCAAAGTTTACATTTTCCGATATATTTAGCCACTTCGAAGTGACTCAGCGTCTGAACAAGCCCAACACTTTGATAAATTATTTGTCTTAATAAATAATTATTATTATATGATATTAAATTAGCGAAAGAACCAGTTTTAAACAATAGATACCATGCAATCCTTCTTCTACTTGTTCAAATTTTTCATGAATATTTCCCAATTTCATAGCAAAATTTGGTAAGATGTTGATTCACGGGTCAATCTTCAGACCAACTTTTCTATATGGTAGCGAATGTTGGGTTGATTCTGAGAATTTGATTCATGATTTGGAAGTGTCTGACATGAAAGTGTTGAGAATGGTTTCGGGAGTCTCGCGCCACGATCAGTGGGAAAACAGAATCCGAAATGAGACGATTCGGGTGGATTTAAACGTCGATTCGGTAGGAGAGGAAGCAAAAAAATCCAGACTGAGATGTTTTGGTTATGTTAAACGCATGGGAGAAGAGCGATTACCGGAACGGATTCAGTTTGCCGAAGCTGATGGGCCGTTAGGTAGGGGTAGACCAAGTAAACGTTATTTACATTCGGTTAAACATGATTTGAATGCGAGAAGATATGAATGGTGTGTTGAAACTCAAAGCTTGGCTCTCGATCGGAGTTTGTGGAGAGGTATTGTTAGGGTTATATGAGGCTTTTTGTTTCTAAAAACAGACCAGACGCTGGAAGGCAATAACGATCTATAAATGTTTGTTTTTGTTGGAAAATTTTGGATTTTTGATTAATTTATTTTTATTTTCCTCTTTTATCTTACAATCGTTTAAAGTTTGGGTATTATTCTCGGCGGTTCATTTATAATTTGAAGAAAAAAAAAAGTCTCAGATTACGAGGCCAGTGATTATGATTTCGATACTTTGCCAAAAAGAATAAAAATAGTCGACAAAAAAAGTGCTTAGTAAACCCGAAGCGAGACAAAATCAATAATACATTATTGCGGCGATTGGATATGGTCAGCAAAACACGCAATGTAAACACAAAGATTAAAAAAATAAACAAGCGAATCTACTTTTGTCTGTTGTCGGAAATTCGCTATATGCAATACAACACACCAACGAGAAATAAAGAGATACATATTTAGCTATTCAAAATGCCTTTTTACAAATACCCGCACCGGAACCGAATTCGCATGATTCAATGCATGATTCAACGCATCGGATTGACGCGGTGATGAAAACATAAACCCAACGAAAAGCATTTAAATTGATTTGGATCAGAATGGAGCCGACGATGCGACAATCATTCAAGAGTGGAGTTTTGAAGAAGCCAGTGGTTTGGATTTGCAGTCCCCAGAAAAAGCGTATGAGCCAATACTTTTTCGGTACAATTATTTTAAGATGTTGGAAAAAAATGGTGATTCCTATAGTGCAATGTGTGTTCCTTGTGGTGTCGACGAGAATAATTCTCCAAAAACGATTTGCCGTGCTAAACACAACGTTTCTTCTAACTTGATCACACATTCGAAGGGAGAATGTGACAACAAATGTTTTTGTTTAAATTATAATTTTTGAAAATTATTTTCTTTATACAGCGTAAACACAAAATGGAATAATCCAGATATTTGAAACAAAAGCTAGGAAATACTCAGGTAAAATGCAAGAAACCTGAAATGGAACAAAAACATTTCGATGACATTGTGATGCGATTTATTATAAAAGTACTGCATCCGTTGCGATCTGTAGAAGATGAAAGTTTCATCGAATATACGAATGGTGAGTTTTACATGAGCCGATTGTTTAAAGTCAAAATTCAAATGTGTCATTTTTATCCATAGAGGTATTGGAAATCCGTGTTGATTACTTATCGGTCGAACTATCAAACTTATGTCACGTCATGTTTTTAAAACTAAAATCGATTGGACATTTAAAACAAAAAGAAATAAATTAATAAACATTTTTTCGACAATCGAACACATCGGGATCACCTGTGATATATGGTCGAGTAAACATCACAGTTGCATGGGCGTTACAGCACATTGGATTTATCCAAGGCGGTGCAGTGATTTAACTACGTGTACTGACTACGCTATGCGAACTACATAGCGTAGTCTACTACGCGTACCATTGATTTTGTATGGCGGTTCACTGGCCTGGATTTATCCAAAGACGTATGAACGACGATATGCTATTTTATCATGCGAACAATTCTTATTTCTGCACACTAATAACCGAATCGCTGAACATGTGAATAATGTATATGATATTTTTGGAATCACGGAGAAAGTCGTTGCAACTACAACAGATAATGCATCAAATTTTGAAGAAGCATTTCGAGAGTATGGTGTACTACCGACAGGTAAAATACAATTCAATTTTTACTTGACTTAAACCTAATTTTTCTCCGATTTTTTTTTGTCAATATAAAGGATGTTTAAAAGGGTCGGGATGTTGAATCAAAATAAAACACAAACGAAATTATGACTTGACCAACATTTTTATTCGGAATTGTAGCTATATTTATGGCAATTAGTAATGGAATATAACATCATCTAAATGTCCACCACGACTACGCTTTTTATACACCATCTGTTCACTCCAATTTTTTATGACATTTTGGCATATTTCGGTCGGTACATTCGATATTTCACGTGTGATGTTGGCTTTTGGGTCTTTAATGTTTTGCGGATTGTTGGCATAAACTTTGCTCTTTGAAACCACAAAGAACAAAGTCCAACGGTGTCAAATCGCATGATCTTGGTGGCCAATTAACATTACCATTTTTCAATCAATCGTTTGGCGTGATGTGTGGCACGTAGCACCATTTTGTTGGAAGTAGACGTCACAAATATTGATTCCACGCAATTTTGGCAAAAAAAAAATCACGAATCATTGCTCGGTAATTGTCACCATTCACATTAACGCGCCGACCATTTTCATCTTCAAAAAAAAAAATGGCCGATGACACCTTTGGACCAAAACGCACACCATACAGTGCACTTCTGTTCGTGCATTTCAATCTTCAATATTTGTTTTGGGTTTTCCGCGCCCCAAATGCGGCAATTCTGTTTGTTAACATACCAGTTTAACCAAAAATGCGCCTCATCACTGAAGATGATTTTTAAGCCAAAAGCCGAACACGAAGTTTGATGGTAAATTAGGATAATTTCTATGCGTTGTTTAATAGTGTAATGATCCATGGTTAATTTGCCAAACCTTACTGATAACGTCTATCAAAATAAAAACTGACATCTACTCACTCGTATCCCTATCAAAAGTATTCAAAATCTCGACACCCCTATTGAAACACCCTTCAGCTATGATCATAAAAACAACTCCGTATTCGTTCAGATTTAATCAAATGGCAGAGCATGACACCAACAAAAAAATAGAATCCGAGATGGACATTGCCGCATTTTTACGCAAGCCGTGCGCAAAAACTGACACCGATTTGATCCAACTGGTAAAGTTTGTGGAAAGATTATTCAAGAAATTCAATGCTGTATGTACTTCTTCAGCACCCGCTGAAAGACTGTCCTATGCTGGTAAGATAGAAAATCTTATTTTAAATAAGCTAAGAGTTTTGTCTTTTCAGGTTTAATATTGGAACCCAAACGTCGGAACATGGATGACAAAATTTTGAAGAAGAGTTGCTTCTATTGAAGGCGAACGCTGCTTATTTGGATTCAGAATGAAGAAAAAATCGCAATAAATGAATAAATCAAAATTAACCTAAATGATTCAATAGTCTGAGCATGAATTTCGTGTTTCATATTATATATTTTGGAAATATTCAAAATTAATTCTGTTCAAACATCTGATTTGTTGATATTTATTCCCGTCATCGTAGCTTGCAAGTATAATCATCATTTCTTCATCGTAAGAAATATACATTTGAACAAAATGTCTTTCGCGCACAAAGTTTGTGTAGGATTTTGCCAGATAAGGCCGTTAGATGGCGCATGCGACACACGCAGAACGAATGTAACGGAAAATATCTATATACAATTGCAATTTCATTAATGGAAATGTCATCTTTTTAATTACAATTGCAATTGCAATGGTTATGGATAACGGATATGTGCATTACATTTGACATCATGTCAATGACATGTAATGCGTAATGGAAAAAATGTATTTAAATACGCGTTTTAATTATTACTTTACAACTCCTGAACAATGTAAATTGTTTACGTATTTTTTAATTGAAAATAAGCAGTCATAAAAAATGCGGCACGAATCGGGACACTGTATGCTTGGATAATTGTCGTTCAAAGAGTGTGCTGGCTTACACCAGACGATAGTCTTATACTGTAGCTGTTATTTTTTTGTTCGATGTTCATCATCATCACTTAATGCGTATGTGCGTAAATGAGAACGATATATTCACTGGCCTACGTGTGGACTATGCATTTATTTAGCGTAAGCTAGCTCTCGAACTTATGGACAACAATTTTGCCCAGACTGATTCAAACCTGAAAATCTTTTACTTCGTACGAAGTCCGGGATTTATGTCAAAAGTCCATAGGAATTAACTCCACAGAATTGCCGCTACAAAAATAGATTTAAAATCAACAAAAATCTGTGGATTCATGACCCTATTCAAATTTGAACTTATTTCTGAACTATGCCAACAGAATTGCAGCCGTAACTCCTTGTTTTTATGTACTATTTGATATAGTTTTTTTCAGAAAACAACGAATAAATTTAACGAATCATGAGCGTTCCTGTTAACAGCAACACAAAATGCTAACGTTGCTTGCTCAGATTCGGGCAGAATTTGGGCCTTCTACTGCTTGTATTTCACCTTACCTTTGAATATTTGCCATCCAATCAAGACACATTCTAATCCAAAAGAACACATCCAAGCAATTTACACTTTCAATCGAAGAGCGATACGATTTTTTGTTTTTGATGACAACGTGCAACCATGATTTTTTAGACTCGTTCGTTGTTTTCTGGAAAAATATGTACAAATTGGAAGATGTGGAGTGATGGCCGATGTTCTGTTGGTTGGAATAGTTCGAAAAAAAAAGACATTTTAAAAAGGTCACGAAACTTCAGGTTTTTTGCATTAAAATCCTAAGTCGTTTTTCATAAAATTAATTATAATGGTCTTCTGATATAGAATCCGAAGTTGTTTTAAATTCTGAGTAAGATCATTATTCATACGAACAAAAATGATAAACAAATATTACAGACTCCGCTCCGCAAATAATACGAAACTTGGATTGACACAGATAAAGCATTCGTTTCATTTTCAGATGTCTAATGCATGAATAATTTAGATTTTTTTGCGATTACACATTAAAATCTTATCAAAATAATGCTGTAAATCATTCTAACATTCCGCATATTGTATCCTTTCATTGTTGATTACTTCGTTGTTAAAATATACAATTGAGAAGAAGAAATGTGACGTACACAGATAAAATTACGTGAATACGACTGATGTTTCCCCTACAAAAATTGCTATGTGCATATAATCCATACAATAGCGTATGAATTTCATTCATATCGTCAATGTGTGCGTAATTCATTCAATAAATTTATGAGGTTCGCCGAAAAGCTGGTAGGATACAGTTCATGTTCAACATTAAGCTATACGATTCGCTTGGACTTTTACGTAATACATTCGAACATGCGTACCAGCTATGTGGCAAATCAAGTTCATTTATTGTAAGAAATACGAACACATAGAAGATTTAGATGAAATTCGTACGCTATTATATGGATTAAATACACATAACATTTTTTGTAGGAGAATCTTCAGCCGTATTAAAGTTGATTTACAGTTACTCACAAAATTGTTCGTACACCACACGTTTTCGCATAAAAATCATGATAAATCATATTTTTCTAAAAGATTTGCTGAAAATACCTTATGAAAATAAAAAACAGGACTGATTTCTTTTATTCTTGGCAATTTTTATTTAAATATATCATCCAAAAAAAATTTATAGGCCAAAATTCGAGATTTGGCCGTTTTTGACCGTCACAAAATTGTTCGTACACTTGGTGTAAACGTTAAATAAATGTGTAAATGTGTAAAGGCATTTGACGTTTTCGATTTTAATACTTCGTATTATCTCCCTTAGCTTCAATCACGGCCAATAAACGGTCTTCCATTGAATCGACAAGGTTCTGTGTGGTCGTGGCATCCACCTTGGCCCATTCGGCCAGGATGGCCTCTTTCAATTGCTTTTGGTTGGTCACGTGGTGGTTTTCTTCGACTTTTTGCTTCAAAGTATTCCACAAATATTCAATGGGATTGAGATCTGGTGATTGTGGCGGTGTTTTCAATTGATTTGGCACATTTTTCTCCATCCAATCTTGAACAGTACGGGCCGTGTGCTTCGGATCGTTGTCCTGTTGGAATCGGTAATTATCCGATAAACCCAATTTAGCGGCCGAATCGCGTAAATTCTTCTTCAGAATGTTTTAAATAAACGTACTGATCCATTATGCCGTCGATAAAAACCAAATTGCCAACGCCACTGGCCGAAAAACAGCCCTAGAACTTGTCATTTCCACCACCGTACTTCACCGTGGATTGTATGTTCTTTTTCTTGAACTCTGTGTTCTTTTTGCGCCACACAATTTGACGTCCATCCGAGCCAAAAATGTTTTTTTTTGCTTTCGTCGCTCCAAATTACTTCGTTCCAAAACGATTTTGGCTTACCAAGATGATTTCTGGCGAACTCCAGGCGCTTCTTCTTGTTCTTCGGCGAAATGTATGGTTTTTTTCTTGCAATGCGGCCATTGTAACCATCCGATCGGAGCACTCGGCGAACAGTTTCTGTCGATATTGGCTTTTTGATCACTTGGGACACTCGTTCCGTCAATTTTGGCATGCTTGTTTTGGGATTTACTTTGATTTGTCTCACGATATACCGCTCATCGTGCGCCGTCAGCATCTTCTTTCGACCACGGCCGGGCAGATTTTTCACGGTTCCGTGGGTTTTGTACTTGTCAATTATTGACTTAACGGTGGAACGAGGTCTTCCGATCACTTTTCCGATCTCTCCAAGCGATTTACCTTCGTCGTGCAGTTTTACTGCGATTTCTCTGAGAGCGTTGTCCACTTCTTTACCACGCGGTGCCATCGTGTTAATTGTTCTGATTAGAACTGTCAAAAGGTGTGATGTAAAATACAAAAAACTATCGTCCGATTGTACCGTTATAATAAAACAGCACATTTGTAGTCAAAATGCAATAAGTGTCAATAAGTTTCAATAATAGTATCAATAAAGGTCAGTAAACATTGGTGTACGAACAATTTTGTGACGGTCAAAAACGGCCAAATCTCGAATTTTGGCCTATAAGTTTTTTTTGGATGATATATTTAAATAAAAATTGCCAAGAATAAAAGAAATCAGTCCTGTTTTTTATTTTCATAAGGTATTTTCAGCAAATCTTTTAGAAAAATATGATTTATCATGATTTTTATGCGAAAACGTGTGGTGTACGAACAATTTTGTGAGTAACTGTATATGTGTGCAAGGAAAATGGTAAAAATCTGTACTAATACACTACTTCCAGAATGCATTTAACTTTCAACATTTTCCATTGGAATACGTATATTTCATATTGATATATTCGAATAACAGGCTAGAGAAACGCTCTCTAAACGTATTGAACTATCATATATTCCTTAAATCAAAAACAAATTAAAAAGTTGTTTCCAAACTAATGATTTTGAAATGATGCTCTTCAGCAATGTAAAAGTGCAACATTTGTTAGTTAGTCTCAGAAACAAAACAAATAATCACAGAAAAATTAAGAATAAGGGTAAAGTGGCCATATTTGGACCTACAACTTTTTATGCACCAAATTCGGACCCAAGCCTTTATTTATATGTGCAATAAGGCTCATTTTAGCAGTTAGATCGTAATTAGAGACTAGGTCCAAATTATGCCACTTTACCAGTATATGAATGCAACGATTGCGATCAAATGTACGCGGGCCAAACCAAAAGATGCATTGAAATACGTCTCAAAGAGCACAACACCAGTATAGTCAAATAATCACATGAACTCGAAAATAATCACATGTATTGAAGCATTGCCAATATCTGATTACAGATTTAGATATTCGATGTTACAATAAATTCCAATAATTCCAATAATGGCATTGGTTTTTTGTACAATAAATTCCAATGCCGTTATTGGACTTATTGGAATTTATTGTACAATTAACAATAATTTCCAATAACGTATTTTTTTTTTTATTGCAATAACTTCCAAAAACGATATTGTAATAGGTGTTTCGGAAAGTTCAGTCCGTTTTCAATAGATGGATCCAGTAGCTATATAGTTATTAAAATGATGGCGAAATGTTGTTGTATTAAGAAGGTTAGACATCTGTCAACAATAATCAGTCAAGAGAAGTTTACATTTCGTACAGTAACAAACTTTGTTTTTCTAACAAAAATGGCAAAATACAAACCAAATAAACAGCATTTGTGATAAGTCATGCAGAGAATGGTATCGGCGCTTCAAACAAGGTGATTCTGATGTTGAAGACAGAGAACGATCGGGACGGCCAAAAAAGTTTGAAGATGCAGAATTGCAAGCATTATTGGATGAAGACTCAACTCAAACATTGAAACAATTGGCAGAAACATTGGAAGTTTCCCAATCCACCGTTTCTGAACGTTTACATGCATTGGGGAAGATCAAAAAAGAAGGAAAATGGGTGCCTTATCAATTGAAAGAAAGAGACATCGAAAGACGAAAAACCATCTGCGAAATTTTGCTTGATCGGTTCAAATTAAAGTCTTTTTTGCATCGAATTGTTACTGGCGATGAAAAGTGGATCTATTTCGACAATCCCAAGCGCAAAAAATCATGGGTAAACCCAGGCCAACCATCAACATCACAACCAGTACGCAATATTCATGGGAAGAAGACTTTGCTGTGCATTTGGTGGGATCAGAGAGGACCTGTGTATTATGAGTTGCTAAAACCTGGTGAAACGATTACTGCTGATCGCTACCGACAACAATTATACAAATTAAACCAAGCATTGAAGCGAAAACAACCAGAATGAGGTGATCGAACACACAAAGTGATTTTGCTTCATGACAATGCTCGGCCTCATATTGCACAACCGGTGAAAAACTATTTGGAAAACATCACATGGGACGTACTAACCCACGCGCCGTATTCACCAGACCTTGCCTCATCAGACTACTACTTATTCCGATCGATGCAGCACGGACTTTCTGAACAACACTTCACTTCGTACGAAGCAAAGAAAAATTGGCTTGATGGATGGTTAGTCTCAAAAGATGAGAAGTGGTACTGGGACGGAATCCATGAATTGCCAGAAAAATGGGAAAAAGTCCTATGGCAAATACTCTGATTATTGAATTCATTCATTTTGTTATTTAAATAAATGCGTAAAAAACACAAAAAACGGACCGAACTTTCCGAAACACCTATTATTATTTTGCCCAATAATATTCAGACAATGTAATATCGATATATATATATGTATGCTTTTTCCTATATTCATACGGAGGCATACGAACACCGCTGGTCTACGTTGCTCCGCTTCGTATGCCGCACGCTTCAGTATTATATACTCGATTTGTGGAAATCCACAAAAAAGACATTAAACACATTTTTTTCGGAAAACCAATAATTTTTGTTTCGTAAAACAGACAAGACGCTGAAAGGCAATAATGGTCTATATTAAATGTTTGTTGTTATTGTTGTTGTTGTTGTTGAAAATAGATTGGATTGGAAGATTTTTCGATTCCAATAAATATCGAGATTTCAGATTTGGTGTGTCGCTTTTTGTTCTTCACATTTCAATGGAATCCCGCACAAATTGAAATGTCAAAGTACACACATAAAAC
The DNA here is from genome assembly GCA_028476595.1 of Obolodiplosis robiniae. Taxonomy (NCBI): domain Eukaryota; kingdom Metazoa; phylum Arthropoda; class Insecta; order Diptera; family Cecidomyiidae; genus Obolodiplosis; species Obolodiplosis robiniae. Next base: position 26,248,033 of record CM052014.1, on the reverse strand, counting down.
CAATTCGATTAAATGACTTTGATGTATTGGTGAATTGTCAGATCACCAATAGATCTAACTGCAGTTATTGATAATTTCATGAATAAGAGACATTTACATTCGGGAAAAATTCGTGATTTTCAAATAATTTGCAATTTATCGAGGGCAAAAAATACGTTGTTGGAAGTCAAAACAATAACTTCACGAACTCTGGGAACCTATTATTGCGCGAACAAAACATGAGACTGAACGGTTAATCAATTTTTTTCTGGAATTATCTGTCTTAAATTGAGTATTCGAGAGTAGGACTCTTCACAATCAGTTCGTGAACATTCGCGAAAAAAAAAAACAGTGAATGTTGTGTTCACGTTCGTTCGTGTTGCAGCAATATACAAAATATTTATTACAAAGCCATGGATTTAAACTATAGGAAAAAACAGAACTAAATATATTTCCCGTAGTCAAGTACATATCAATCATGCTCAAACACAACATCATTATCTCGAACAGAGTTGATCACACTTGAAGAAAATGTGTTCATGTGCGTTCGTGTTCGTGAGCAGCCCTATTCGAGACCTTTTAAAAGCATTCGAATTTTCATGTATTCTCAAAATAATATTCTCAATCTCTATTCGGTCTAAAGGCATGGCAATATTTGCATTTTCAATAAACATTTTCACATTTTTGTTTGTGAAGCTCATCCCAATTCTGTTGGAATTCATTGATTTTCATGGATGCATGTTGAATTTTGCCATTGACATAGAAGGAAACGATTGGCAAATTTTTAGCTGACATTGGATGAGATAACAACAGTTAAGTAAAGATAGAACGCACACATTTAATGAAGAATGGCCGTTCCTAATCAACAAACCAGCGATTTTATCACGTATGTTTGAAATATAAGAGTACATTTTATTGCCAAGTCGAGAGGATTTATATTATGCAAATGTGACGTGCACATTTATTTTATAAACAATTTGCTTGTAAGTTGAAATAAATTTAAGTAAGCTTATTCATTAATACTCTTTAAATAAAGATAACATTCTAATCTTATTCTGAAAAACATACGATGTTTGTTTTTTTCTCTTTTCAAAATAGCACCAGAGGAACAAACAAGTTTTAAGTTAAGCGCTTCACCTCAAAATACTCATTTACTGACTCACAATTCAAACCGAAGTTTGAGAGAAAAACAAGAAGCAAATTAAATTTAAGATGAAAACGACAAAGGAAGAACAGAAGCAATATCGATGGACCAGACTTAAGAATCAATACTGGGCTACGTTTGCAGGTATAGTGTATTTAATTAAAATTATTTAATGTCTACACACCAATCGGATTTCTATATTCATCAATAGCTGATATAATCATTTTTGCGAATGGGTGCACTGTCGGGTGGGTTAGTCCCGCTCTTTCTGTGTTGGCCTCAAATAGCACAACACCTCTAGCAGACCCTCTGAATAGTGAACAAATTTCCTGGATCGGATCTATCAATTGTTTTGGGGGCTTATGCGGCACATTTTCCCTTGGATTTTTAATTGCTCTAATGGGTTCAAAGCGAGCAATGCTTATTTGTACCATTCCAAGTCTCATATTTTGGCTGCTTATCTACTATGGAGATACCTATTATCATATCTTTATCGCTAGAGTGGTTTCCGGCTACGCTGGAGCTGGTATTCAATCATCTCTGATTTTATTCGTATCAGAAATTGCAAATGATGATGTTAGGGGAAGACTTGGAGGTACAACGAACTTTGCACGGAATTTGGGGATTATGTTTGGTTTTATACTTGGTGCAACACTCGAATATAGATTGATTCCGTGCATTTCGGGTATTTTTCCAATTATTTTTTTAATTTGCTTTATATTTTTACCGAATACACCCCAATATTACCTCAGTGTGGGTCAAGTACAAGTAAGTGATGTATTTTTTTTTTATTTTTTTTTCTAATATGGTTCTTTTGAATTAAATCGTTAACTAATATTGTCCATACTTCAGAAAGCAGAAGATGCATTGAAATTTTATAAGGGGTATAAAGGAAATAATGCAGAAGAAAACAATGCTATCCATAAGGAATTTAAGAGATTAAAAGCGATTGCAAATGAAAGAAAAGAGGAGGACAAACTTCAGGCTTCGGATTTTTGTAAATTACAGATAAATATTTATATAAACGAATTATGAAAATGGCTGAAACACTTCCAATGCAATTTTTCAGTTAATAAAACTGCGATGAAAGGAATTGGCATTGGTATTGGACTGTCCACACTTTCTACATTATCTGGCAATTCCACGATCACAAACTACTCAGTTATGATTTTCAATAAAGCTGGCTCATCTATTGATCCACATGTTTCATCAATTATATTGGCGGTGGCGCTTATTTTTGGTGCGCTATTCACATCTTATTTGGCCGATACTCTTGGCCGCAAAATGTTGAATTTAATATCAATGGCGGGCTCTGCAGTCGGTTTATTTTCAATATCAATTTTCCACTATTTTCACGTGAGTGGCTATAATCTATCAGTTTTTTCATGGGTGCCAGTCGTGAGCTTATCCTTCGTCATTTTCATATCCTCGGCCGGAATAATGCCACTATCAATCATTTGCAGCGTCGAATGTCTCCCACAGAAGGTTTGCAAATCCAATGAAAACTCAAATTACTTTAAAATTTGAATAGTCTGTTTTTTTGTTATAGATTCGTACATTGGGCATATCAATAACCGTTATTTCGATAAATGTAACTATATTTATCTGTGTAAAACTGTTTCCAATTTTACTGGAGACACTTGACCTGCACGGATGCATGGCAATTTTTGGCATTGGCTGCACATTAGGAACGATTTTTGTGATTTATGCATTAGAGGAAACCAGTGGCCAATCGCTTGACGACGTTGGTCTTGATGAAAAGACCAAAATGGAACGATGGCATGCGATGAGACTTAACAGCTTACATTAGAGAAAATACCTATAAATAATTTCAAATAACAAACAATCTTTTTTCTTCAAGACCATATTTAATCAATTGAATAAATACACATAACCAAGCTGAATTGTCTGTCTTCTTTCATTTGGTGAACATGGGGAGAAGAGGGATACGTAAAATTAAGTATGAAAGTTACTTCAACAGCGCAATCAGCATCAACAATAACATTGAATCTCACACACAAAGCATTGTAACTGAGAGCTTTCTTTTCTATTTCGAACTAACCGTTTCCATGCAAAATGAATTTCTATAGAAACACAAACATTCAAAAAACGAGACACAAAAGGTCTTAAAATCGAATTAGAAGTCATATTGTCTTATTCACGGAATTTTAACTTATTCCAACTTTTTTTTTATATTTTGGGTACGATGTTGCTGCAAGCATGATTACATTTATTACCATATTGTTTAATTCATTAGTCTAATTAATGCATTCAGTATCTCACTATAATCACACAAAATATCGATAAAATACCGATTTAAATGAATCGTTAATTGATATCAACATTATTCGAAATATTTGGCACCAATTTTAAATTTAGATACACAAGTGTTGAGAGAGTGTGGAATGCAGCTGTCGCAGAGTACACACAGAGAAAGAAATTCAGATTTTGTATGTATGTGTAGAGAAATACAAACCGAACTTCGGTTCGGTAAAATCAAACAGAAGTTTTTTTGCATATATTTAAAATTTGTTGCGTTCTTTCAAACTCGTCATATTCAAATGTTGTTTCAATACATGCAAAAAAAAACTTCATTTTGGTTTTACCGAACTTTGGTTAACATATTGTAGAAAATCTGAATTTGTATTTTATTATAGAATTAATTTTAATTGTTTGTCCTTTTTTCAACATTCTGTTCATAAATGTAATAAAATAATGAATTAATTCAATAAATTGTCCTCGAAATAAATGAAAAAAATTCTGAATTCGATAAATGATCCTTAAATTCAATTAATGGTCCGTAAAATTAATAAAAATATGTTCCTTCAATCTCATAAAGTGATACTTAAAATAATAAAATGATCCTTGATTTTTATAGTTCCTCAAACTAATTTGATTTTTCCTTGAATTTAATAAATGATCCTGAGAAGTCTCTCTAACACGAGACGATTCGTGGGGATTTTAACGTCAATTCGGTAGGAGAGGAAGCAAAAAAATCCAGACTGAGGTGGTTTGGTCATGTTAAACGCATGGGAGAAGAGCGACTACCAAAATGGATTTTGTTCGCCGAAGCTAATGGGTCGAAAGGTAAGGGTAGACACGTAGACGCTATTTAGATTCGGTTAAATGTTATCAAATTGTAATGGATCACCGGCAGGTTTCATTCTCATTCTATTGGAATGTTTGAGATATATAGTTTTGAAGGCTTATGTCAGCACAACAAAACGCCATATTTGTCAAATCGTTTAGCAACTCATTAGTGACTAGTGACACCTGTTAGTCAAAACAGCGAGTTTCAATCAATAGTTAGAGGTCGGTTTTCATTCTCACCCATTCAATTAATACTATGAATCGGCCGTGCCATGTTGCGAATGTATTGGTATCATTTTCAAACTCATCAATTAGCCATTGTTGATGTTGGATTTGAATTATTACTTTATTATTGAAAAAAACACTACAAAAACTCGTGATAATATAGATTCTTGTAGTGAAATAAAAGACAGCAACTTTTTTTTGTCAAATCCCTACAAACGTTTTCTCAGAGTATCAAGAGAGAGACAATTTGAAAAGATAGTGGCCACACACTTTTTTCGTTTTGACCCAAAAAGACCCCGAAAATCGAAAATGTTGTAGGTGAGGTAGTCTTGAATCTCATCGAAATGACTTGAAATTTTGTATGACTTATTTTGTCACTCAAAAAAATATTCTGAAAGTTTCATAATGATACAATGCGAACTAAACGTGGCCTCCATACAAATGTTTTTTAATTATATAGAGAAGTATCCCATTTATTGATTCGACCCCAATTGAGCTACCCGAAGACATTACCCGATTGAAAATTAATAGGTTTCTATTTCAAATGAATACCAATTGACAACTGACAACGTATCACATACGGACAAAAAATTTCTCCGGGAATGGTTGCAATCTTTTTTTTAGGTTCCAAACGCATAGAAAACTCATTCCGGGCGTTTTGAACTTTGTTGGCCTATCGCAATACTTTTACCACACACAGTGGTGTGTGCGGAAAAGTAAAAAAATGATGATTATTGTGTTCGCGTTGGTTCGCGTTCGTGTGTGCGTTTGTTCGTATTGCAACAATATGTTATATTATTTATTACAAAGCCATGGATTTAATCTATAGGAAAAAACAGAACTAAATATATTTCCCGTAGTCAAGTACTTATCAATTAAGATCAAATACAACATCAGTACGACGAACAGAATTGTTCACACTCGAGGAAAATGCGTTCGTGTACGTTTGTGTTCGTCTTATTGCGAACGAAAACAAACGAACACGAACAGTTCGTGTTCGTGAATAGCCTTACTGTGTATTCAAAATGTCGATGAAAAATGAATATTTTGAATAAATCGAATATGAAGCCTTTTTGTGTCAATACAAAATTACGGAAACGTGATTTCAATATATGAAATATCGCTTTGGCTTACAGGGTGCAGGGTGGGCACATTTTTCATTTGAATTGAAATCTGATTTTTATTTTTAGTAGATATTGACAATATCTATGAGCTATGACTAACGCTCGTATCTGTCCCGCATTTCGCAGGAAACCCCTTCTTTTTTGCCCAAATCCTGCGAACCTGCGAATATGATTCAGATCCTGCGTTTTTCAAAAATACTCCTGTTTTTGGAGCGTTTTTCTACAAAAACTCCTTCTTTTTCAATGAATTTAACGTACACAATTTGAATTTGTCAAGTAAAGAATTTGGGACTGTCAAAAAGAACGATGGCAACACACTGTGTTTATTAAACTCTGTTTACATTCAAATATATTCAAACAGCAACCGCGCGAAACGCACACAGTTCCAAAATCATTCTTTATAAACAAACCGCTATTTGATGCATGGAACTGAGCTATTGATTCTTTGTTTACATTAAATGATTTTATGTCAAGGCCTGCTTTTCTTTTGATGAATCATTTCTCATTTGTCTGTCATTGTATGAGCGGGCATTGAGCAAGATTAAAATTAGTTATGAAATTGTTTTACAATGTCGAAAAATACCAAAGGAAAATGCGTTTTTAACGCAGAACTTCGTGCAAAATATTCATTCATAGAAAAAACTTCGAGTGATAGTGATGTAAAGTGCAACAAATGTGGAAGCCGTTTTTCAAAACAACCAGAATTATTGCGGAAAATATCTGGAAGTGACAAATACCAGAATAAAAATCGATCTGATCAAGCGGTTGCTATGGAAGACAATTCGGACTAACTAAATAAAGCCAAAAATATAGTTAGAATTAAATTTATATACAAAAATATATGAATATATGAATTATTTGCATTGAAATTTTTTTTGAAAAAAGTCCTTCTTTTATCCTGTTTTTTGAATTCGGAAATCCTGCGAAATAGCCTCTTTCAGAAGGCCTTGTCCCGCTTTTTCGTTCGAAAGATATACGAGCGTTAGCTATGACTGAAGCTATAATCCCAGGTCTTCTTTGAGGGAAAACACCGCAACGTTCGTGCGTTCATTAACACAGTTGATATTTGAAACAGAAACAGATGACAATGTTTGCGTACGTTGACTTGATATTCGTGGAATATTGTAGTTATTAAACGATGGGTAAAGTCAAATTTTCAACGAAGTTGTAATTGAAGAGCAAAGCAGTACCACTACAGTCAATTGGGCCAAATTTTCCTGAGAATGTGAAAACCAGTATCAAACATACATACAAAAAAAATGTTTGCCAATTCATATTTATTGGAAAATTTCTTCACCTTCGAAAATCGGCCATCAGTTTCTTCGTTTTAAATAATATTGGCAATGAGCAATATTATAAAGCTATGTATTCATACAGAACACGAGATAATATATGTTTATTTTTTGGTACAAAGGTGCAACTATCGAGAATATGTTTTATTTCGAGCAAGAATTTCGCACTTCCAGTGATTGTTGGGCAACAACGTGATTTTGACAAGAGCAAAAATGTTTCACCATATATAAAAAAGAGGGATATACATAGACGGTGCATCACGGAAATATGGCAAACGTGAAGGAGCTTAACATCAAGTAGTTTTCCATTCAGATGCTTTTAAAAATAAAAATAAATAAATATGTATTGTGTGTGTATAATTTGGGACATGCTGATACATTTGCGAATAATTCATTGAAAAAAATGATCCTTTAGGAATATTGCTGCGTTAACGAACACATTCGAATGCTTTTCGATAAAAATGCGGTAGTAGAAGCGTAGCCAAGGTGTGGAACAGTTTGCATCTTACCTCATTCTATTAACACTGCGAATAGCCGTGGGATAATCGACGTAATACATTTGTTAACACAAGCTTTTTACAGTGCAAATAATCCCAACGCAATGCGAGTATCCGACGGCTCATTGGTGTAAATGTTTTTGTCCGCAAATTGTTTCACGGGATCATTCATTGAATGAATGAACTATAAAAGAGTTTTGAAGATCATATAATATTTTCGATTGTGGATATCAGTTTTATGGATCACATCTGATTTCTGACAATCGCTTATAAAAATCAAGGATCATTTTATTAATTTCAAGGATCACATTTCAACCGATGTAAACAATAACATTCAATTAAACATATATTTATGCTACTCAACATTAAGCGGCTGACTTTCCACCGAATTCTCTTTCCCTTTCTCGTTGTCTTTTTCATTTTCTTTTTCTTTGTACATTTTCTGTGCTTTTTCATCGGCCAAATCACCGTATAAATCTAAGTTTTTGCCATTATACCAAACCAACAAATCGAAAAATGCACCTAAGAATATGAACAGAGCCGTATTTGAGTGTAAATAATATCGGAATTTTATGGGATCATAGAGTTGACAGTTTCCTTGTCGTCCGCATTTTAAGTTCCACACCAGGCATGTGCCATCGATAACTCGGCCAAAGATAATGGGTCCTGGGATTGAAGCAAACAAACTTATTAAAAACAATGTTAAACCTTGAGCAAATGCTTTATCGCGTGGTTCCACTGCTCTGAAACAGAAAGAAAAGAAGCATTAAAATTCACAAACATTTCAACATTCAGTGGACATTTTTTGAGAGAGAATTAAAACGATAAAAATAGAAGCAATTATGTACCGGAAATTCAGAAGAATATTGCCGATTCGGCCGGTAGAGCTTATCAAACTAGACACCATGGATATGAGTGAAAAAGTATAATACGCGAAATTGCAGTCATCGAGACAAGCTCCAGATGTAATCGTTCGTTCTATTTGTCTTTGTTTTCGAGGAATCGGTTGTTTTGCATTAAGGATGCTCGATGGTTCCTTCAGACCACCCTCATATTGCACGTCATAAAGTTCGTTGCCATCAATCGTTTCATCATGATCATGTGGCGCTTTATTTGGACTTAGCTCATCGTCATACACGTCATAAAGTGTTAAAGAGCGTTCGGTTGAACCTTCCATTACAATTTTACCAAATAAAAAGCTCCTGGTCACGGATGATTTGGACCCATTACTATTTATCGATGGTTCGGAGCACGTGCAATTTGTGTACATTTGATTTTTCTCATCAAAATCTTTGCATCCAGCGTGGCACGGTGAAAAGTATGTGATTTCTCTTGTGCGATCACATACGGGACTGTATGAAATTCCTTCGCAAAAACAGTTCGAATTACATGAAATAATAGTTTCATTGACTATCATAGAATTAGCACTCTCACATCCAAGTTGAGTATACGAAATGTGAGCTGACACCGACATCAGGCCGATGATAACGTTCCACATGAAGAGGTACTTCGGCGGTGGTTTGTATTTCTTAATGACATAGCCAGAAACTAAAAATCCCCCTGCCATGCCAATTATACTGATCGGTCCAGTAAATATACTTCCTCCCGCTGACGTTCGATTAAACTGAACCTCCATTATTTTGCCCATGAACGTAAAGATTCCAGAAAAACCGAAAATATAAAATATTGTTGAAATGTTATTGTACATCAGCAATTTATTTGTTAGAAGTCGCATCAGTGCCTTTGGGAAATCTGAAAGAATTCAAGTGGAAAATATTAGTGCTTTTATGTTGTGCTATTTGTTGTTAAATGTCTGGGTCTGAAATGATTTATGCGAATTAATGACACAACACATTTTTTAAAAGGCTAAAGAGCAATAAAATATCAATTGCTATGAATCCATCCACATTAATAATATGAATCCATCCACCATGAAGTTTCATATTAATCACTAGTTCCAGCCGTCCAAAAATATGTAGATCATTCGAAATTGTGCATTACTTTTTAGTTCGCCCTCTCTTTCTCTAGGCTCAACAATATCATTTTTCTCGACTCTTTCCATCAATTCTTGCTTCTGGCCACATTTTTCGTCATCAGTATCATAATCGATGGGTGTCTTCTTTTTCCTGGGCAAATGCTTTGGAAACAGGCCAATCAATCCGGCAAATATGAACATCAGTGATCCAAGTATCAACCAACCGAGCCACCACGCGCCCATCCATCGTGCATCATCGGGTGTAATAACTGGCGTTAGACTGAGGTAGATATAAAGATAAAATGTAACATTTTATTTTCAATTAATCCTACACCTAATTTAGCCTACCTGGGATCGATGTAGACTCTTAGCAGTAAATAGGCAAGACCGAAACCAAATACGGGCCCAAAAATTCGCATTGACAAAGCATAAGACAGCATTAACGGTACATTGCGTTGTTTCGTATTGTCATCCAAATAAGATTGGCCCAGACTGTAGTAAAGCGTATTCCCGATTCCAAGCACGAATTGCGATAAAAATATCAAAACAAGTGGCACGTAAGAGAACTCGTCATTACAATCATCAATTGTTTCAGATTTGCTTTCACATAATTTACTTTTTTTAAAATTGGTTGGTTTTGATATAATTTGCGTTGTTGTGATATTCTGTGCGAGCAAAGATAATAAATAGAATTGATTGTAAAATTTAATTTATTTTTCTTAAAAAATCAATCAATAGATTATCAACATTTATTGGTCATGCTTACTTGATGTTGTGATAAATATTCTTGTGTATATTGCAGAGCTTCGTCACCGGCACCATAAATGAAATGAGGCCAAGTCAAGATGAAGCATGATAATGCACTGAAAACAACACCCCATGCAATCCATCGGGGTCGGTTGCGTTGACCTCCGTAATATGTGAGAATCAATGATAAAAGTATTTGCGATATTTCATTTCCACTCAAAATCAGTCCTGTGCAAATTGAACAATGGACAATGACATAAATGGTACGATATGAATTGAAAAATTATATCGATATTGCCGTTGCCAGCCATTCAATATCGGATGATGATTAAATTATCAAAGAAAATATTAGTGTCTCATGAAATTAATGATTTATGAAGACACAAGTCTCAAGTATGACATATTCTAGATAAGAGATAAGAAAATACCTTCCCCATAAATATATCAATTTGAATACATCAAATTCCATTGTGGTTTTTAAAAAACTTAGACCATTTTTTTCCGATTTTTACTTTTCCTCACACACCAGCGTGTGTGGTAAAAGTATTGCGATCGCTCCAAAAAACGGCCGTAAAGAGTTTTCTATGCGTTTTGAACCTAAAAAAACGATTGCAACCATTCCCGGATACTTCATCCAATTTAATGACAAAATTCGAATTTTGACCCCGAAAATTGAAAATTTTGTGAGTCTTAAATCTCATCAGAATGACTTGAAATTTTGTGTGACTTATTTTTTTCATAGAAAAATTATATATCCAAAGTTTCAATTCGTTACAATGTGAACTTAAGATAGTCGCCATACAAATGTTCAGTTTTGACCTCGAAAAGACACCAAAAATCGAACATTTTGCAGGGGAGGTAGTCCTCAATCTAATCGGAATGACTTGAAATTTTGTATGAATTATTTTTTTCAAAGGAAAATAATATCATGAAAGTTTCAATTCGATCGGTGGGAACTTAACATATTCGCCATCCAAATTTTCAGTTTTGAACTCGAAAAGACCCCGAAAATCGAAAATTTTACAGGGGAGGTAGTCCTAAATCTCATCGGAATGACCTAAAATTGCTTGAAATTTTGCATGACCTATTTTTTTCATAAAAAAATAATATTCTGAAAGTTTCATAATGATACAATGCGAACTAGACATAGTCCCCATACAAATTTTTCCTAATTATATTGAAAAACAGCCCATTTTTTGATTCGACTCCACTAGAGCTACCCGAAAAAAATATCCGATTAGGCTGAAAATTAATAGGTTTTTATTCCTAATGAAGACAAATGTGTGTAAATTTTTGTTCAATTCTAATCTATTTTTTTGAGTTATCGTGCTAACAAATTTTTGCGTACAACGGACAACGTACCACACACGGACAAAATATTGGTCCGGGAATGGTTGCAATCGTTTTTTCTAGGTTCAAAACGCATAGAAAACTTATTCCGAGCATTTTGAATTTTTTGGACCGATCGCAATACCTTTACCACACACAGTGGTGTGTGGGGAAAAGTAACAAGTTAAACCTCTGTGTGTGAGTTTGAACCAAATACCAATACATTCGTAAACATGGCACGGCGGATTCGTAGTATTATTTGATCCTAAATCTCATCGTGATGACTTGAAATTTTGTGTGACTTTTTCTCAAAGTTACATGATGATACGATAAGAAATAAACATAGCCTCTGAACTCGTAGGCTCTCCGGAAATGTGCGGAAAAGTTAGTTTTACGTACAGTACAGGCCAAAAATATGGATACAGCAAGAAAAATTCAATTTTTTGTCTTTATAACGAAATCAGATGACTTTATCTGCATTTTGAAGGCACATATGATTACGAATTCACTTCTAGTGACTATTCTATATTCATTTTGTGTAAATTAAATGACTTTTACAAATAAAAATTGAGAAAATTCTACTTAAGACGATTTTCTTTAAAATGGCCACTTCTGGCTTTGATGAGTGCAGCGCATATTTTGGGCAATCTTTCAACAAGATTATGCAGTGTTTCCACTTGTATGTTTTGCCAAGAATCTTTCAGACATTCTCAGAGATGTACAGGGCTTTTTGGTCGCAAATATTTCACACGGCGATCGAGTTCGTCCCACAGAAGTTCGATTGGGTTGATATCTGGTGATTGTGGCGGCCATTCCATGACTTGAAGCACACCAAGGTCTTGTTTATTTTGTAAATAAGTGGAGCACAATCCAGAAGTGTGTTTTGGATCATTATCCTGCTGGAAAATAAATCCACGACCAATAAATTGCTTTCCAGATGGAATCGCATGGCATTGAAAAGTGCTGTGGTATGACTCTTTTGTCATTTTTCCATCAATTTACTTGAGTTGGCCGACTCCATCATACGAAAAACAGCCCCAAACCTTCACAGAACCGCCGCCGTGTTTTATAGTTGGCGCAATACAATCGGAATTGAGCCGTTCACCTGTTTTTCTACGGACGAATTGACGACGATTACTGCCAAAAAGTTGAAATTTTGACTCATCTGACCAAAGCACTGATTTCCATTGAGCAATCGACCAATCTTGGTGTTCTTGGACAAATTTTAAACGTTTCCGTTTGTTTATCGGTCGCAAGAGTGGTTTTTTCGCAGCTATTCGTCCAACCATTCCATTTTCTCGCAGTCGCCGTTTGACAGTATTCAAGGAAATTGGAGCGGCCAATGTTTGATTGATTTCAGCTCGAATATCTGACGCTGATTTGAATCGGTTTGCCTTGGAAATCAATAAAATATGGTTGTCATCTCTTTTAGATGTCTTTCGTGGTCGTCCGCGTTCAGCTCTGTTCATGTTACTGCCAGTTTCAATGAATCTTTGCCAACATTTCTGCACACCACTCCTCGAAATTTTTAATATTTTGGCGATTTCGGCGTATGATTTGCCAGTTTTTTTTAATATTTCAATTTGTGAGCGTTTTTCTGGACTTGTTTCATTTTTTCACCATTCATTGCCATTTTGCAGCACAGAAACTAATTTACCACTGATATTTTGATCGTTATTGACGTTTGATTTTTACCGTTATTCAGGTGGTGTGATACAGACCATGTCGTTGCAAATCATTCAAAATCATATCAATTGTCAAAGAAAATCGTGGCAAATTCAAAACAAGCAGAAATATTCGTTGGAATCAACAAGAAAAATGATATTTTTAATTGCCACAGATTCGCAATAATCTTATTGCGCATGGAAAAAGACAATTAGAAGTAATTATTTCATTTTATTGCCATAGATTTTGTTCAGAATGAATCAAAAATCTCAGATTTACATTAAAGAACAAAAATAAAGTGAAACAATATCAATTTATTATGAAAATATGATGACAAAGTTGGAAAAACGAAATATCTATTGCTGTATCCATATTTTTGGCCTGTACTGTATGTAAGACCGTTTATTTTTGTTTTTAATGGTAGGACATAGATTGAAGGAGGTTAACAATTTTTACTTAAAATGTGTCAAATCATTGATATGAAGCAAGATAAATTTACAATCACAGTTCTTCAATTGATTGTTTTAAATGAGGTGAATAACAAATACTCACCAGTCGTTTGACTCGGAATTTTAAAGCGTTTTTCAATTGTTGTTAGTGTTATAATAAAGTACAAGGAACTTGTTCCCTGAATTGTTCCTAAAAGACCATAAACAATCAAAAACCATCGGGAATTTGCGAATTTTTCCAACCAACGTGGATGCCAACATATAATGCCACATTCACTATCCATCTTTCTTCGTGCAGTGCGATCAAATTTTATTTTTTCTTTCTATCTAAATCAAAGTAACACAAAATTGTTGTCTGCGCCGTTACGTTCAACTGTGTCGTCTCACTTTCAATTGAATTTTCTTAATTAGGAAATTATTTGGGCTCTGCGTGAATAAGATGAATACATGTTCGGCTAGAACGAGATAGTTGTTGTTGCTCTTTCAAACAAAGCACTTGAAATCTGATGTTAACGTTGCCAATCATAGCACATAATTACGTAAATGGACTCGTAGATTAATGCACTTTATTTGTGTGTTTTTTTTTTGTTTACACGGATTTCGACACTATTTCATACAACTGATTATTGTTCTGGAATTTTGAGCAAATGTCATTTATCTATCTTTGCATTTTCAGCGTTACTTCAATGTCCAATATCAAAATTACAAACTCTTTCCAATTATTTTTTTCTTTCACTCAGCTGTTTTATTGAGCGCATACTTTGTCTACTTTGTACACATATGGATCATATTAACCTTCCAAACTGAATTGAAATGAACTGAAAGGCTTAGCTTGAACGACTGACCATTGTCGAATCCATTGAATTACTGAATATGAGTGATATATATGAAGATCGTCTCTGCCCCACAAATTGATAATTGCAATCAGCCAACAGCTACTTCGACGACTATACAAAAACACGAAGAGTTTTGATTGAATAGTTCCTTCGGTGTTAGCACGCATCTATGATTCAATTGAATATGCATTTGATCGTAGAAAAATTTAGACAGACGTTTTTTCTTTGATTCAGTACGTGATCGGTGAAAGATTAGAATGAAGACCGTGACAAGTGCAAGATAAATCAATGTAATAAGATTGTTGGTTAAAACGTTCAACTGTGGCAATCGATGAGATTGATTGTGGAAAATACAATATTATAATATATTTATAAACTGGCGTTCGTACGAAGATTCTTTCGTAACTCATTATCAACAATATCATGGAGTGTGTGACAAAGTTCGCACACATTTGAGGCAACCAAGGTTGAAAATTGCTGCTTCAGAAGTGTCCAATACTGTTTTGCGCAATAAATTATTTTACTCTCTTCTAAATCGAATTTTACCGCGGGATTTTTGTATCTTTCAATTTCTTTAATCTTAAAATCAATATTTACTAAGCTTGTTTTTGTTCAACTTAATCTCAATGCAAAGTGTAATCACACAAAGGTCTGATGTGTTATTTTTATTTCATTTTCTATGAGTATATGGGGTATTTTTCGGTCAAAGTGAAGTGGTTCAACCCAATTAACAGCATTTCATTTGATTGAAATTAACTGATTGAGTTGTTCACTATCCGGAGAATAATTTACAGCCTTTTTAAGTTTATTGTGATTTTCCTCGATTTGATTAACGATTCTACCACCCAATAAATCCAGATCTTTTACCTGTTGCCAAATCAACAAGTCAACAAACACAGTTACAAACTGAATAACGCAAAACTGGAATGTATGTAATATTGAAATCTGATTCGAGTATAAAGGAGCTTATTGTTGCTCGTACTAAAATGCTGTACATAACGATGTACTGCCAATCAACCACTATGCATTTTTAAAAGTTATTCACAAAATGAGTAGTAGAGAGAAAATTTGGTGCGCAATTGTCGGTCTCTGTGAATGTGTAATTTTTTTGAGGGACACTTCTTTTGAAAAGAAAAGTACGTTGCATTATTGTTCTCATCCATTCGATTAATCTTATTATTAAATATTTAATCAAAGGAATAATTGACCAAAAATTTCATTTTTCATATAATTTTTTTCCACATTTCTTATCTTTATTCTGTTTGAAGTTTAAACAATTGCAATGATTCTAATAAAATCAATGAAATATGTGCTGGTAGGAATTTCGAATGAATATTTCGCATATGTTGACGCAGAAAAACAAAGGAATATGGTTTTGTAGAGGTCTTTGGCGTGACTGTAGAGATCATCGACTTTTGAAAATGCAAGCAATACTGACACATGTCGAAAATAATATGGAGTGGTTGGGCAAATGTCTTTGGAAAGTGACTACACTTAAATATAGACTGCAGACTGGACATCAAGATCGTTATCAAGCTGAATCGGTGCAATGCATATATGTATGATGTTCATTGATTTTATTCAAATCGGGCGGAATGATAGCAGACGGTTTCAACATTTTCTTTCGATATGGTCTGAAGTCCCATTGTGAATCGATATCTCTTTCATTTTTAACAACAGTCTCGATTGTGCCTTGTGTTCCATCTATAGTTATTTATGTGGTTCGATATTCCTTCTCACTATTAGTCTTGTCCGTATATCGGTGGACGATGCTTTGCCGATCTTCAGCCCACAAAATTGATGAATAAATCACACTTGTGTACAATGCTTAAAAAATCATAAAATAAGTTTTATTTAATGTAAATTTTGATTTGATTTTTACAAGTAAAAATTCACTTGTGTTCTTATTGAATGCCAATGCATGAAGTGAAGTTTTCGTGTTGCTGCACAACGTTCTTGAATGCCAATGCATGAAAGAGACGATTATATTGTTAGTGTGCAGCAGCAGTGACGCCAACTCGAAGGCGCGTTGCTGTGTATGTGATCGTCTGTATAGCGGTAAATTGAATCTCTTTTTCTATTCGAACATTGATTCAATTTGTGATTCGCCTTTGCTCACGCTGGTGTAGTGTATAGTGTGGAAGCCGACAGATGTCGTGGACTTCGAATTTCGTGCGAAGTGGAATAAAATACACTGCACTCCGATGATTTGGTCACTACACATCGAATTCCGCTAGGGGGGCGACACATCATTATGTAGAACGAATCCATCCATTTTTATGATTTTTTACTAATCCTTTTTTCCACTAATCCACAAATACAGACTTTAAATGTGAACATACAATGCAAACTAGGACTGTTCAAAAATGTTGTGTTCGCGTTCGTTCGTGTTCGTGTGTGCGTTTGTTTGTATTGTACGAATATATTATTTATTACAAAGCCATGGATTTAAATTATACGAATTTCCTATTCCTATCAGGAAAAAACAGAAAAATAAATTCCCGAGTCAACTACGTATCAATTATGCTCAAACGCAACATCAGTACCACGAAGCACGAACAGAGATGCTAACACTTAAGATAATGTGTTTTTGTGAGTTCTTGTTCGTCTTTTGGCGAACGATTTTTTTTTTTGTTTTGTTTCGCGAAAGTTCACGAACTGTTCGTTAAAAGTACTAATTCAAATGTATGAGTCATAACGAAGGAGATTTGCACAAAACAGACGAGAAAACAACAATAACAATAATAGACTTAAAAAAATTGAATCCGACCTATTTCCGCTATTCCATGTAGTGTTTTCCTAATTCAATCATGCAATTGCCTATTGTACTGCAATTTCAATTCAAAATCCTGATGATATTCCACGTGTCAGCCAACTAGAAATTTCTTATTGGCAATAACAAAGTTTGGAAACGCAATATTTAGACCAAGTTTCTTTTCACATGTTTCGTGGAGTGAATGTTCCAGCTTCGATTCAGTTTTTTGAAGCGTCTCTCTGACTATTGTGTTTTTCACATTCCTTTCATCCAAAGAAGTGTGTAACATCTTGTTTCCACCTCCCGACTCCTTCGGCCGAAACTCAGCGACATATTGTGCGCGTGTTTGCTACATTCATATATTTGGCACAACAATTCGTACTGTCTTCATTGTTTTAGTTTTATCCGATTCAAATGAGTGTTCGAAATTCATTTATTGATCTTCTGTGACCTCGGTCCCACTGATTGACTCAGTATTTTTTGAATCATTATCAGCTTTCTCTTTTGATTTCTTCTGTGATTATTTCATAAGGTTTAATTTGCTGCCAAAACGAGTAAGCCATGGTCAAGGGTTCTGTGCCACTAGGATGTTTCTGGTGAGAAAAACGAAAATATTAGGTAGCATCAAATAAAGGAGCGAAAAATTCTGTATCATTCACACAACGTAGCGATTAGTATTCAGACTTCCCGAAGCAAAAAACACTCAAAGACAAACTCGATTGTTACCTAATTCATTTCTATAGCATTTTCAATAAACTGGCTTTTTTGCATTCCTGATTTGAGAAGTTGTCATAAACTCTGAATATCAATCGCTAAGAATACAGAGTGTTGATATAGTAAAGTACCTCATTTGGATTCTTACAAAAAACTACCTCAATTTCGCACTCCCGACATAAAGCCTCTACAATACAAATTCAGAAGTAGTAGAAGTAACAAACTTACAATACATATTAATTTTCGAATAAATTATCATGCTCGATGCTTAGTTCTGATTTACGACTGGTATCGGTGGTCACTGTGATGTCTCACTCGAATCGGAATCCCAAATAGCTCACAGTGTTCTTGAAAACAAAAATTTAGTAGGTAAAAGAAGCATTGCCGCAATTGTCATTTAATTAATATATGTATACCTTTTATGAGAATGTACTTTGCAGCAATTATGTCGCGTTGCCAAACAGTTTTATGTACACTTGGATGTTCAGCGGCAACATCGTCTTCATCCGGAAATACAATTGGTGGTTCATCGAATACATTTTCCATTTCACCAATCAAAGGGTTCACCAATCAAACTAGCCAGTTTTTGGGTATATTATCACCTTTGGCAGTAAAGATCCTGCGTTGTGTTGATTTGGTTGCGCTGCATTATTTATCACTCGATTTCCATCATTGTTTGGTTCATATTCCGCGAGAACTCCGAGATATTCTTTCAGAAACCTCATCAATCGTTTACTTTTCAGTCACGATAATCGATGGCAGCAACGCCAGATGGTGTGGATGGTAATCTGGACACAGTTTGAAGGGATGGCTCCGTGTTCTTGGGTCAAAACGTTATAGATGGGCATTTTCGCGAAGTCAATAAATTAAGTTAAAAATTAATAATTTATTAATTAATAAATATTTATTAAGATGCATCTTAATAAAAATGTATTATAATAAATATTTATTAAGATGCCAACTGACTAACGTTATTAAGTTCGTCTTAATAATTAGTGAGATTGAACTTAATAAGTTATTAAGACGGATCTTAATAATTTATTAAGTTCAATCTTACTAATTATTGAGATGATCTTAATGAAATTTGATTAAAATCCCATCTAAATAAATTATTTTCGAAGAAGCAACGTTTCTGTGAGATAAAAAAGTAATAAAAATGCATTTTTGGGCCATTGGATACGTTATGGTTAGGCAGTCCAATTGTGCATGGAATTTTCGGGTATTTCTAGTGGTCCGACCAGGTCGATTCTGTGGAATAGGTACTTCCGAGCTGGTGGATTTTTGGTACAATGTGTTCTAAAACGTGTTTGGGGTGTTTCTTTTTCGATCAGACCATCAGAATTCAAGATATTCAAAGACGCGTTTCTTCCCATGCGCATTCAAGAACGTCGTGACATTCGTTTTGTATTTTTCAATCAAGCCGTTGAAAACATTCCCGAAATTTTCGTTACTTGGCCATTTACATCGATGTCCATCTTCGAGATTTATCACAAAATCACGGAATTCGCGAATCATAGTGTTTGTGACGATATTTTTCTTGAGAACAGCAAAAAAAACAATCTTGTATGACTTTTTCACCAATTTGATTGAAAAATTCCGTGTTATTTTCGTTATATGCAACATTATGCAAGAGCAGAAGCGATGCTAATGAGCATGTGTAAGATTTCATGTAACAGTCAATACTTACACACGCGGCAATCCGAATAGGTTCATTAGACTGAAAAAAGTAAGAATTTGTCGTCGAAAATGCCAATTGTTCGATTCCACGTAATTTTATTGTTATAAATCCACAATTTGCATGATGCTTATCACTTTAATGGTAACGAATGTTTTATCTAGCCATGAAATGGTTGATTTAGTTATAAAGTGTTTGATTTCTTGCCACAATGAGATTAAAACTAATGGAAATGATTGTCTGCCAATATTCAGGAATGTTACGATGCGAACGCTATGATTGCTCGATTGCGAATAAAAGATGAGAGAAAGTGAGAGTGAATGTGCGTGTGATCGGTCAACGCAGCGAACCGCTTAGTCAGTAGTATTTCGCACACCAACGGATTACTTACAAAGTGCTGCATACTAACTCCAAATCTCGGACAGAGCATATCTTCGTTGCTTGCAGACTTTTGGTGGTGATATCATCGATGAATATTCTTCGATATTTAAGTCTAAGAATCGAAGGAAGTTCACATTTGTCGTCATCATCATCGTCGTAGTTTTCATTGTTGGCATTACTGTTCGATGGCTTTTTTCTTTGCCGCATAATTCACACTTTCGAATACACCTGTTAAAAACACAAATGAAATGAATAGCTTTGTGAAAAATGCACCGTCAACACAAATTCATCAATTTAAATGGAAGCACATCTCACTTATTTAAAATGTACACCCTTTATAAAACCCTCGAACAATCTCAAACATTGACTCGCACTTCTTTAACATTCGCATTTTAAACTAACAGAAACAATCTGGCCTATTTGCACCTTACGTTGAGGTCCATCGAACTCAATTCTTTCATTCTATACATGTTTATCTTATCTGCTCCTCACTTTTTAATATCTTATCAGCAATAAAGACACAAACATGTGGTAGAACACGGTTTTGTTTTATTGGGCGTATCTCAATTTCAGTTTTGGATTTTAAGTTGTTAATTTGCTACAAAATTTATAATTGCTCACATATTTTCCTTTGAAAATTCTGTGATATCGTATGTGCTTTTTATTAATTTGTGCAACAAAATCCAGTAGAAAATGAGTTCATCAGTAGTAGACCAATTTGTTGCTACAACTCAAAGACCTGTTTATGAAGCAAATACAAGTAATGTCAATGAAGGTGTGTTTCTACAAGCAATTTTGTGAAAAAAGTGCGATGTTCTGAGTGATTTATTTTCAGATTCAATCGATTGTGGAATCAAATTGCTTGGATGTTGCAATTCACCTAGATTTCGCAAACTTGGAACAACAAAAACATTTTCAATTGTACTTATTTTATTGGCAATTGTTCAGGGAATTGCTGAAAAATTTCTTCGTATTTCGGCTCAGCAAGCAGCATTAGAATATGACTTCAATGGGGACGTCATCGGTGAACATTTACAAATATGAAATCGAATATTTTAAATATAAAAAAAATGTTAAATTTGTAATTTAAGAATGGTTACTTGTATCGAATGGAATTATCCAAGGATTGTTTGCCATATTAATCGCATACTGGGGCAATCGAATCCACAAGATAACATGGCTATGCGGAATGATTATTTTCCAATCGGTTACCTGTTTATTAATCATTATTCCGATTTTAACAGAGGCAAGGTATATTCTGAAATAACAAACATATTTTGCTTATTCGATAAACTCTATTGTTTTATTTAAAGTACAATATTTATTTTTCTCAACGATAAAGTCACTTTCATTTTTATTCTATTTTACCGTCAATTCTTCGAATAATTCGTTCCTTCTTTTATTCCACTAGCTCAACACCTCTGATATTTAACATCCTTTCGGTGGATATGCTCTGTGCAAATCACGAATCATCGAGACTTGCTCTGGACGATAATTCGCGGGCCATCATCATATTGATTGGTTTATTTTTACTTCAAACGGGTATTTCGTATGGCTTCATTGGATTTTTCACGCTTGGTCTGACTTATTTGGACGATAATTCTGAAGGGAACAATAGTCCAGCATTAATTGCCGGTGCATTAGCTGGCAGATACATTGGATTTCTCGTTGGAAATATTTTTGAATTTTTATTCCACGAACTGTCGCTGGGATGGTGGTTTTTATGGTCTCTTATGAGTCCGGCTTTATTTGTTTTGGCATTATTGATAAGTCTATTTCCAAGACGAATGATTTCATCTGTTGTGCAACAGGCAGCTGATACAATTGTCGCAACGGCAACCAATAGTAGCCAACTATCACTATCGCCTGCTAAATATTTATCAGATATTTCATTTTTAAGCACGCTCGCACGCATATTCCGCAACAAGGTTCTGTTATTGAACATTTTTTCGACAGTTTTCATTCAAACGGCGCTCATAAATTTTGCACTGCAGGAAACAAATTATTTGGAATCACGATTTCAGCTTCCAGCCGATGAATCGAATATAATGATTAATGAATGGACATCGAGAGCGTTATCGAAGCTAATCCAATCATTGGTGGTTGCACTTGCCGTTTTGATAGGCGGTTTAGTTATCGCTAAGTCCGCCCCAAGTGCGAGGTAAACGATTTTAAATACAATCACTTTTGAGCATAATATAGTCGTAGTTCCTTTCCACAGAAAAATCGTAGCCTGGAATTTGACAACAGCATCGATTGTGTGCTTGCTATTTGTCGGTTATATTTTTGTAGAGTGTTCGCATAATCCAATTGCCGGTGCGCATGGAAATAAGCTTTCTCTGCCATACTGCGCTCGAAACTGTGTATGCGACTCAGATCTTAAATTTACACCTGTGTGCCCGAAAGATGGCCATCAAACATTCTTCTCACCGTGTCATGCGGGATGTATCTCCGACGAAGAGGTCAATGGTCTAAGAATTTTTGGAAATTGTTCCTGTGGAATTGATTCCGACAAAATGTTAATCAATGATGGAGTTACAGTTGCTTTCGAAGGGGCCTGTGGATATGAGGATTGTCAGAAAATGTGGATACTCTTTCAAATTCTAACGGCGATTGGAGCATTTTTCATCGGCTCGCGCCTGGTTGGTAAAATACTGATTTCGATTAGAAGTGTTTTAAGTCAAGACGCGGCCGTTGCCTTGGCATTGGAATTGACTTTTGTCGGATTGATTGTGTTTATACCCGGAAAACTTATCTATGAATATATTGCGGGTAAACTTCAGACAAAAATTAGTTTGATGTCTCCAATTTATTCTATTCAAAATTGCATTTTAGGCATCACATGCCAATACTGGAGTCAATATCATACCATTTGCTACTTGCACGATTCACGAGACTTTGGAAATACTGTGAACATTCTAAGTGCATCCCTTTCATTGGTTGCCGTCATTCTTGAGTTCATCGTTTTATTTTTTGTAAAAGACATGCAACTTTATAATGATGAATCAGATGCAGTACCAACTACAATAGAATCACAATCTATGTCAAGACGCACAAACGAATCAATTGGTAATACTTCGGACAGTATGAATCAAGTTTAGAATATGATTAGACTAATATAAATGAAAATTCCAGCTGTTGCTGAGTTAAATCAGCCACTGCTTTCGGGGCATCAAAATGCACCTATACAAGCGACAAGTCAAAGCCAACCGACGACTATTTCAGCATCTGTTCGAACAACAACTGAAAGCGCGCATTCAACACATCCTATAGTAGTTACTGAGGTCAAGCAAACCATGTCGAATAAATTGGTGATGGCAACCGAATCAAAATCATCCACACTTCGATATAGCCCTGTTTATAGAAACGCTTTTCCACCACAAAATCAAATAGAGGAGTTGAACTTCCGACTTCAAGCCCTGAACAATCGTGTTCAGATAAAGCTCGGTGGAAATGGCAATGGCAATGATACAGCTGCAGCTCGTGCAGTTCTGAGTGGCGATATAAATCCATCGGTTGGCAGCGATACCGAAAAAGATTCCGAGTTGAATATTCGACAGTTGGAAAGTTCAGTGAGTTCATTAAGCGGTGTGCCAGCTGGTGGCAGTGCCTTCAATTCACCCGAAATGATACACAGCAGACGCTATCAAGACAAAAATTGGCGTGTCGAACGCTATGAAACCGACTTTTAGGTTTTTTGACATACCATGGTACTTACACCCTTTAGAAATGCTAACCGATTCCCATTCGGTAGATTTCATCTAAACAATTAAAAAATCGCACTAGAAATTTAACAAAAAAGTCATATTACAAAAAGGCAATGAATTTTAACAACAACAAAAATGTCTGTGCTGTAGTTATTAATTTTTAAATAATTTATTTTTGCAATGATTTTTTTGTTTGCTTTTTATAATTTATGAAGAAATTTATTTTTTATTTTTAAGGTCACTAATTTTTTAATTGTTTTTTTTTTTTCATATATACAGAAATCCTATATTCTTTTTTCTTTTCAATGAAAAATTGAAAAATAAGCAGTAATATTACAATAAAATAGACAATTCATGTGTATAGTTTAAACTGAAAAAATGTACAAATAACACGAAAAAATTTCAAATTAGTTTGTAATGTGAATTGATTGAATGAAACAGAAAAAACGAATGAGGATATTATTTCGGCTATGATATTGATTCTGCAAGCGACACAACGACCCAAGATTCGCATTCGTTGTGTATGTGAAGATATTTGAAGTTCCCAATTGGCAATAAGGATCACTCGGCAAACTCGGCAAACGATGTGTGTGTGTGTGTGACAAAACGGTGAACTAACTTTAGGTTCCCTTCTAGCAACTGCTGGTTGCATTACAACTCCAAAAGCGTTCGATGTAGATGAATCAGTTCGGATTTGTTGACATTTTGAGGCATGCTATCTTGTTGTAACAGCAGTTATAAATGTGAGTGTGTGATTGTAGTTGAATTGGAAATAGTCTGTTTCTAAACCTGGATGATCAAATAAAAATGAGTTTTCCATGTTTCTCGCCTCAGCATTTTTGTTTGTTTCAATATTGATCTTAAGCTCTAGTTTGGTTCGGTTCGGTTTTGGGTTTTAACTTAAACGCTGCTTCAAATGCGTCACAGCATTCATTGTTTTGTGTGGCAGTTTTCTTTTATAAAATTTTTGGTATGATTTAATACATTGCCAATTCGAACAAATGCTACTGCTCTTTTAATCACATATGAATTGAGTGTATGCTAAAACTTCGTACACCACTGAATCGTGCAGAAATTCTTGTGTCTTTTCGATTCTTTACATCTACATTTATGCTAACACTATTTTATTATACAAAACAACTAGAAATCGAATTTATAAAATTCAACGGAAGAACTAATCGGTTATTGAATACAATTGAAAAGAAAAATTGCTTACTCATAAAAAGATCCCCTTTATACAAGGGATTTAATAATTATGTTGTACAATAGTTTGTAGCACTTGCATAATTTTTATTTATTTGATTTACACACAAATCGGTTTTTGTTATGGAAAAAATGTTTGGTCAATATTTCGACAAGAAAACCGTCAAAACACATGATTTGTTAGGAAAAATATTGAAACAATTGAACATTCTGAAATCATACATTCAAATACAATTTATCGATAACCAAACGGGGAATATTGGACCGTCTCTCTTATATGACTGTCCGTAATTACTCTTAGCTATTAAACAGAAATTTTTACAAAGAAATTTTTGACACATCGGAATGAATCACAGCAATATCACAGTTTGTTTCCATTTTTTCCATCTTCGTGTGAAAAATACAATGTTTGTTCTCCCAACTTGAGCTATACATACATTTATTCAACATTTCACATTGATTTTTCGATTTTTGAAAATTGTGTGTATCGTAAAACGTTTCATATTCATTCGGATTTTTTTTAACTGTGTCTCTATATAATTCAAATTCATTCGAATTCATTATAATCGATTTCTATCAAAATTTTCACAGAAAATTCGATTGCAAAAAAAAGGTTCGACATGAATTTTAATCAAATACAATGTCTGTTCGTGTTTTAATTTGAATTCAGAACAGCTTAATTTCTAATATGTCATTTATTTTATCGAAAGGAGAGTTTCAGATGGCTCGGTCTACTCGATTTTGTTGACTAACTGATAGAAAGAAACAAAGAAAAATCTATGCCAAATCTAGACAGTGATTGAAAGTACCTTTTCAGTTCTCCATGCTTTTTTATTTGCTTTCCAGGTTTTGGCCACTGGTGCGCCTAGTCGCGCATGAATCGGCTTTTTTGCTGCTGCTGTTGCTTCAGATGCTGCAGTTATGTGACCGCTGTCACTTGCTGTTGGCGATGTTCGTTTCTCACTCATTGCCGATCCAACTACGGTCGATTGTAGACTTTTCGTGGAACTCTCACCATCTGCAAAGAAAATATCCGTTGCAGTACGTAAAAATTGGCAGAGAATTGGATAAAAGTGTTCAAGAAATGCTTACTCTTCTCACTGGATTTAGAAGAACGCTTGAGTTGTACCACACTACGCTTCTCGCCGCTCACTTTACCCTTCAGTTCCGTAGATTTTTCTTTAGTGAATGCAGAATATTGCAGTGAGTGTTATTATAATTCATTTAAATTGAGACTATTTTTTTATTTTTTGATTTAGTTCTATGGTTTTTCAAATTGTTAAAGTTTTTTTGAAGTTTGTTCTATTCTCGTTCTTATTCTTCCATTCAAACAGATTACGATTAAATGCAGTCAAATAGTACTTACGCCCGTCTGGTGTCTTCGAGCGAGGCTTTTTTTCAATTGATGTAAAGGTGGATTTAATCTGAGCACATTTTTTTTCACCCCTTGTATTTGCAGATTCCGTATTCGATTCATCTTTCTTTCGGCCTTCATCGGCATTTTTGAAATTTTTCCATGAGCTAGCTGATTTGGATTTGTTGGATTCATGCTCTCTTTCTTTGCCTTTGCTCCGGTTTCTGTCACGATCTCTTTCTCTTTCCCTCTCTCTTCCTCTTCTTCTGTTTTCCCTGTCACGATCTCTGTTGTGCCTTCGATCATCTCGCCGCATATGATTTCGGCCATTGTTCCTGTCATTATTATCTCTACGCGACGGGCCATCTCTTCGGTGTGCATTTGTTGCATCTGTTTGCAAATCGTCGAGACCGCGCAACAACACATCAGTGGGTGCAGTCGTTGTTTTCCCTAATTCCGAAAAAGATACTGTTGGCAAATTTGTTTTACGCTCACTTTTGCTTGAGCTTAATTTGAATCGTCCCTCATTTTCGGATTCACTTTCTTCTGAAGCAAACAAGTCAATGCCATCATTATCATTGTCACTATCTGAATTCTCACTATCGGTTGCTGCCAGCAATTCATCTTCAATTTCTTGATCCGTCTTCACTTGCACGGCTCTTTCATTTTTATCATTCTCTTCGTTTTGGTCGCTCAACGCGTTATCAACAGGTTTTTCCTTTCTCTCGCAATGCTGTTGTTCTCTGTCATTGTGCTTATTCGAAGGTTCACCATTTTCAGTTGCACGTTTAGTAGGCGATCGACGTCGATGCTGACTTTGTGGCGAATGTGAACGTCGATTGAGCGCAGGAGATCCAGAGCGGCAACTATTATTGCGATTATTTCGTATTCCACCATTACCTGGCTTACTGCCATTTGATGAGTTATTCATTCGCTTTGGCAGCAGTGGCGATCGCCGTGGTCTATTTGAATTATTTCGTGGATATTTGCGATTTGGTGAACGGCTTGTGGTGCGCCGCCTGACATCTGATTTGGCATCTGTATTGGGGGATCGAGTTCGACGTCTGCGATCATCGACGCGAGGTGAACCGGATTTTCTTGCATGAACGCCATTGTCACGTTTGTCGCTTCGTTGAGATGAATGACCCTGCCATACTCTTGACGAATGCTGTCGATTGGTCGGTGAATTATTTGCTCTTCGATTTGTTATTGGACTGCGCCGTTCCGAGCGATGAACATTACCATCAACATTATTTCGTACAATTGGAGATCGAGATCGGTTTCTTCGTGGAGGTGGCGGCGAATGGTGTTGACGTTGTGGTGATCGAGATACTGAACGATTCCGAAAATGTGGTGAATGATTTGGATATGCGGGTGAACGAGATTTGCTCCTTCGATATTTCCAACTGTCCGGCGAAGGTGATCTCGACCATCGGCCAGGTGATTTGCGGAACGGAATCGGTGAATGTGATGAAGGTGAGATGCCCTGCCTTCGTTTGATTATTTGCTTATTTTCATAAACAAAGGCGGCGGTCCGAGGTGACAACTGCACATTATTTGAATCGGGAATGCACCCCGTTGACGCAGCACCAAACGGAACATATTCATTGTATAGAGGTGCTACTGTTGGCGGAATCAGTCTTTGCGGTATATATGACGCATTTATGTCCATTTTCTCAAAGCCTGAATTAATGTACGGCGGAACTTGATGGTGGATCAAATTCGGTTGCACTACATCTGGTTCACCGGGCGCATAAAATTTGTCAATTGCTAGCGGCCGAACGTTGCTTACAACCGGAATCACATGGTTATTGTCAATGAGTTTTGTTGCTGGAACATTTTCCTTTTTAGCATTCAATGATTTCAAAGCAGCCAATCGTAGAAATTCCAAATCCTCATCGTCTTCCATTTTAAAAATATTCCTCTGTTTGAACATATTAAGTGGACAAGAAAAAAGAAAACAAATGTGTAACTAGATAAATGTAATTGTAAACAGTGTGCGACATAAACACAAACATTTTTCTGTCGAATAATCGATTTTAAAGGTCAAAATTGGTATGCTTACATTATTTATTTTCTTCATAAATTTGAGCTCGATGCAAATTCAATTGTTCAATGAATTTCCCGTTGAGTTCCCACTCGGATTATATTCACTCTTCATTCGACACACACACAATTTACAATATTTGTCTTCTAAAAATGCAGTTTTTCTACTTCACGTCAATTTGAACAGCATTCAAGTTTCACTGTGCGGCCATCTTGCAACATTTTTTCAATGGAATTTGATAGTGGATAGCTAATGCGTATTTCGGAGATGTTCCAACACTGTGCACATTTACATCAATTTTTAAAGAAGAAAATTACAAATCATTATATAAAGAGATAAAGAATTATTAAGTTCAGACTGAGTTGCAGAAAATTAATGAATCGATTGTTTGTTTCCGAGTTTTTGGAAACTCAAAAGGTGCAGTCGTGGTTTGTATAGCTACGACTAAATGTAATTAGATGGCTGCATGACAGTTGTTACCTCAATAACATTATTTTCGAATTCGGGTGGCCAGCTGATAAAGCATGTAGTATTTGTCAGATACGCGCGTAATGAACACAATGGATGAATGAATGAATGAATGAAGTTCACATTTGGCAACACTATTCGAATATCCATACGACAGCTGTCTCAATTCAATTTTTCATTTCTTAATACAATTTAATTCGTTTGACACGAAAAAGTCGTTCTCCCCAACGTCTGATAGCTGCTATTTTATAACGAAAAAAGAGATTTAAATCTCAATTCAACATATTTATTGTACATATTTTACATATATTCGCACGGTCAATTTAAGCAGGTGAAAGATAGAAACTGTGGACAATTCAGTTGTATTTTCTTATCAAATCGAAATTGCGCCAAAAAGTGATTTTGTTTCGTAAACCAAAATTCAATATTTTTCTTTGTTAAGTATTCGGGGTTTTCAATTCAAATATTTGCAATTCTTCATCACACAATTATCAGTGGAAAAAAAAAATGTTTGCTCAAAGGTTTGTTGTGCCAAAGTGGACATGTCAAAACATGATAGCTCTTGCACTCTCACCATTCGTTCATTATTTCTTTGTTCAAGTGTAGATGTTTAACGTTCATCGTAGTAAGCAGCTGTGTGGCGCACATTGTGCAATGCTCTTTTTTTGATTATTTCATGCCGCAACGGCCAAGTATGCATATATTTCTGCAAATTCGTTCCGATTTTGGTTTGCGTTGACAAATTTGACATCCTTTTCATTATTGTAGATCGATTGGTCGGCACGGAAGTTGAATCACCGGTTATCCCGTATGAAATTGCGGCAAGTGATGAGAAGTTTTTGCAGGAGGCATCAAAATTGATTGGAGTGAATTTGTCCGAATTAGATTTATGTCATCATCGTGTAATTTTGAAGCTGCGCAACTCATGTCATGAGCTCAATGCCGAACAATTGGGAAAACTGGCCGTTATGCTGTTGAATTGCCAGTCAAATTCGGAAGGGCGAGAATTGTTTGAGTGTACCGAAAGTATGTCGCTAAAGGATTGTACATCTGGAATGGACTCTGACACATGGAATGCGTATCATTTAGTCACCAATAGGGCTAAAGCGGTTTGCGTTGCTACACGACACGAACAGTTCCGGGGTCTTACTGAAATCACCGTCAATAAACTCATGTCAAGTGGTAAGCTATTTGGAAAAATAAAAAGAATATTTTATTCAATTTGATTGTTAAAAAATGGATTATAATTTACAAAATTCTTGATTTCAATTGATATATCGAAAATATTCTATTTTATCAGCCCAAAGTCAAATTTCGATGATGAAGCAGCTGTCGGAAAATCAAAACACACTGCGAAAACTCACGTCGGACGCAATCGATGATTTGGCGGAGAAAAATGACAAAGTGATAGATCAGCAAAAAGAAATTTTACTCGTCTCAAGCTCGCATCGTGCTGTCGTAGAAAGCAATTTGCATGAGTTGATGCGTGAAAAGGGATTGATTCGTTCGGGTCAAATCGAAGTAGCCCGCATGATTGAACTCTTGAGAAACAAGCTTGATGAAAGTTTAACTAATTTGAAGCAACAATCGAAGCAAATGAAAGAAAATCAAGATGCCCTTCTAGATGACCTCGATAGCCTTCAAAGCAATGCCTTCCAAATAAGTGACAGATTAAGTGACACCACCGAATACATATTATCACAGAATGAAATCGCTTCAAATCAATTCGATCAGACGATTCAGCGTTTAAGTGAGATCAATCATACAGTTGAAAAGCTACAAAAGGTTATACAAACCTTAGAGAGTGGTGTGAATCAAAAATTGGCTTGGATCACCGACAAAATCGGTGGAACGGGTGAAGCCGTAGCTAATATCAATTTAGCGCTACAATATTTGGGATATTTACTTTTCGGGATGCTATTATTAGTATTCTTCAATGCCCCGTTCATACCCTATCGCATTACTTTTTTCTTTTCAGTCACATTAAACTTCATTTGCACTATAATGAACTGGCACCACGTCAATATGATCGAACTATCACAAATACTTGGTGTCGTATTCGTATGCAATTTATCTCGTGAAATTTTATGGAATCTCAGGAATCCATTCGTGCTCAATAAAAAGAACAGTCAAAAAACAAAGAGAGAACCATCACAGGAACAAGACTTTGATGAGGTCGGTGGAAATGATATACGTCACGACAACAACAATTACTATACATACAGCTATGTGAATGCATTCAAGAATCGATATCGTGATAATGCTGCATCGAGAAGTCGAGAGCATTCCATAGCTCCTTCGGAAAGCAGCAATCTGAGTTTTGACTCACGCAGCCTTACACCATTTACCTCAAAAATGGCCGATCGCAATCGTTGCCGCTGCGCATCACTCACCGTGAAAGGAGACAGATGCAGAAATGCAGCTGTTGTCAATGAAATCTATTGTCGCCGACATGAAAAGTAATTGACAATTTCATTCAACCGAAATGATCATACCAATGAACAATTCTACCAATTTTCTCGGCTGCTCATTAGTTTTAAAGAATATTTTAATTTATATTAATTATAACTTATTTTAGAGAACATTTTATAAATATGGATGACTCAAGGCAGTGTATTTCTATAGATGTTCAATTTTTTAAACAAATTTCGCGATGAATTGAGTGGTTATTGTTCAAATTTCTATATTTTGTTTGTGTTGTAACTATTTAGTTGTTATTGTGTGTACGTTTTTTATTGAAATAAAATTCTGAATTGATTTTAGTTCAATTAAGGCATTGAAACGATAAATCTTGTGAGGAATCGGCCCAATATTTTAGTCCGCAGTTGGTAATTCACCGCCTTCAATTTACAAATACAAACCAATCAAGAAAATCATGTAATGACAAAAACAAAAAATTAACAGAATTTCAAATATTGTACTCTTCGCTTTCGATGAACTCCAACGAATTCGAATGTGAACGATCTATTACTGTCGAAATTTATTTTTGTGTATGTACTGTCATCTGGATTCACGTTTGACAGTTCATGCGTATCCAGCAATAGCACGTGTGGTAGCGCATTCGCTTTGTTGTTAATTGTGAATACACATTTTCGTAAATTTTTATGAAAATAAATCTGTTTCCGCATTCATAGAATAGGTTGAATAATTTCTTCATTTTATTTGTTTCAAAAGTTTTCTATTCCTTTCGAAATGGTAAGAAAGAGTTGACAATTGTTGGTTACAAAAAGAGTTTGGCTTGCAAAATGTGCTTAAATGATGACTGTTTGTACATTTGCAGAGGGATGAACTGCCCGGTTTTGATTTGCTCGATTCATCGCAACTAATCGGTGAATCAAAAAACAAATTTAAGCCAGCGAAATCGAAAGGTGGTTTTCAGGCGATGGGTCTTAGCTACGCAGTGGTTAAAGGTATTGAGAAACGTGGCTATAAATTGCCCACACCAGTTCAACGAAAAACGATTCCGTTGATTTTGGAAGGACGAAATGTTGTTGCTATGGCCAAAACAGGTATTCAATTCGGTCTTTCCGGACTATGTTTGAATTGTTAACTAATTGAGTCCAATTTTTCTCAGGATCTGGAAAAACAGCTTGTTTCCTAATTCCTTTACTTGAGAAGCTGCAAGAACGACAGCCTTCAATGAATGCTCGTGCCCTGATTCTGTCACCAACGCGTGAGTTGGCAGTTCAAACTTTCAAATTTATTAGGGAATTGGGAAAATACATGGATTTGAAAACGATACTTGTTCTCGGTGGAGATCCCATAAACTCACAGTTCTCAGCAATGCATTCGTGTCCAGACATTATTGTGGCCACACCAGGTCGCTTCTTGCATTTGTGTGTCGAAATGGATTTGAAATTATCATCAGTTCGTAAGTATTTTTTTCGTTTGAGTGATTTTACATAGCTTTGACTTAATGAGAGATTGTTTTCCATCTTTAGAGTATGTGGTGTTTGATGAAGCTGATCGACTTTTCGAAATGGGTTTCGGAGAACAGCTCAACGAGACCTTGAATCGATTGCCCGAGTCAAAGCAAATGGTCATGTTTAGTGCCACTTTGCCAAAAATGTTGGTCGATTTTGCAAAGGCGGGCCTGAATGATCCAGTTCTTATTCGGCTTGGTTGGTATTCATATTGCAGCGAGATTGTCCTGTTTTTGTTCGAATTGTATTTATCCATTTTTTTTTCTATCAACATAATATTAGATGTGGATTCCAAATTGCCCGATAAGTTGAGTTTGAAATTTGTGCACATTCGTCCAGATGAACGATATTCAGCTCTCATCTCCATCCTAAAGTACATTGTCAAAGAAGGAGCCCAGACGGTTGTTTTCGTTGCCACTCAACATCACGTTGAGTTGGTTTCATACGTAAGATTTGAGATCTTAAAAATTTTGAAATCGTTGAAATCTAACCCATCCATCTTTGTTCAACACATCGAATATTTTCATCGTAACTCTAGGTCTTGACTCGAGCGAAGATTTCCAGCACATTCATCTATTCTAGTATGGATGCATCGGCCCGAAAAATTAATACAGCCCGATTTCGTTTAAATAAAGTGTCTGTTTTGATTGTAACTGATATTGCGGCTCGTGGTATCGATATTCCTTCACTTGATTATGTCGTTAACGTGCATTTTCCGGGAAAACCAAAGCTGTTTGTGCATCGAGTTGGTTAGTTTGAACTATATATAATTTGAAACATAGAAATAACGCACTTTGATTGCAAATTCTAGGTCGTTGTGCCCGTGCTGGCAGACATGGAACTGCTTTTTCGCTAGTCTCAACTGATGACGAAGCACATCTACTGGATTTATACTTATTTTTGAATCGCACGTTTGACATAAACAAAACTAGCGAAATTGGTACAATTCCACCTGATGTCCTTGAAGAAGAACATGAATTTGTTTTGAAGTGGCTTGCAGACCAACATATCGTGAGTAAACTCCGCTTGCTCGATGTCTTATTGAACATATCTACTAACATTCAACTAAAAAAATACTAATAGCTGTTGTAACATTATTCAACTTTTACGACAGTCGGGTGTTTTGAATACATCAATCAATGCATACAAAAAATACATGAGCACACGACCGGTGGCTTCAGCTGATGCCAATAAAAGAGTTAAATCCATTAATTTCAACATGATACCACCGCTGGATGACTTTAATAAGTTTTTGTACGGGGATAAAGCCGGTGAGATAAAGGATGCAATGCATGTCAGCCTTTTGGCCAAAATGCACAGCTACAGACCATCAGGAGTAAGTTTTGAATTCAATTATTCTGAAAGGGTTTTGAAAATGATTGACCAAGCTGTAAAAATTTCAAACAAATGTGATCCTTTTTTTCAATTCTGAATCTACTTTAATCATTGCAGACAATTTTTGAATTAAATCCCCATCAAAAGTCGACACAATGCGCGGTGATGAAGAACAAACGATTGGCGCATTGCAAAATTATTGCAAACTTCCAAGAAAAGTCACATCAAGCAGAAACTATTCGACACGATCTCATCGACACTCATGAGGTTATTTTATATTTCTATATTACATTTCCTTTTGAATTGCAAAACAATGTTATGGCAGATATCATTTACAGACTCTTTTACCGAAGTCCAGCGATAATGAAATTAGTTCCACATTTTCGAAAGTGGTTTTAGATAAAAAACGCAACATCGACGATTTGTACGAAAAGAATAATAAAAAGAAGAAGAAGAAGAAGAAGTCATTGACTAAGCAAATTCGAGATACTGAAAATTACATCCCGTATCATTCGAGCGATAGGCACACAGAAGAGGGTCTAGCAATCAATTCATTCGAAAGACAAGCTCAAAATGCAGAATTTAGTATTTCAAACAACACACAAGAGATGAGTTACAAACCTGGCCAAAAGAAATGGGATCGAATCAAGAAGAAAATGGTTGCCATCGAAAATCCACGAGCTGGAAAAATTCGCACCGAATCGGGTATTTGGATTCCGGCAACATACAAAACTGGCCGATATGCTGAATGGAAAGAGAAGACCAAAACAGAAGATATGCTCCATCAAGAAATGGGCATTGAAGGTTTGTGACGACTACAGCAAATTCTTTTTATTTTGTTCTAATCAGACGGCCAAAACTGTTTTGTTTCAAAAATAATTTTAGCTCCTAAACGGAATGAGGAAACGATTACAACACACTGGAAGCGTCATAATCTAAAGGAAGAGATGAAAAAGAGGATGAAGGGCAACTCAAGCGAAATGAAAACACCCGAACAAATTGTTAGAGAACGTCTTCGACTTGAGCTCATTAAAAATCGTGAAAAGATTAATAAACAAATTAAAGACGAAAATCGGAAGCGAAATGTCAGGCAGCAGAAACAAAAACAAAAACGTAAATAAGGAAGACAGAATTCAAATATTTTGGTCGTTTCATTTCTTTTATTATATTTTTTTAATGTAATAAATAATTTACAATATAATACGAGAAAATTATTGCAAATAAATTGAACTATATTTTGTTTAAACTGATGGCCATAGTTTTGCTCCAAAATTCAAAGTTTATATTTGCTCCAAATCTCCAATAGCATACCTAACGTATTTCGAAACGAAAAATAAACAACTATTAGCTGAATAAATAAAACACAATCAAGCTCAACTCTACTCCATACACATAAACGATTCCCCGTATCAATAATGGGAATTATTTTCCAATTTATTGTCTGTTCCAGTGTTCAAAATAGAAGAACAAATTTGGAATTCCAACTTTTTTTCCGAATATTGTATCGAGATATTTTCCAAACAAATTGTCAGCAGGGTATTACAATAGATTTCCTTTTATTTATACGGGGTAGTTTTCTTTTGAGCAAGTGAATTGTGACAGTATTTATGACTTTTGAGTGCTAAAACACATTCTCAATACCACTTTGTTATTTCAATACATTATAATAGCAGATCTTGTGTCGTGAAATGTCATCGCATCTGAAGTTCCATGTAAATGTGAAGTTTGCTCACTTGTTATATCAGGATTTTGGACGTAATTGTACAGTATTCAAATTACGTTACTGGTTTGTATACAATTCATAGACACTTTCTACCAAAATGGGAATTAAAGGATTAGAAGCATTCATATATAAAGAACATGGAAATTCAGACGATACTATCGCGAAGAATATCAACATTTGTGATCAACTTAGGAATTGGCAACAGAGAGTATTTATTTTGAATTAAAAATAATTAAATAATTTTAGTGTAATCGAGCTGGGTCTATTATCCAGGAATAACAAAGGAGTTTGGCTGATTTAGATATGACTGAGCTAACAACGAAAATGCATTGCCGTGAAACAATACTGCGCCGACTCGTAGCAAAACGATCTTCACTCACATTTATATTCACATTCTCATCCACCAAATCTGCATTTTCGACATTCAGCAATTCATCAAAATATTCCTCCCATCGTTTCAACACATTCTTTCTGCCCATCACTACATTGCCCAACTTGTCAAAAACAGCTCCAGGAGCATGTTTCTTTCCTCCATTCCTAATATTCTTAGCCCTTGACCAGAATACCTTATTCCTCTGTTGTCCAGCAACTTCATTCTCTCTCTTTTGCTCCTTTCACCATCATTTTCACCACACGCGTTTGTTCCCTATACTACTCCAGATTTTCGTCAGTTCGGTTCTGCAACCAGCGGATCCATCTCATTCTCTTTTCTTTCACAACAATTCTAATATCTTCATTTCACCATTCAGACTTCTTTCTCCCATTCTTTACTACAAACATGCCAAAACATTCTTTTGCTACTTCTAAAATCACTTCCTTAAACAAATTCATTCATACTCAATATCAGACGCTTCGTTCACTTCGACTCGGCAAATTGTTCCCCTAATTTTGCTGAAAACTCTCTCTCTCTACATTCACATCACGCAATCTTTCCACTTTCACTCTTTTTGTTGACTTCTGATAGCTTCTTGAACCGCTCTTGCTAATGCAGAGTTTGCTGGCTACCAAGTAGTGATCAGAGTCTAGACCAAAACTTCTATACACTCTCGTATTCAAAACTGTTTTGCGTAAGCTTACTTCAACAATGATGCAGTCAAGGAAGCGCAATGACGAGAATACGCGCTCTAACTACGCTATGCATAATACATTGCGTAGTCTACTACGCGTCCTACCGCGTCTGTATGGTCGTTGCGCCCCTCTGGATGTTGTCGAGAAGGAATTTTTGATTCCGACCAGGATTTTCCCACGAATACATGTGAATTTTCTTGTGCTTGAAAAATGAATTAGTTATAACTAAATCCGAACTCTGGCACAAATCGAATAATCTCTTCCCATTCCAAATCCGGGCGAATGACCCGGGCATTTTCGAATTTGATTTCCGGGTAATTTTCGGACAAAAGTTTCAAAAATTGTATACCATTGCCGAAACGCAATTCATTTTTCGCTGCTGAAAATTCTGGATAGGCTGAGGCCAATTTTTACGACCATACACACGCACCATCCATTTTGAATAATTTCACCGCTTATAATTAGTTTATTTCAGTAGAATTGACAAACGAGGTGCTTGCATATGCAACCGCTGTTGACATCTAGCGGTCAATAGAATACACAATACTCTGTGATCTGTCAAACCATGTTGTTCATGCTTAATAGTGAATATGACATCTGTCAACAATACTCTATACACAATATTTCAAGTTTCATACAACAATGTGTTTTTTTTGCTCTTGAAAAATGTCGGATTTTGTGCCTGAAAATAGTGAAATGCGGACAGCACTGCTTTTCTGCGTTCGTTCAAAGAAAACTGCTACCGAATCTCATCCAATGTTTCTAGAAGCTTACGACGAGCATGCTTTAAGTGAAACACAGTGTAAAGAGTGGTTCAGACGATTCAAAAATGGCAATTTTGACCTGAGAAATATGGTAGACCGCCGAGGAAGTTTGAAGACACTGCATTGCAGGCATTGCTGGATGAGGACGATGCTCAGACGCAACCACATCTCGCAGAACAATTAAATATGGACTCAGCAACTATTTCCAGACGTTTGAAAGCAATAGGAAAGATCCAGAAGGTCGGAAAATGGGTGCCACATGAACTGAATGAAAGGCAGCAGGAAAACCGAAAAACCACTTGTGAATTGCTGCTCGCAAGTGCTCGCAAGGTACAAAGGAAGTCGTTTCTGCATCGGATTGTGACTGGCGATGAAAAATAGATATATTTCGAGAATCCTAAGCGCAAGAGATCATGGGTAACACCAGGCGAACCAGCGACATCGACCGAGAGGCCAAATCGGTTCGGACGGAAGACAATGCTGTGTGTTTGGTGGGATCAGAAGGGTGTCATCTATTATGAGCTGTTAAAACCTGGTTAAACGGTTAATACTGATCGCTACCGACAGCGAATGATCGATTTGAACCGCGCATTGCGGAATATCAAAAAAGGCAACACAAAGTGATTCTCTTGCACGACAATGCCCTGGTCAAGGAAACGATTGAGGCGCTTAGTTGGGAAGTGCTACCGCATGCGGCTTACTCACCAGACTTGGCACCGTCAGATTACTACTTGTTCGCTTCGATGGGTCACGCACTGTCGGAGCACCGCTTCAATTCTTACGAAAATGTGAGAAAACGGCTCGATGACTGGTTTGCGTCAAAAGACGAACAGTTTTATTGGCGCGGTATTCATAAATTGTCCGAAAGATGGCAAAAATGTGCGGATTCGAATGGACAATACTTTGAATAAAATATGTTTTGCCATTATACTGAAATAAACGTGTTTTTTTAGCAGAAAAACAGCAGTTTCATATGCAAGCACCTGGTACACTTAAATGACTGGATTTTTTTTAGATTCGGATATTAAGATTTGTATCAATTTCCAATGGTGAATATCGATATCGAAACTTCACACTCAACTGAACACAACGGCAAGAACTGATTAACTGTGTTGAAACGTATTTCGAACATTTTCGCTGCAGTTTCCCGAATGAAACAGAATTTGTTTATAAAACATCAAACAGTGATACAATCTTTCTCTCTTTCAGTCCCAATGTGAAAATATGAATATTTAAAACGAATACAATCGAATATATCAATATTCGCCCATGTCAGCGTTTAAGACATTGACAATATTGATATATTCGATTCTATTTGTTTTAAATATTCATATTTCAAATTGGGAGAGAAAGAGAGACATAGTGTGTAAGGGAGTATTTGTAAAATAAATCAGCCGATTTTGAATATTTGCGATGTGAAGATATTCAAGTGGTCGACGCCAAATAAAAAAAAAACAAAATTTTGAAGCCAATCTTAGCTAAAAATCCGGGCAAATCCGGAATTTTTTTTCAAAATACGGGCATCCTGGCCGGGCGGGAAGTTTTTCCGAAAAATTGAGAAACACCCTGGCAAACAGCGGAAATTTCCGGGCAAAATGGAGTGCTTACTCTAAATAAATGGCCTTTTTTATATAAATAAATAAACCTCCAAATGAATCACTCTTAAAATTGATTCAAACAATTCTTAATAGATAGTATTGTATTAATTACCGAACCATGTTTTGAAAGCGATTTAATTAAATTCGACAAATAATGTCGACGAAAAAAAAAAACGATAGATTTCGAATACAGTTTCGAAATTAAATATCTCACTCCTAATGAAATAAAATTGGGATCATTTGGGTAACTGTCTTTCGGCATTTTAGGAAAAAATGAGTTGGTCAATAATTGAAATTCTTCGTCCACATATACATTACGTTTGTTTTACTAAAATAACGTTTAGAACTGAAGTATTACATACATCTTACATAGTTGTTTATTCATCTTAATTAAATATTTGATATTAGTAATGAACAAGTAAGTAATCAAAATAAATTTGGACAATCGTTTCTGGAAAACATCCACAAAAGTATAACATCATCACTTGGATCGTACTTCAAGCCATTTTCAGTCAATGTTTTATCGAGAAATAGATGATCCTTGGGGCAGCACTATTAAAAAAGAAATGAATCGAATTTAGTATCTATTTTAAATATTCGATGAATCTCTCTGAGTTCTGTTACAGTGGATTTATTTTTGCGCCAAACCAATTGCTCACAGTTTTCATTTGGGTACACTGCAGAAAACTTTGCCCGTATTTCGTAGATAGAATCTTCTTCGCAAACCGCCAGATGTAATAGTGTACCTAATTGGAGAGCTAGATTTAGTTAAATATTTGAATTATAGCAACGAATTTAATATACTTTTGGCTATATTGTGCACACAGACATGACGCTCTTGAGCTGTAATGCCACCGACCATGTAAGCGGGATCATTCCACCAAAATAATTTGTTGTGTTTTCCATAGTCGCTGCTAGATGGTAAATCAAACATTTCCAATTTATTATTTGGACGCTCTTGAAAGAATTCGCTGATATCAGTTCCACCAAACATGTTAAGCTGATGCAATGCCTGCACGCGGAAAAAAATAATTTGTGGTTAGATTCATTCCAGCCGAGTGCCGAAAGTCAAATATTAATTTGAATAAAGAAGCCCTTTATAGATATACCACAAAACTTGAACAGTCATTTGGAAGATCGTCAATCGTTTTCATGAGTTCGGTCAAGTTGAAAACTCGTTGTTCGAGTATAATCCAAAAATCGTCTTGTTTGATGTGTTCTCGAACCTCAGCTGTACGATAGAAGCATTTGGAATACACATTTTTGAAACGCCTGGCTTTCAAATCATTTTTCATGATGACAAACCAAAATTGAATTTTTAATGAGTTATTATGGTTCGGCTTTTATCTTGATAAAAATAAGAACCGAAATTAATAGAGAGCACGTGTTTCCAAATATTCTCATTCCTCCCTCAAAACTAAAAGTCAAAATGATTTCGATAAAATGAATGGACCGCTATACAGTGCACACTTAACTCTTATGTCATTCATGTGCCTCATTTACTCTGCTTGTTTTTCTTGTGCTGTGTAAATAAATCACAGAAAGCATTCGCTTTTAAACACATAAACATAGTTGGCATGTATTGTATATCTCAAAGCAATGAAGTCAGGACACGTAGTTGTGCCAAATATAACGTAGCAAACGTCGCTAAATTTTGCTCGAATGTTTCAGGAGAAAAATGAACAGAATGGATTAGATCAGCACGCTTCAACTACGCGCATTGGATCCTTCAATTTGGAGGTGGCGCGTCGGAGCTAACATGCTAGGACTTCTTTGCTCTGGAATATCTTGCTTTCATTGAAATGAAAAAAATGCGTACTTTTATTGGTGAAAGTTCGGCGCCCAGTGAAACACCACCAGAAACAGGTTCATTTGAATCGAAAAACTGTCAAATAAATTATTTGAAATAAGCTGAGCTATGACCGGTTCTGGGTTTGAAAGGCCTAACAGCCTTATAATATTACTGCCTTTATAAAACTTAATTTTCCGAATATTTTTCTAAGTCCACGGGTTTTCGGCTTTTTTCATTAATTACCAATAATTTTTACTAGAATTTTTTTGCTTTTGATAGCCTTATCACTTTGAGTCATATTTTTTTAAAATAAATATAGATTCGTGGATAGTGGAATAAAAAGCTGCAAAAAAAAATTAAAATCATGCAGACGTTATTTCAGAGCTACGAAACAATGTGAACATTTCGCATGATACGGTAATATTTGCTTCGAAAATAAACCTCATTACATGGAGCAATAGGATTCAGATTCACTTGATATTAAAGCTGAACATAGCACTGTTTCGTTTTGAAATGGACATGGCTCCCATACAAATATTTCCTGTTGACTCCAAAAATATATTTTTAGGGGAGTGGGTCCTAATTCTTTTTGGATTGACTTGGACTTTCTTACGACTTAATATTTTTTTCAAGACAAACGTCAGCGATTTTGAAAGTCTGCACATATTTGCTGCCATAGTTCTAGATGTATGTTATAAACAGTGTAACACTGGCCTGCATCGGATAGAAAAACTTAATACGAATCCGACCGAATCATCTTTTTGCTTATTTTAAATCCATCCGTCATCCATTGTCGGATATCCGAGATCCGGTGTCGGATATCCGAAATCCGATTGTTTTTGTCCATTAGAACAAAATTTCAGCCAAGAATTCAAAATAGTTACAAAGGATATTTTATTTTGATTAATAAAAACCAAGCACAACTAGCACGTTTTCTTTTGCTTTTTATGTCCTTCCAACATTATTTTGTGCTCTTGTGACGTATATTGTGCCTGTTTGTTTTTTGCGGCGTTTTTGCCCTAGGAATAATATCTAATGTAGAATAAAATCAAATTCTGAATATTTCAGTTGAGCTTATTGAGTTCTTACTGCATAAATTCGCAATCTTTTGACAAATTAAAATAAAACAAAAGTATATCGATAAACTGAAAAAATAACGACACAAAATATATGATTTCTAAAAGGTGAAGTGATTGGCCAGTAGAATAAAAATAGAAAGGTGAACGATATGAATAGATAAGCGCTGTAAAAGCGTCAATCATCCATCCGAAGCAATTTCTGAACATTTTCATCCGTCCGACATCCGAAAATTTCGCATCGGATGGATTTTGGACCGGATCGGATATCGGATATCCGCAAATCTCGGATACCCGATGCAGGGCTTCAATAAACACTAAGAATATTCAGATTTTGCTCGCGTCGAATTGAATGTCTAAACGCACATTTTGTCATTTCATATCTCCCGGCCGATGTGAATTAAACTTATCGTTTTTTTTTATCAAAATTTAAATTTAAATTACATGATGCGTAATGACTTGAAATTCGATCTCATCGTAATAACTTGACATTTTCTGTGATATATTCTCAAAGTTGCATGATGATTCGATAAGAAATAAACATAAATCCAATACAAATACATATAAGGATGTCTCATTAAAAACTTAGCCTTTTAAAATTTTGCAATTCAGTGGAATGATTCAATTCAGTATGATTAACATCTGTGGTACGATCTTATTTATTTCTTTGATTTAATTCGCAAATAGCTTCTAATTTTCTGTATCGAAGCCGAAACGTTGGAAAACAATTTCTATGAAGATATTTTTGGGAATTACATATGAAATACGAGAGTTACATTATTTCAAGTTTGATGTGTTGAATATACAATCTACATTCAATCCTTTGATACACTGAAAAGATACGGTAGTGAAATATTTTACGTAATGAATTAACAACACTGAGTTAGTTTCATAACATCCAGAGTATATTCATTTCGCCGCAAGAGTCTTAAGCATCATATAATATGAAAACACTGTCCTGAGCATCTAAAATCATAACGTTCATGATAATGTGCATTTCTATTTGATAACAACATGTTTTATTACCTTGCAAAATGTTTCCATTTCCAATATAACAATTCCGAATCCGTGATACTGATGCAACGTTTTCAAATTCGCAATCATGAAAATCAAATATTTTTGCAAATTGATGGAGAGTGTTTGCCAATTGGTTTCATATAATCGGTCGGACATTTTTGTAAAACTTTCTGTAGCCAACATTCCGAAATAACAGTACAAAAACAGGTTTAAAAGGCTTACAAAAAGTGCAACAGAAAGAATAAAAACACGTGAAATGCTCTTCTGAAGATACTGAAAATATGTTAAATAATCCTTCAAATATCTGTTATTGACATAAGAAATTGAATGAACAATATATTTATACCCGATCCACTTGAAAAATGAGGCATGCCACAAAAATTACATTATTGAGTAGTTGAATAATAATAATATATCTGTGAGCTCCAGCTGACTGTTTGAACCAACTATTTTATAAAAAATACGATAGACGATTCATGGAATTTGAAATAGATATATTTTTATTGAGCTTACTGTTCAACCGAGACCTCATACTGGATGAGGCTACGAAAAAATTCCTTATCAATGCGACTTTTGTCATAGTGATTTATTTTCGAGACCTTTTGCCGAAATATTTTGTAAAATGCTTGATGGTTCCAGCACAATGAAACGAACAACATAATCAAAAGGCTGTTGTAAAAGAAATAACACATCCCACCCGCCAGTTCAAAGCAGATAGAAACGAAATATCCGAGGGGAGTCTTCTGATTCCAAGGCAAACTGGCGAGAATACATTTTAAAGTTTGAATCGTCGTGAAATCAATCGTATTTGCACTCACATGACTGCAAATGGATGGTAAACACATGTTCCATCAAAAGTTCCATCGAATGATCCAGCCTCGTTGTAACAATACAAAACCGATATTGTGCATAGGGTCAATGTGACGAAGACGAATCCAACGAATATAAACTTGAAATACACGTATACAATCCATTCACTTTTAGCATTGGCCTCCTTGAGATATTGCAACATATCTCTGCTCGTATCTATTACAGTCAAATACAATTTGAGGACGAATGATCTCGCAACTATGAGTAAAATGCAAATAGTTATACAAATGTATCATATTTTAATCTCTTACTTTCATTGTAGAGCTTCGATAAACCTTCAAATACGCTTTGAATTTTGTGTCGCAGGATTAAAGCAGCTATGAACAAAAACAAGTCTGTTGCACACGCAATTGATTGGCCAAACGCATACATTGCTTCACCTAAATTGACGAGCAAATACTTCCAAAAATAAGCAGCACTCGCAGATACGCCAATCATAAGAAATACGCCAAAAATCAGTGTGTATACAATATATTGCGCTTTTTTCCCTTCAGATTTATCACTTGAAACCACACACAGCCATATGAATACAGATTGAATTGTTTTCAATGGCACCATTTTTTTAAAATAAATCATTTCAGAAATATTTTAGAAGTTTAACGATATTAATTTGATTTCTTCAATCCGCTTGTTCAAACTGCTGCTCTTTAACTGAGAAGTTAGCTGAAAATTATCCACTTCAATAAGTGAAACTAATTTAAATAATCGATAATTCTCGAAATTCATGTGAAAATCTAAAGACGTATTCCAGAAATCGTGTATTCATTTAAT
The DNA here is from genome assembly GCA_028476595.1 of Obolodiplosis robiniae. Taxonomy (NCBI): domain Eukaryota; kingdom Metazoa; phylum Arthropoda; class Insecta; order Diptera; family Cecidomyiidae; genus Obolodiplosis; species Obolodiplosis robiniae. Next base: position 26,203,440 of record CM052014.1, on the reverse strand, counting down.
TTTTTATGCAGAAATGATTTCAACCCATAAGCTCTACGAAAGCTACATAATAATTAATTCAATAGCCATGCCTCATAAGCATCATGGCATAGAAATCATAAAATTTGGAAATGGAAGTGATTTTTCCGTAAATATTCCATTTAAAATATCGTGTATATTTCGTAATAGGTTTTAATTGATTTGCATATTATATTAGGCCTATTGTAATACCAAAATGGTGATAATACACTACTCTTGTTTGAAAGAAAAAATATTCGGAGGCTCGGTTCGGTTTTTATTTCGTTAAAAACTCATCTTTTGAAATCCACAAATAGAATGTAAAATAAATCACGACTTCACATAAATATTTCCAAAAGAGACACATGAAAAAAGGCACGCATAAAAGGACATTGAATTATTGTTTAATTATATGAAGTCTGCGATTATGGCAACAATATTCACCGCATTTTCTAGCTCTCACTTCAGGCATTTCGCTCATTGTTTTCTATGCAATTGTTGAGATTAAAGCGTAATAAACAAACACCAAGCACGTAAGACAAACAAGACAATTTTCATAAGTGCCACTAGCATTGAATTTTTGTTTTAGCATTTTCTTCGTCTATTTTATAGAGAATGTTTTTCTTCCGAGGCTGCCAGTTCATATATGTGCAATTATGCACAGTTGTTTCCATTGCTTCTCTCTGTATTTTCTTCTGTTCAACATGGATGGTAAAATATTTTGAAATATGAAGAGGTGCATGAAAAAGATTCTGCACAAAAATTGAATAAGGAATAATGTTTTCAAGGAATAATGACAACAATTTTCAAATATATATTGTATATATTATGTTGAAAAAAATGGGTTGCCATGCATATTATTGGGAGTATGCATTAATTTTAAATGTTTATAAGAGATGACGTCAGTTGGAAATATACAAATTACATAATATTTCAGTGGTGATAGTATCGCCAATAAAAGGCTTCCCGCACATTTACCTGTCAAATGAAATGAAGAACTTGGATTTCAGAGAAGCATAATAAACTTCACAACATTTGATGGGTAAATAAATGTACATGGAACTCATTACTTACGGTACTATCACCTCTCAAATATTATGTGTGTATCTCATCAGGAAATAAGAAAACCGAATCCACGTCCAAAAGCAAGGAAATTTATTTCCAAGGAAATACAAATCTTAATTTACGATAACAGTAGTATTCGACGAGAACAATTTGGGAATTGTGTTCACTACATTAAAGTCAAAGAGTTTCATGGTGAGATTTGTTATTTGTAAACTAAACTCTGAATAAGCATTCTCCAATGAATTGTCTGTTCAGAAAATTAAAACGTACGTTTCTCCTCTTCAAAAATCGCATGAACGAATGCAAATCTGAGAACCTATGCGATAAACTGATATCATCAACATTTATTTATTTGCAGAAAGCAAAAATAAACAATTATCTTATTGAGCAGATTCTCGTAAGTTACATTTTGAGGATTCATATGTTCTTTGTTCAGTAAATAGAAAGGGCATCGAATTGCGCAAAACCCTCATTTTACTGTGATAATTTTGAACAAACACAGTCAAATATAAATTTGTTGCGTTAAATGTTCAGACAAAATAAAGAGATCTTCAATTAGATGTCAGTTCTTCTGTTGTTCATCGGTATTCTACACTCACACAACATTGAGTCTCGCTCACATTCTCAATACTACTCTAACTGTATACAACAAGAAAAACATAAAAAAATTGTTGTTCCTCCACGTGCGTCTCTTTTTACAAAGACTAATTTACACACAAATTAATGTATTTATTTTAGTTGATTGGAAACTGACAGAGCACTGTGCAGCCACTTTATAGTTCTTGTAAAACTTGTCTTCATAGTTTTGAGTAAAATTGCGCGAATTGGGAGATATTGTCCAATGGGAATAAGAGGACTACGATGTTTTATCAGACAATGTGGTCTGAATATCGCTCAAGAAATTGAAATACGTGCAAAAATTCAAAAATGGAAAAAGTGAGTATTCCGCAATAAAAGAAATAGAGCGCACAATTTATTGAATACGAAGAATTAGTAATATTATGTTTGAGTAATTGTATTGAAAATGTGAGTTACATTTATTTATAGTGAATTTCCCGGCTGCAAACCGTCCATTATAATCGATTTGAAAGATTTAGCAATGGTTGTATGTGAGATGTTTGAAGACAGCTTGATACTTGGGGGTCTTTTTAAAAAGTACAGTGAAGTTGTGGATAATTTTTTCAGAGAAATGAAAAAAGCCGGTGCAAATTTAGTATTTTTCACCAAAATATCTGAAGGACGCTTGAATTTTGTTGAAAATTTCGACAACAACTTTGAAGCGTTCGATTGCATCAAAGAAGATCGGCCATTGAAAGAGTATTTTGATCGTACCAGGAAAATCAATCCAGATATTCTACGTCCAAATGATCGTTTTTTGTATAATTTGCTGCATTCGTTGGCCACTAAATATGGTGAACTGCATATGTATTACTGGTCATATTTTCAATCAGCTGTGAACTACATAGAAGCTCATCGTCGCTCACTTTTGGCTATCATGACGATTAAATCTGAATTTTTCACGTTGACTGACGAGCTATTTGAATACTGGGATTTGAAAGATGTGCATTTAATCGATTTGAAGATTATGAAATTTTGTCAAACAAGATTGAACGAGGTACTCAACTTAAATTTGATTCAAATGCGCCTATTGTCGACGCTCTCCCAGCTCGATCCTGCAGACAAAGGAAAACTTATCAGAGCAATTCCGCATAGTGGCCATCGTATGCTTAGGCTGGCTGCATATGTAAGAAATCAAGAAATCATTGAAAACAGTTATGATTTCCGTCAAATCGCCATCGATATCTATGGCGACAAGTTCACTGCGGAACGAGTTCAATTTCTTAAAAATGATTTCGAAAATAAATCCGATGTCACTAAATTCATTCAATATGTTGAAGAGAAATATGATTGGCCAGCATTGGAGATAGCGAAAGAAGATGCGAATTTTGGCGTCATTTTTAAATTTTGCCGAACAAATATTTACTTCGCTTATAAACTGATGAATCAATATCTCACAACTCCCAAAGATCTTTTCTACATCGACATCCGTAGAGATGATGCTGCAGCCTTCATTGATTTAGTGATCGCTACAACACTGAAACTGTGCGGCGTCGTATACAAAGACATCGATCCAAAGAGACGCCCAAAAACCCGTGTCGTGAAGATCCGACGGAAATTCGATGAAAAAGCTGTTGAGTTTGATGAAGATATCATTTATCCAACAAGTAAATGAATTGAAATTTTCCTTTCTGAAATCTGGCCTTTAATTCGAATTCGAACTGCCATTACAGTGAGTCTGCCAAATTTAAATGATTTAATCATTCAAGAAGATGATAATGGATTTACTGAATCGCGTTGGTTGCTTCTACAATGGCTACTTAACTTGGATAAGCGAATAATTTCGAATATCTTGTCGTCGACGCAATCAAAATACATTCGCACAGTTTCACTCACCCTACATTTCTTGCTACAGGTACGCCAAATGTTAGATTTTCCTTTGTCAATTATTTCGTGACTAAAATACCTATTAATTTCCTTTCATTAAAATGCTTACTTAAATCAAGAACAACATCATCACAGCTCTTGAAGTCGACATCATTTCATTTACTGAATCGGATGGCCGCCGCAAAAACAATGTGTATGTGCCAAAGAGTGTATGTTCACCACAGCAATCACTGCTATCAATACCAAATTGGCCTTATCCAGATCATGTGGAATTTTCATGGGTTCAAACAGCACACAAGTACACAATCGCCTTTGAACTGGTTTGCCACTGTTTCGAATTATGCGGATTGCGCAAAGAAACGGTAAAATATTGTAATTCTCGTGAAATTAGCCAGTCTGATTTGGGACATTTTGAACTCTAACAAAATAGCCACAGCTATAATCAATTTTCATTCAAAATATTCCAAATTAATCGACAAACTGAAATGCTGACTGCTAGTCACTTTGCATCCACATGGATTATGAGTTTATCGTGAGTTTAAATATTCTCAATTTATGTGTAGGTTCAAATCTTATTTGACGCTTTTGAATTTTATGCCAATATGTACCGGTCTGAAAATGATGAGAGACAAATCCACTACATGCTGAAGAGAGTCGCAAATGACACACAAATTTAAGATCCATTGAAGCTATTGTATTTTCTTCAAACTGAATTAAGGCCTTTTTTGAAGATCTGAGAATGTATTCTTTAGTAATATGCCGATTTGATTTTTTGGTGTTTAGATTTAAAATAAATGGTCTTACATACGTAAGCCTTACTTTTCCGCACATTTCCCGAAAATCTACGGGTTCACGGGCTATGTTTATTTTTTATCGTATCATATCGTAACTATGAGAATATGTCACACCAAATTTGAAGTCATTACGATCAGATTTAATTGTATTAGTATTCGGTTCAAACTCACCAATAGCGAGACGGGAGCTATCAGCCATTGTTGATGTTGAATTTGATATATTACTTTATTATTGAAAAAAACACTACAACAACTTGTGAAAATATAGATCCTCGTAGAGAAATAAAAGACAGCACAACTTTTCTTTGTCAAATCCCTACAAACGTTTTCTCAGAGTATCGAGAGAGAGAAAGTGAATTGTGTTATTTGTTTCAAAAATGATTCTTATTACATGGAGCTATAAGATTAAAATTCATTTGACGTTTACGTTGAACCTTGAACTCCACACTATTTCGATCGAAGAACATAGCTGCCATATAAATATTTCCCAAATCTCATCGGAATGACTTGAAATTTTGCATGACATATTTTTTTTACGATACAAGATAGTCGCCAAAGTTAATTTTTGTTTCGACCCCGAGAATCTAAAATGTTGCAGGGGAGGTAGTCATATATCTCATCAGTATGACTTGAAAGGTTGTATGACTTATTTTTATCATGAAAAATAATATACGGGAAGTTTCAAGTTGCGCCATACAAAGTTTTTTTAAGAAGGTCGCAGAGTTCAGATTTAGTTATAACTAATTCATTTTTCAAGCACAAGAAAATTCACATGTATTCGTGGGAAAATCCTGGTCAGAATCAAAAATCTCTCCTCGATTACATCATTGTTGAAGCAAGCTTGCGCAAAACAGTGTTAAATACGAGAGTGTATAGAAGTTTTGGTCTAGACTCTGATCACTACTTGGTAGCCAGCAAACTATGCATTAGCAAGAGCGGCTTAAAAGCTACCAACAATGAATGGTGGAATGAAGATATTAGAACGGCTGTGAAAGAAAAGAGAATGAGATGGATCCACCGGTTGCAGAACCGAACTGATGAAAATCTGGAGTAGTATAGGGAACAAACGCGTGTGGTGAAAATGATGGTGAAAGGAGCAAAAGAGAGAGAATGAAGTTGCTGGACAACAGAGGAATAAGGTATTCTGGTCAAGGGTCAAGAATATTAGGAATGGAGGCAAGAAACATGTTCCTGGAGCTGTTTTGAACAAGTTGGGCAATGAAGTGATGGGCAGAAAGAATGTGTAGAAACGATGGACGAAATATTTTGATGAATTTCTGAATGTCGAAAATGCCGATTTGGTGAATGAGAATGTGAATATAAATATGAGTGAAGTGAATTTGGAAGAGATTAGCATGGTTGAAATTCAGATTGCAATTAATAAGTTGAGTTGGGGTAAGGCTGCGGGTGTGGATGAGATTCGGAATGAATATTTGATTAGTAGTGGTTTGGTGGGTGTACGCTGGTTGAATCTCATTTTTAATTTAGCTTGGGATCCTCTGTTGTCCCTGAAGAATGGGGTGGTGCAGTCATTTCGCCACTTCATAAGAAACGCAGAAGTAAAGACTGCAACAACTATCGAGGAATTTCTCTATTGAAAAGAGAACAAGAGCTATTGTCGAATCGCTCTTGGATGAAAATCAATCGGGTTTTCGCCCAATGAGCGGCTGTCAAGATCAAATTTTTTGCATGAGACAACTAATGGAGAAATTCCTTGAAAGAAATAGGGAACTGTACTTCTGTTTCGTGGATTTGCAGAAAGCATACGACTGCATTCCCAGATCTAAGTTGTGGTCAGTCTTGGCCGAATATGGTGTGAATGGTTATCTTCTCAACGCGATTCAAAGTTTGTACGCAAACAGTAAAGCAGCAGTAAGAGTGGATGGAGATTTGAGTGAATGGTTTGAAGTACGTAATGGTCTGCGACAGGGCTGTACAATTTCGCCTCTTCTATTCATTATTTATATGGACAAGCTGATCAAATCAGCCAATTTAAGAGGTAGAGTAGTTTTGGGGGCAATATTATCTCTACACTCGCTTACGCAGATGATCTGGTACTGTTTGGCAATTCTGAAGAGGAGCTGCAAAATAGTATTAAAGATTTGGAAGGAGCTTGTACGAACTTCAGAATGACCATTAGCGGCACAAAAACGCAAGTTATGCATGTGGGCAAAACTCGAAAGCCAATTCATTGCACATTGATTCTGAGAATTTGATTCATGATTTGGAAGTGTCTGATATGAAAGTTTCTGATATGAGAGAATTGAGAATGGTTTCGGGAGTCTCGCGCCGCTATCAGTGGGAAAACAGATTCTGAAATGAGACGATTCGGGGGGATTTAAACGTCGATTCGGTGGGAGAGGAAGCAAGAAAATCCAGACTGAGATGGCTTGGTCATGTTAAACGCATGGGAGAAGATCGATTCCCGAAACGGAGCTTGTTCGCCGAAGCTGATGGGCTGTGAGATAGGGGTAGACCACGTAGACATTATATAGATTCGGTTAATTGTGATTTGAATTCAAGGGGATATGAATGGTGTGTTGAAACTCAAAACTTGGCTCTCGATCGGAGTTTGTGGAGAGGTATTGTTAGGAGTATATGAGGCATTTTGTTTCGTAAAACAGACCAGTCGCTGAAAGGCAAAAATGGTCTATAAATGTTTGTTGCTGTTGTTTTTGTTGTTGTTGTTGTTGTTTTTGTTGTTGGTTATCACCTGTTTTAGCGGATACTCTCTAAATTCTCGGAAAATTCGTTCGGTCCCATGGGATTCCATTAAATAGAGGTTTTACTGTCATATCTTTCTATTCCTTCTGAATACCAATATTTGTGTTAATTTTCGTTCAATTCTAATCTCATTTTTTTGCGTACAACGGACAACGTACAACGGACAACGTACAACGGACAACGTACCACACACGGACAAAAATTTGCTCTGGGATTGGTTGCAATCGTTTTGCTAAGTTCAAAACGCATAGAAAACTTATTCCGGGCGTTTTGCATTTTTTAGACTGATCGCAATACCTTTACCACACACAGTGGTGTGTGCGGAAAAGTAAAATGTCGTATTAATTGCAGAACTATTGCTTTATTTCAAAAAACAAAATGAAATCATATATATTCCGAGTATCTTCTCTGTATGTTAAAAACACATTTTTTAGTGGATCTTATACTTTTGTGTGTGCGGAAAAGTAAAAGAACTGACACGATGTCAATGAACATCGCAACAGATGTGGTGCATTTTTGCAACGCCACATTTCCCAAAACTTGTGGATCTGATAGTCGACGAGGATAATGGATCGGTTTTCGCACATCGGAAACTTCTGCAGTGGCTACTCAAATTGGATTGTGGTTGCTTCCAGAGAATTATCCGAAGTTAAAAATGTTATTGGGAGTACAAATTGAAAACCGCTGAAATTTTTTTCAAAATTTCGATCTTTATTATGGAAAAATGGTTACAAATTGATTATTCAAAGTATTGTCCATCGCTAGCCACAACTTTTTCCCATCTTTCTGGCAAATTACGGATTCCGCGTCGAAAGAAATCTGTGCTTTTTTCGGCTATCCATGAATCGACCCATTTTTTGCATTCCTCGTAAGAATGGAAATGCTGTTCAGCCAGGCCATGTGTCATTGATCGGAAGAGGTGGTAATCGGAAGGGGCAATGTCTGGGCTATACGGCGGGTGGGGTAGGACTTCCCATCGAAGCGTTTCCAAGTAGGTTTTAACGACCTGAGCAACATGTGGCCGAGCGTTGTCATGTTGCAAAATAACTTTATCGTGTCTTGCGACCGTTTCCGACCGTTTTTTCTTCAGTGCTCGGCTCAAACGCATCAATTGAGTTCGGTACAATGCTCCTGTGATGGTTTCGTTTGGTTTCAACAACTCATAATAGATCACGTCGAGCTGATCCCACCAAATACACAGCATTAGCTTCGAGCCATGAATGTTCGGCTTTGGCGTCGATGTTGATGCGTGGCCGGGGTAACCATACGATTTTTTTCGCTTCGGATTATCGTAATGAATCCACTTTTCATCACCAGTCACAATACGATGCAAAAAACCCTTCCGTTTTTGCCTTTGAAGCAGCTGTTCACAAGTGAAAAAACGGCGTTCGATGTCTCTCGGCTTCAATTCGTATGGCACCCAATTTCCTTGCTTTTGAACCATTCCCATGGCTTTTAAACGATAGGAGATGGATTGTTGTGTCACTCCCAATGATTTTGCAAGTTTTTCTTGCGTTTGACACGAGTCTTCATCGAGTAATGCTTCCAACTCCTCGTCTTCAAACTTTTTCACTTGGCCTGGACGCTCTTCGTCTTCCACATCAAAATCACCACTTTTGAACCGCGCAAACCACTCCTGGCACGTTCTAATCGACGGAGCATATTCTGGATATGCTTCGCATAACAAACGATGACTCTCGGAAGCATTTTTCTTCAGATTAAACCAATAAAGTAAAACTTCCCGCAAATGCTGTTTTGTAGGCACGTAGCTCGACATTTTCAACGCAATAATAAACTTGTGTATTCAACTGAATGATAAGTTTGACAGATCGTTTTCAATGTATTTTTTTATCCTCTTTAAGATACAATAGCTGTCAAAGTCAAAATAATGACATCTATGATAGATATGGAGTTAGAAACGAATGCGCGGTTTTCAATTTGTACTACCAATAACTTAAAATACATGCGAATCGTTTCATTGATAGTCCAGTTATTAAAAGCGGTAAGTTGATGTAATTGCATAGCAATGAATGAAAGAATGTTTTTTTTTTTCAAAATTAAAATTCCTACATGTTGCTGATATTATATCAATCATTTCATTCAAACAGCATGGAATCATTTCGAGAAAAGATTCTGAAATCATTTTGGCATCTGAATCGGAAACTCAGAGAAAGAGCTCGAGCAGTGGCAAAATCAATGTCATTGTACCGAATAGGCCCCGTTGATGAATGCAATTTATTTCGATGCTACTGATAGGAAAGTGCACATAATTGAATATGAATAAGACAATGCACATATATGTATATTAGAAAACTTAAACATAGAAACACTAGGTACCAATGTTAATATTGAAAATTTTCTATTAGATTAACTCCTTATTTCACCATGCAACCGAAGGTTGACAACAATAAATATATACAAGCTCATATAATTAGTCACTTACTGACATATTTTGAAAAGAAATAATCAATTCACATTATGTAAAACATTTCAGCAATAATAGGCAAAACTTATTGGATCCGATCCTGAAAATGCATTTTCATTGAATTGAATATAACATATTTCCCTTTGACAATTAAAGGAACTATATATATTTATAAAAAGAGTGTTTTGTTTCAAAATGTTACGTTCTTTTTTGTATTATACTTTTTTATTTCGAATCATGTCTTTCGGCGTTCCGGTCTGGTAAAGAAAATGAAACGGCTCTTTGTAAGGAAAAGTATTTTCATTACAACTTATTCTGCATTGGCACATACAAAATGTGTCTCTTATTTGCATGTATTGGGAACGGGCATTAATAATGCCGATTTGGCGTTACTAGCGTTATGCATCGGAGCACACCGCGGCCATTTTCTTTTTTTCTGTTTGTCATTAGGCTATAAATTTCATTATATGCCATTTTGTTGATGTGTGAACAACAAAGATTTTTTTTGCTCCGAAAATGTCGAATTTCATGCCTGAAAAGGTGGTTTTGCGGGGAAGTATAATAACCTTCTTTCATTTGAAGAATACCGCTGCTGAAAGTTATCGATTGTTAATAGAAGCTTACAGTGCAACATGCTCAAACTCAAAGCACTTGTGAACGATGGTTTGTACGCTTCCCAAATGGTGATTTTGACTTGAAAGACAAAGAACGGCCAGGTTAGCCAAAAAAGTTTGATGATGAAGAATTGCAAGCATTATTGGATGAAAATTCGTGTCGAACGCAACAAGAACTTGGATTGGAGTTGGGAGTAGACCGAAGAACCATTGGTAGACGCGATGAAAAATGGGTTTATTATGATAACCCTAAACGCAAAGCAGACTATATTGAACCCGGCCAACCATCAACCTCACAATCAAAACGTGATATTCATTGCCAGAAACTTATGCTGTGCATTTGGTGGGATCAGAAAAGTGTGGCGTATTATGAGCTGCTAAAACCGAATGAAACGGTTACAGCTGATCGCTACCGACGCCAATTAGACAAATTAGGCCTTGAACGAAAAACGGCCAGCAATAGCGAGAAAAAGCTACAAAGTTTTGTTCCAAGATGACAATGCCAGACCACATCGTGAAAACATCATTAAAGAGAAGATACAAAGGCTTGGTTGGGATTAGCTTGATCAACTTGTGTACTCTCCAGACCTTTCTCCTTCTGATTATCATTTGTTCCGGTCGATGCAGATCGTCTTGGCCGACGTAGCTTTCGAAATGCTGACGAAGTGCGAAAATGGTTCGATGACTGGATTGCATCAAAAGATGAGGACTTCTCCAAACGAGGAATCAACAAACTTCCCAGAAGATGGGAGGAAGTCATAGCTAGCGATAGGCAATATATTGGTTAATGTACTTATTCATTTTATTATTGCAATAAATCGTTTTTTACAGCAAAAAAATCAGCATTATTCATTCCCGTACCCAATATATTCAATAGATTCGCTGTTACTATCTTACTGAAGATAATGAACGTGGGAAAAGACAAAATAAAGAGCTTGTGATGATATCGGCGGCAATGTGTGTGAATGTATCAACTTGATGTTAGCAAGCACTTTCTGTTATAGAACTTAGACTTGATAGTTGCATGAGAAAATCTCTCGAAGGTAAATTAGAGTTAATTGAAATGCTGTCAAGTATTTAAGAGTTCAATTTTTAAGCGCATATTCAACACTAGAGTAGTTATAGTGGGTGAGACACAAGAAGCGCAGCGATAACAGCAACAATAAAAAGTGAATATGTATATTTTCATTCAGAGTTGTTCAGTTTTCTATCACAGAGTTCGAAATCAGTCGCAGCATAAAAAGTGGCCACAAATTCGCATTATACACAGTTCTGGTTCTATTTCATGCTAATAATATTATAATCGTTGAATTATTGCTGGCTTTTTCCATCGACTTATTTGCAATTTTAATTGATTCACATTCAAAGCTTTTGTAATTTGTGAATTTTCTCAAGTTTCACTTTGTTAATGATTAACATTTAGGTTTGGATATAATAATACTTTGCCATTGAGTTCCAATATTCCGAAACACATGCACAGGCGCTTTAATGTGCAGATGGCATGGTAATTCGTCTTGCTTGCAATGCTTCACTGTGCATTACGTATCTCTGGAATGCGGGAGGCTAAAGATAAAAAATAACAATCAAACAAATCATCTTTTATTAATTTCTGTGATTGTACGCACTTTTGTGCGTCTGCTACGTCTCGAAGCCTGCAAACGAGAATCTATGAATTTATCATGAGTTTATTTTATTCACTCGAAAAACGTTCAATAATAATATGCCCGTCATGTTTAGCACTTCGTGTGCTCTGAGAAAGGAAAAATCCATCGATTCTGTTTTATTCATCTATTAGTTTTTCCTATGAACTCACCGAAAAATAATAATTAAAAATTATCTTTAAATATGCTGGCATAAACGAATGAACAATTTACATCCTCAGCATCAAAGCAAAACATCGTATCCCAGAAGTATTTGGGCTCGTTTTGCGCATCATACGTGTGTGTGTGTATTCGCGTGTTTGTGTGATACACCCTCAAACATTGAATACCTGTATAAAATATTAGGATTTTTATTTATGTGCTTGCCATGTAATTGAAATATTCACGTACTTTTTTCCATCTCTCTTTTTTGGCTGTGCAAACAAGATGAATGCTTCAACTGGAATTTTAGTCGAAATATAAATGCTTTGCGATGAGCTGTTTGTGTGTTAAGAAAAGCGGAAAAACAGAAAGATTTTCGAAATATACCTGAGATTCTTGGGATGAGATTCTTCGATTCGAGCGTCGCTTCCATTTTTTTAAATCTCAAAGCGAAAAAAAAAATATTTCGTCGAATTTCATCAGACCGGATTGAATGGACCCCTCGAACACATCCATTTTTTTTCACTGAAAATTTTTCGGCTGCCTAGTGCTTCAATGCAAAAATGTCTGAAAAACAGTTGATATTCATACAAATGAACTTCATTTTTTGTTGTTCGAATTTGTATTTGTGTTGGCTGTAGAACGAAAAACGAATCTTTATCGATTTCGGATTTATCGAACATGACTGAAACCAACACTCATCATCATGAATTAAGAACAGTTTAAGCATCAGCATTTCTATATGTTGCGAATTTAGGCCTAAAACTTTCATTCTCAGACATTTAATTGTTAATAAAATATTATGTTCTTACGTTAATAAAAAATAAAATTACTAACACGTTTTAAGCACCGGGGAATACAAATAAATAATAATAAAACTGTATAATATAACAGACAAAGATAACTTGTATTTCTTCGTTTTGCGATGAAACAAATTCGTTGTGATTTCCATTCTGCGGATTTATCTTTGGGTTTACAGTCCCGATGATACCATTCGAACCACTTTGCTTCATAACACCAATTCTTTTCAAAGTTGAGGACAAACCTTCAGAGTCTGTCCCATTTTTTGGTACATCAGAACTAAATACATAAAAGCGGTGAATCTTATAGTTGTTTTTTAAAATATGTATTCAATCTGGTATTGAATTATTGAATAAGTACTTATTGAATTTTATCTTATTAAAAATGTTACTGAATTCATTAGATTCAATAAAATATAGTATCAAATCATACTTTTAAAAAATATTATAATATAAATTTTCAAGTTGGTTTTAGTTTCAGGATGGACCAGACCTGTTCCTGGAGGGAGTCTAATCATTTTTGACGATACACTAAAACCCACTTCCAGTTTTTTGTTTTTCTTTTTTTTTAAATTTAATAAGAGGATTTAATACTATATTTTATTTATTTCTTTTTAATGTAATAAATAATTATTAAATCGATTAGTATGTAGTGAAGATGCCGTGAAGGTGTAAGAAAACTTCAGCATATTCATCCAAATTTTCAATGGTAGTATGGTTTTCATTAGAGTTCGAATCTTTCATGCTAGTTTGAATGTTTGGTTCAGGACGCGTTGTTGAATTATAGCAGATGACGCGTCAGACTGCGGCGCTACGGATTTCACTGCCTTGTTGAATTCATTAAATATAGTACTGTTTTTTTTTTTTTTTTGAATAAAGTCTCCCTGCAAAGAAAGGCTGAAGGTGTTGATGCGTATTTCGTCCACACACAAACGACGAACTGAGGGGCTGGAACCCATAAAACTAATGAATAAATTCCTTGGCACAAAAACACGATAGCCTTATTTATAGCGAGAATGGCGTTGTGGTGTTTTGGCGCTAAGAATTTGTTAATGCTGTAAAGGGTGATTTTTTAAGTGGTTTCTTTTTGAAAATCGAAAAAAACGCAAAAAATTTCGAAAAGTGAATCAAATCTTTATTGAAATCGATAAATTGGTTCTTGCCATTTACTTTTTGAAAATAATTTCATGCCCCACAAAAAATAATCCAGGGGCGTTAAATCGCACGATCTGGCCGGCCAATGAACGGGGCCGAAACGAGAGATGAACTGTTCGCCGAACTTACGGCGCAGTTCGTCCATGGATGGACCCGCTGTGTGGCTGGAGGCGCAAGCGTTGCTCGTTTGTAAGTCTTTTTATCTTGAAATTGCAAAGCATACTGAGCATTTTTGACTGTGACAGACGTCAGTTGGAATTTGACATCTGTCAAAAAATTAAACGTCAAAAAGAAACCAGCTAAAAAATCACCCTTTATAAGCTTTCAGTCTGTTAACTGTTACTTGGGTGTGAATGCATAACACAATGCTGCAGAGTTTTTGCTCCAATTTTCTATTGCTTATTTTGTGTTAGCATAGGGTCTCCCTGTTCCAAAAAGCCCAAGAGTTTGACAGATTCAAGCAGCGTTCCCGAGATATGGCCCAAAATGTGAAAAATATCAATTTTTGCTACTTTGCCTAATATTTCGGACCATATCTCGAAAACGTAAATAGAACGGTTTTGGAAAGGTGGTGACCGTGCGCAAATTTTAAGTGCTTACACGCCATCGTAAGTCTACATTTGTGGCTGCTATGGGGTCAAAAAGGTCATCGTTCGCTGATTTTTTTCGCCACTTTCACCCACTTATCGACCCAGATCTCAACAACCAGTTGAGATTATCCCAATTTCAGAACTACTATTCTTTGGCGCCGTCGTAAAGAAAATTTAAAGCCTCAGAAGTCCACGATCGGACGACAATTGTAGAAGTTTCAGAGCAAAAACTGCGATTTTTCAGGAATTCTATGAAATTCCGCTTTGTCCCATATTTCAGGACATAACTCGAAAACCCTATAAGATATCCAAGTAAATGGACCGGTTTTGAATCTGCCAAACTCTTGGGCTTTTTGGAACAGGGAAGCCCTATGCTAACACAAAATAAGCAATAGAGATATACTTAAATACACCAATGCCGTAGAGCCTTGTTTATACCGAACTGGAGCAAACCAATACATGTTTCTTCCATTTCGGAGTGTTCCGATAATCTATACATAGATGGAATAATACATTCAATATTTACTCATACATTTATGTGTGTGTAGTCAATCCAAATGCACCTTTTCTCTTCTTCTCTTTCATGTGAGCCGATTTTATTTTGAAAACATCGCAATGAGTTGAAAATCGCTAGCGTAATTTATATGTACTGTACAGCGTACACTCCGTGTAAATATTGTTGTGTAAAACTTGCAAAAACAATGATGTTACGGAAAAAATATATTTATATGCAAACGAGTAATTTTGGCAAAACTAAAAGCCGATAGCTGGGGCTTAACCCATGCTCAGCGCACAAATATCCATCAGGGAATCAACCGCACAGTTTGTGCCAGTAATTGTGTCTGGTATTGCCATTTATTTTTCGTTAATAAAGCAATTGCAATCAACATATGGTTGGCGTTGAGCTGCGAGCAGATGAACGACACCTTTTTGAATAGCTATTGTTTACATCGCGTGTGCCGGATGAAAGAAGAATACGAACTATGCTTTCACACACATATACACTCCAAGCAAATGAGAAAAAATCGTATGTTACGAATTACCAATTTTTGGTCGAAATTCGTGAATTGAGCGATGACAAGTAAAGTTTTACATGGATTTGTCCCTTCCATTAGAGCGAGTAAATAGGCTGTTGATGCTCATTTCAAACGGGTTTACTGTACTGAATAAAAATCATGCCGAACCTCTATTTGTAACTGCAATGTTTATCAGAATATTTTCCTTGTTGGTTTATCGAGTGCAAATTTATTTTTCGGTTCGTTACGTTGTGCATAGAATGAATATGTACACACGTAAAAATGTCATGTGTTGCCCTATTCTATTTATTAATAGTATGTCTGCACAACAGATAGAATGATGCCTATCACACACACACAGCTTCTGTGTGGTTTCTTTCAGATGTATAAGTGTACTGCACAGGGTTCTACACCATTTATGTCAAATTGGTGTAGAGAAATGCCATTGGATCATTTCTCAGTAGAATGACGTTTTAATATGAAATTCAAATATTTCTACACCAATTAGACATAAATGGTGTAGAACCCTGCGCAGTACACTTATACATCTGAAAGAAACCACACAGAAGCTGTGTGTGCATAAACATAAGTTTTACAGTTTGAACAAATAGCGCAGCACGATACCAATTTGTTCATATTGCAATGTTGACAACGCAAAAACACTGTTCTTCGTACTTGAACTATCAAAATAGTCCAAAACTCGTATAAAAGACATCATCCAATATGTAGTGCAGATATTAAATCGCATCAAACTATACATCGAATTGGGAAACACTTGACATTTTTACGTGTGTATGTTGCAATGATGATGCCGGGGTCGAAAGCGAACTTTTTGTTGATTCTCAATATTGTCAGCATTTCACACTACGCCACGCCTCATGCATATAACTTCTCTTTACGTAAAGCAATCATTTCATTGCGAACTCATAAATTTAAATTAAAAAAACTTTTTGCTGCCGATGCACACTCTCTCTCTATCTCACTGTCTGTCTGTCTGTCTGTCTGTCTGTCTATGTGTGTTTATTTGTATGTTTGCCTCTCATTGCTCTCAAAGAGTCTCTGTTCTTAATGCCAATTTTCCAGTGCGAAGTAATTAAAAAGTGTCGGTAGTTATTTCACATGAGAATTTCACGTGTTAATTAATTGCATAAATTTTCAACATATCGACACTAATGGCTATTGTGGTGCTTCATCATTCAAGGGAGATAGTGAAAAGAGTGTGAATGGAAACGGGTTTGAATTTGTTGGATCAATTAGCCGGAGACTGTGTTCACTGCCATGTTCAATGATTAATTATTACTATTGTACTGTTCAAGTCTGTTTAACGAGTGTTATTATGATGAAGTCCAAAATACTGCCTATTTCTCTCGAAGAAATGAGAAAGAACTCTATAGCAACAACTACAAAATTTATTTCACAAGAAAATGTGACTTCAAGGCTATTCCGATGACTGAGGTCTTCAGGCACATTTTCTGCAACGATGAATAAATTCATACATTTGTTTTCCACTTTTCTTCCGTTTGTTGCCATCCTCTGCTGCATGTAAGTATCTATCTATTTTAGGGATCGGGACAAAAAAATTTCGATGTACTATCGTGCTGATTCAAAGGAACTTTTTCGCCATCATTTGTGCTTGTGTCTCGCAGGAGTTGAAAGTTAAGAAATGTATTTGCAGAATTTTTCTCAAAGAAATGTGACTATCAATGAATCGAGCCAACAGCCATCTCCCCACTTATCCGCATCAAAAAAAGTCAACATGGCCAATCGAAAAATCGATATCCTGTTTTTTGCATATATTTGTTGGACATATAGAAAATATCGAAAGAAAAATAACAACAACAACAGAACCAGCAATAGCTACAACTAAAAACAGCCCCGTGAAATATAAATGACGTAAAGCAAAGCTGAATGAGCGCTATGCATAGCGTTATCTGAACGAAAAGTTCCCTCTCTTTTTCCTCATATCCATATGAAATTCATTTTTTTCTCGGCAGCTCTTGAGTTAGTCAAGATTTCAAATCGAGGAGTCTGTTTGCCTTTTTTCTGTATTTATTCCAATGATTTTGTTGGCTCAGGCATGAACTACTCCGCGCTATCACCAAGAGACATTAAAATGTGTCAGCATGGAAATATAGCAGCGGATAGCTGAAGGGAGAAAGAGAGCAAAAAAGTTAAAGGAAAAAACAAATACAAGAAATGAAATGTACAGCGGAAACATAAATGAAGGATGGGAATACGAATGAAAATAACGTGAGATAATGTGATCTGTTGAACGGCCACATGCCTAACTTTACCTTACTGCATGTTCGTAAGGCTGAATTAGAGATAGCGTCATTTCCATTCCACCCCCGCACTATTAAGAAATCACAGCATTCTTTAGAGAAATCATTGGTTCGGTTCACTTGTAGAGCTGTGCCACATCGCATTTTTTTTTTTTTTTGGAGCAGTAACAAATAAAACCAAAGACCACACGAAATGTAAACAATCATCATCATCAGCGGTTGTTTGCGTTATCTGATTGAAAATATTATGGGATTATAAAGATGAACGCGCGCGCAACAATGGAAACAGAAGGAGGGGGAAACAAAGACGAAAATCGAAAAAAAATGCGCTTGCTGAGATAAGAGTAAATTAGTTCAACAACGAGCGGAGCGTGGTTGGTGTGTGCAAATGGCAAAGTGATGATAGTCTTTATGCGGGATCAAACAAAGCAAATTGCTAGTGAAAAATTAGGGGATGCTGAGTGGCATAAAATTGTCGCATCATTATTAAGATCATCTGGTCGAAAATTGAATTTTTGCCTCTTCACCAGCCCTCGACATTATAGAAAATGTCGAAGCATGAATATCGATTGTGCCAACCCAAACAAGGAATATCCACTCGACTCGCTACTCAATGATATCCGCTCGAATATTATAATTCGCAAATGCTTTTTAGCTTGGCTAATGACAACAAGATTTAATTATCAATCTGTTTCATTAGGAATTTTCAATAGCGTCGGACACTTTCTGACTACTGACATTGTCAGCCATTGGCAATCACAGCATTCAACTGAGATAAATGCCTACGGAAAAGTGTGAATGACCGATGTCGCACTAATTGCATGAAATCAAATCTGTGTTGAATTTGAACGGATTTCTCTCTCTCTCTCTCTCTCTCTCTCTCTCTCTCTCTTTCTCTGCCGGTAGCTTTTCGAAACACAAGTGTAGTTGGCCGCATTGAATGTATATGCCACATTATTTTTTTTTAGCTGCGGCTTTAGTTTCCAATAAAATGAATTTTAAATGCATGTAGAGGATAACTGAGCCCGTTCCGCTCGAATATGTCGGCATTAATTTATCGGAAAATACCATTTAACTGAATAGGTATAGATCTAGGATATAAATGGCAATAACTAATCATTTATTGCCCGAGCTCGTAGTTTTTCATGCCACTTATCATGAATATTGCATGAGGCAACAACGACTCGTCAAAACGTCGACCGTAAATATTTAATTTCGTTCGACTTGTGGGCTTAAGACATAAACTTCTTTCTACGTGTCACTGTCAATCGAATCAACACATTTGGCACAGCAAAAAATACCAGATCCAAGTCAACATCGATTTGATCTGTATACAAAACATTGTATCTAACCAAGACACTGACGAAAAGATGCGCTCAATCCAGAAGCACACAACATTGAGAGAATTTAAAAAATAGCTCACAAATAAAAGATGAGCGTTTCGATCGTCTCAATTTGCAAACCAAGCCATGGCATTTTTTGTCCACATCATGAATAAATACGATCACTAGCACACCGAACGAGAACAGCAATAGCAAGGAGAAACTCAATTTGTTGGAAACATTCCAGTTGAGAGATGTCACATTCTTCAGCGTGTAAATAAATAAAAATATTCATTCGACAGTCGCATATTTATTGACATCGTCCCTCACGCTGCCAATATTTGTCTCCCGTGAATGTTGTGTTGCCATCTGTATTGAAAACGGATATGTTTTGCAGCGATTAAATTTTAATTGTAGCTAAATTTGATCGGAATTGAGTGCAATCTACTGTTCCAATAGTTTGTGTGAACTTATTTGCGTTGGCATGGTTCGTATTTATTGTTCAAAATTATTTGTTGATGCATACTTTTTATCGTCATTTTATTCATGCAAGTTTTGTTCTTTTGTCTCGTATGTCCAATTTTTTTAGTTATCGTTTATTCTTCTGTAGGTTTTAAATAAATATAATTATTGCGAATTTCGAATTTTCATTTTATAACGAAACAAGATAATTTTTATATTATAACGTAAATATATGATCGTTTTTTGATTCTTATGAGTAAATAGTTCGGGTTTCACTAGCTATTACCGAATAAAATAATGAGGAATATTCTAACCAGTGAGAGGTATTGTAATGGACTATTTTAACAAGCTAAAATATTTCCGGAAAATGGGAAGCATCGAAAAATGATTTGTTTGCTGCTGTTCTTTTGCATTCTAAGTAAAATTTTGTGTATGACATGTCGACTTCAATATTTGCTATTTCACCAATTACCTTAAATGTTTTGTGAAGGGTAATTTTCGGAAATGTTTCCTTTTGAAATGTGCTCACTTTCAGCCAAATGAAATAACATCTTACCGAATACGTTATCAATCAAAAACCGTTGCCTTGTGTTCATTCTGAAATTGGGAATTAATGTTGTTTCAACCTCAAGATGCTTCCAACTTGGGGTACTTATTTGGTTTGTTTGTAGATGGAGATTTCTTTCATTGAAATAGTTCGAATTCAATGTTTTCACTGAAATTTAATTAAATGTCAGGACATTCGATGCTCTCCGTTCTGTATGTTTGATTTTTTTATCTGAATCGAAAATTATAATGGATGCCACGTAAATGATTCCGTAATGTTGAAATATTCAGAATTATTTCAGAATGTATGGAGAAAACCCATTCCACTCAATAATTTCTAAGCATGTCAGATCCACGCTTTTCAGTCAAAGCAACTGACGGACATCAAAGGTGAATAGAAAATAAATTTATATAGGTACACACTAAAATCTGATGAAATTAAAGGCTTTTTTCGAACTCATTCATATTCTGCATTGAATCATAGCCTCGACAAATACATTGGCAATAAATTAGAAATATACACGTTAATTACATTTCTTTAAATAAATGTATTTCTTAAAATATTTGTATCTTTTTATGGAAACGCTCGTCGAAAAATTCATTGAAAACTTCAAGAAATATGTTTTTTCGCTAATTTTATTCGACTTAGTTAAATTGTATACACTCGATTCCATTTAATAGACATAGACATTACCTCAAGATAGAAAAGAAACATTCAATCAAGCTCCTGCCTCCAAAAAGGTAAGGAATTTATTCAATTAGAGGTTTATGTTTTGCTAGACTATAGAGTAATTTCATGTATTTGACTATAGAAACTTGATGTGCTAATCATTCACTTAGATTTGAATAAAATTAAACGGCATTCATGTGGAAATAAGCGCATTGCAATTAATCAGGGCCCAGGAATTCTCTCATTTTTACTTTGGCTGCATATAATCTTTAAATTCAACTGAAACTGTATATCCTGCATTCCATTTTATATAAGCTCGACATTGCTTTTATTAAAGGAGATTTCAAGTCATCTGCAAACAACGGATCTACACCTGGAACATAAGCAAGGCAACAATCTCATTTTGAAAGAATGGATTATATTCAATAAAGCCAAATGGATTCTATCGCATACATGCGTTATAGGGTTGAGTCAATTAGTGAGCAATTTATTATGAGGATATGGCTTGAGGCTTCGTCAACAAACTTGAATTTAAATGCATCAGCAAAGCCTCCTCAATTCTCATATATTGCAATTAATGGCATGTAATAAATGCATCGTTTTGATGCTAAGGTGAGCTCTCATTGATATGTGAATTTGTGAGATATTAATCGTCAGGATATGTTTAAATGATGCTCTTAATATAACTATAGTTTCAGAGCAGATAATGCAATATATAAACAAAGTCATACATTTGGTATGAAATGCATGCCTGAGTATATTAATGGGAATTTGAAAACGTTTGCATTGAAGTGCAAAAACACCCAAGGATGGTCAATTCTTTGAAGATGCATTGGTCGATTGTGCTCAAAACTGTCCAACATAAAGAGCAAGATATTTTTCTTTTACCGCTTCGAAACATTTAAATTTCATCGTAATTAATCTAATCTATGGTGCACAATGTTCAGGCAAACTTTAGGATAATCGATAAATAATAACTTTGCCATTTTTCCGATATTTATTACATGGCAAAAACTTCCTCATAAAGTTTTTGTACTGTTAATCGAATAAATAAAGTGGAGGTTTGGTTAAGTTTGGTCGATGGCACTGTTTTGCTGCGGGTGGACTGGGTAGAATGCAACATTCTATGGGGCCCATAGTATGGGCAATCAATCAATCTTAATAGAGAAGTTTTGTTATCAAAAGTATTCTCACTTGGATTATTATTGCTGTTATAATGATCCACAAATGCTGCGTGGGATTTGATTGTCAGTAACGACACATAGCATAAGAGAGAATGCAAACAAATGTGGCGGATGTAAGTTGAATGAGTTTGACCAATATTTTTCTCGTTTGGTTCTTTTAAATGAGTTTAGCTCAATAACGTAGTGTCAAGATGTTATTTGATAGGTGCACCATTTGTAATCAGAGCTAATTTTCGCTCGTCCTTGTACACTTGCTGCCATGACGCTTCGTTAAGCGATGTAGAGATAATATTGCCAATTAGGGCATACTTTCATCACATTGAAGATGGCAGCACTCGCGAGATGCATGTTTCAACGGATCAGTTTACACAATGAACATGGTTCAATTGAAAAAACACGCAAAGAACTCACATTTCAAATGGCTTAACAATTGAGTGCGATTGAAATGAGACAAGGCATTGCTTATTATTCACATGATTCCGAGATATATCCATCGAAAACGTGAAATTATCATGACGAACCAATTATTTTCAATGCCGTTGTCAAGGATATGTGGCAGGAAAGTAGCTGGAATTTGAAAAATTTCCCCGAGTCTGTACATTCTATTTTGTTGTGCGAATTTTAGCCAAACAACAAAACATAAAAATACTTCTCTCAGATGTGCGCGGAAATGAACACTTGTAATAAATAGATTTAGGATAATTGAAGCTTTTCTTTTCAATGTGAGAATGTGTTGATGGCTCCCAAAAATAGCATGAAAAAATCCATCATGCGATAGAAAAATGTGAAGGCTTCTTTATTCTTGATTTACACTTTCATTAAAATTGGATACGATTTTGTTTGTTAATTATGAAAACGTGTTTTGCTTCTTATTTATGTTCGCCTTTTCTCCAGCTGACATTTTAAGGGACATTGAGAAGCTTTGCGTTCGAGGAAATTAAGTCTTGCTTGTGAATTGTTCATGAAAGAAGAGTGCTGGTGAGCACTT
The DNA here is from genome assembly GCA_028476595.1 of Obolodiplosis robiniae. Lineage (NCBI taxonomy): Eukaryota > Metazoa > Arthropoda > Insecta > Diptera > Cecidomyiidae > Obolodiplosis > Obolodiplosis robiniae. The sequence goes on along the minus strand of CM052014.1, from coordinate 26,180,559 downwards.
TTTTGGTGTCATTTACAAAATGGACGTGAACCTATTAGCTATTGCTAAAATGTCATTTATATTTTTGTTATGGGTTTTAATTTATATCCACTCTGGGTTTTTTCCAGTGACATTTGGCACGTAAATTGAATAAATTCCCTGTTGAAAAATGAACTAAAAGAAAAAAATTAGAATTTATTTAGTAATTAAACAGAAAGTATAAAATGGCATATGTTTCGAAATGAATTTTTTCGACTCAGGTTAATAGAAATGAAAAGAGCGTTTCGTTCGCAATTAAATAAGAATGTGACAGAATCGATGATGCTCGACTTTTTGTCTCTTTTCGTTTGTATTAAAAATTATTCGCTCAATGGAGACGTTTGTTTTTAAGCGACTTTCTTTGCTTCTGCTATATATAGATACCTCGTAATGATAAAGAAAATCAATGTGAAATGATCATACTTTCGTCGTTGGCACCAAAAAGAATGTCATAAAAACATGATGACACAGAGTCTTGAAAAACAACGACTCTCGATTTTTCCTCTGACGTGTGTGTGTGTATGTGTGTGTGGGTGAAAGAGAGGACGTTTCATTTTGACAGACATACTACGTGAATTATTATTTGTATTATTTGCACATATATTACGTTTTACTTTGTCTTAATGGCTCCGGTGGCGTGCATACGTCGTTACGTATCCAAGCACGAAAACATAAGCACTGAATGAGTTATAAAAATTTGTATGTAGATCTCGCGAGGTGCGAGCGCGTTAAAAAGCTCATACAGTGTCACAACATCGTGCCAAATTCATGCTCAACACCAGTTTGCAGCATTTGGAAAAACATACATTTGCAAATGAATTGTTCAAGGGGGGAATCATTCTTTCCCAATTACTTTTAAAAATGACTTTCAAAAAGTTTCAATTAATTTCAGAATATTACAAATATTCTTGCAACATTAATTGCAATGCTCTGAAATGAATTTCAAAAGTAATTTTAAAAAAGGATTTCCCCCTTCGGAAATGTTTCACGCATACATATATAACTTTTTTCGGATACTATGTTGTAAAAACGTAGAAATTTTTATTGACATTATTTATTCAATGACATGATTCAAAATTGCGTTCGCTGCTCCATTTTACATGCGAGCACATAATAATATTTTTAACGCTTTTTTGCGGTTTTTTATTGAAAAATGCTGGGAATCATGAATTTTTGAACATATACCGTCTTCAATGGTTCGACGCTCTTATTCTCCTCCCATATTCAATTTCTGATATGGTGTTGGTGTAGCTGCTGTTGTTTTTATTCTTGTCAGCGAGTCAGAAGTGAATTCGTGTGTTGTCGTCATCATCACATATGTATATTATTGAAGACATATATGTCAAACAAGTAATATCTAGTTTCCAGGTTCTTTCAATTTCAAATTTTCCTCTTTTACACATTTTTCTATCCTTGCTGTCTCGGTGTGGACTGAACATTTTCTATAAATTTTTGAATGGCATGAGATTCTATTTTCACCAGAACAGTGAATAAACGAGAGAGCAAATGTTTATATCGAACTGCATAAAACACTGGGGAAATAAGCTGTTGGCCATTATGGTACCCCATTAGTAACACATTTACTTTCAGTCTTATCACTCAAAGTATTAAATCGTCTCAATGTTCATTCAACTGAAAGTGCGGCTGCCACTACTGTTGTTGCAAGCACAAACCGCAACACTTCCATTTTTATTGACTGACGATTATGAAGCATGAAGATGAACTTGAAGCGGAGTAGGAAAAAGGCAGCGGAGCCATTGAATAATTGTCAACTTGCAATTGAGATTAAAAGGTACATTTTTAACGATAGCAAAAGTATATCGATTTTTTCATTCTTTTTTTGACAGCGTTATTATTACCTGAAGCATTACATATTATTGACAGAAAAGTATTACGCGTGGAATGAAAGGATGCACGGCGGAGTTCTGCTTGTAAATGCGTACATGGTAAGAGCTTTCGGAAAATCTGTTAATGGAAACAATTATGAGTCAGTTACTCAACAATTCGGAAAAACGAAAAAAAATCAAGTATTTTATCTTTTTGCAAAGCATCGCTGGCTTATGTGGATGGAGTAATTTTGATTTAATCCGCCTTATGCAAAGCTTTCAAACAGCAGCCGCATAAAATCATTGATTGAGGCACATTTTGCTTATACTACCCCATAGCTTTAGTAACATTCTTAATTCAAAACTTTTTCGCCGTTTTGGTGCATCGTGTAAATAGCACAGGCATTTAGATTACGCAGGCAATAGGAAAACAGTGAATACAACAAGTATGCATTTCATATGTTATTTCAACAATATAATCTGCTTATGTCGGCCGTCACCGACAAATATCGAAGATGGACAAAATAATACGGAAAATTTCCATCAACGCATTAGCTTAAAGCATCGTCTCAACCCCAAAAAAAAACACTTTGTAATCGGATTAAATGTTTTGGTTACAAGCCATAACGTGCATCAATTAGTTCCAGGATGCGTTCATAAATTTTATATGGTCGGGAGCCTGCTAAGCAAAAATATGAACAGCAGCAGTTGAATCCAATATGATAAAATAAAGAAAAAAATAAAGAATATCTGATGAGAAAATTGTGCATTTTCCTAAATCCGTACAATTTTCTCTCCAACGCGCAAACACGCGCACACACAGACACACATTTTCTACTTTATGCCCGAAGCATGAATTATTCAGATCATAACACAATGTTGATGTTTCGCAAAAGTGCATGTTTCATGCAATATAAATATCAAAAGAAGCATTGATACTCACAAAGCATATTAATTAAAAAAAAATTGTACTCAATTTTAAATTAATCCCGTGCATTTTGAAGTGGTTGGTTTTGAGTAATGCCACGAATTGAGATGTGCGTGTATGTGAACGCAATTAAATTCGAAGGTTTCGGAAATTTATTTAGTATTCTGTACGCAGTGTAACTCAAAGCGGTACGTTTACATTGTCGCATGATTCGTGGCCCGGGGATAGACTTTTGATACCGTTAGCAATAACAGCAATAGAAACGCAAGCAACACTAGCAACAACAATGTGGTATCAACATCAAAATCGGAAAAATAAAAATAACAACGTCAAAAATGCAAACAATGCGAGCCCGACATGAGCAATCGAGAAATAGAAAAAGAAGCATCGTGAAAATAATAATAAATTCAAACGAAACATTTTGACATCTAGCATTTAATTCGCTTTGCACACGTGTTTATGATCAACGGACCGAACGATAATATTTAAAATGACGCGTCGCTAACACAAAATTCACTTTGCATTCGACACCCTCTCAAAATCATTTACAAATGGATTGGAAATGAAAATGGAAATGGAAACGTCGCTGAAACGAGGGGATATTTTTCAAGGAACGCCAAAAATTGATGAAAACAACCATTTATTTGTAAAAATAACAATGCAATTCATTCGGTGGTGGTACATTTGAAGCCAATGCATTGAATTGTCGCCGCCGTTGAATAGAGAGTGCGTCATCTCGGTATTCCACTTGAATTATTGTGAAAGGGCCGTTTTAGCTTGATTCAATGAGCGTACAATAGTTGTTGTGTTTTTGTGCGCATTGAAGACGCATTTTTCACCATCGAAAACCAATTTTGTCTAACCACTACAAGTTCAACGACGTCTGCCGTTCTTGTTTCTATTGTTAGTTTGCAGCGAGCTTCAGTAGTTTTACGTGTCGCCGCATTTAGGGGCATTAGCAATTACTTCATGTCTTGTAAATGCACGTTTTGTGCACATGTTTGGTATTTTTGGAAATTACCGTACAGAATAAACATCAAGTACCTTGCAGGCAAGATGAATGAAAGCCAAAAGCCAATCGGACAACATTCATTTCGCAAATTTTCCCATCACAAATGTACCACCCATAAGCGATGCAAAATTAAAAATACATTTGGATTGTTCAAACAACTTAGGCATCCTTTTCTCTTTTCCACATTCCAAAAATTACTTTAATGTATTTTTGTGGCACTGTCTCGGTATCATTTGTTCGATGCAGGGTCACACAGCTCATCTATTTTCCTTTTGCGAACTATTCTGCCTCCTTTTATTCGATTGCACCTTTCAAAATAAAATCACTTCAATTCACTTAGAGATGGTCGTATGTGCGTTCGGGAGCACTCACTTCTGGCTAATTTCACCAGAAGGCCATTCTTTTGAAGCAAAGCGAATATCACATAAAGTAAATGGTGACTTCGAAATGGGCAATTTAATATGGCCACTGAAATTGAATGAAAATTGTCGCTATTATTATAAGACATCAATAAGTGAAATGTATTAACCACTTTGCCGTCGGGACCACAGTAAATCATATAAAGAAGTCTTCATACGTTTGTCTTTGTTTTTGTTTCACACTCCGTTTAATTGTTGTTCAATGCAATGGTGTCAATCAATAGAACCTTTAGTTTTTATTTATCAACGTTGATAATAAGTTCCTGATTTTGTGTATAAAAAATAAAATTCGAAAAAACAAATGATCAAATTGGAACATGTCCAAAAACTCATTCGACTGTGACTGTGAACTCTCGGAGAGAATCTCTGAAAACCTATTCCTTCTATTTTGAATCAATTGATATCGGATAATAATCCGACAAAATGGGTCAGGCAGGCATATGCATAATCTTGCTTTTAAATTCAAGTCGTACGGTTAAAGTAAATGTGAATGTTGAAACGCAAAACATATTGGACAACATAAGACAAAACGGTAACCAGAGTACAGTAAAAATCGTCATCATTATCCGGCCTCAGTAATTGAATGAAATGAAATGTATTTACACCACTTACAATCTTTTCAATTTAAGTTCAGATCGAATGTAGGTGCAGTTTATCGGTCGTGATGTTTTGTTTCCCTTTATGAAAATCATCGCATTTGTCGTCTATTTCAATAACACGAATAATCTCGTAACGTACAAAGCGGAAACAGAAAATGTGACCTTATCTAACGCAATGCGTTTCGCCTTTAATGTTGAATACTTTTCCCGGTATCCTCTTCTTTGTTCAGATATTCCATTCGATGTTTAGCATGCAACGCGAGTGTGTGTGTGCCCGTGCAAAAGGGACCGAGATATGAAAATCCATTAATATAATAAAAATGGATGTTGAACATGGATTGTATGGCACGTTATCTCGCACAATGAGATAGCAACAACAAGAAAAGTGAATTGCTTGGGCTGGAATAGAAGCGTATAGCTACTTTCAAAAAAAGCAAATCACATAATACATTCATAAGCCATATTCTAATGCATGTCGAAAAGTCTTAACGCAACTTGAGAGCCAGCGCAGACAGTTTTAGAAGATGATGAAAGCACTCAACAAAAATAGACGGCGTTCGACAGAAATTCAATACACTCTCAATGATATAATATTAAGTGAATTGACGCGGCTTTTTTATATATCCATCTGAAAATAATTCGAGAGACAGCATGATTTCCCTGTTATTATTAATTTTGTCACACTGAAATGCAATTCAATGAAGAAAAATCAGCGTGTTTTTATTTGATTGCAAAAATATTGCTCGCTTAGCGCGAGAGAAGATAAAATTGATAATGATTGCCGTAACACGATTTTTACTCGATCTTCGTAGCTGCAGTAAATTATTATGGATGATTTTTATGCACATTGAGTTCACGACACAATCAGAAAAAAAAAAGAAAAAATGATCAGAAATGTTGGCTTTTGTTATTTATACTGCACTACCGAACTGCATGAATGTGAATGTAAACAATGTTCGCGAAAGTGAAAAAGGAGCGAACAAACAAACCCGTAAACATTGAATTATAATTTTCTCATGGCTTGAAATATCATTTTTATTATATTCATTCGCGTGAAATGTGTGTATCGTGCACTTTGAAGATGGATTTATATTGTCAACATAAAATAAAATCCAACGTAACAATATATAAATGTTTTTCGTCAATGTTTTTCCGCCAGTAAGAGCGACAGAGAGACGGATCAGAAAAAAGGGATACGGAATTGTTGTTGCTGAGCATTGCTGCACTAGACGCTAAACCAATTTTGCGGTTGTATTCGTTATGGCAGCATAATGGCATCTTACAACAAAAATACACATAATGTGTATAACGATCACATTATTATGTCGCATCACGTACGACAGTAAAATGACGGTACGGAAGCAAAGCGCCGGAGAAATTGCCCAGAAATACATATCAGATGTACAAGGAGAACGAAAAAACGCCAGGGAAATTGTTTGTATGAAAGATGGTGGGTGGTTATAGTCTCTCGCTCCTCGCCACTGAACGTAAATGAAAGAAAAATCAGATTTGTGCAAAAATAAAATGGAATGAAATGAACCTCGTCATACCGTGTGCCAGTCAAAGGATTGGCTGAAACGACATCAAGACCATTCGTACGTATGATTCTCAAGTAATATTGGGCAAACACATCAAAACGGAACATTTACAGAAAAATGATTGGAACTAAAACCAATTGATTAAAGACCAAAATACCGACATCGCCAAAGCCATTTGGGAGTGAGCATGTGTGAGTGTGAGCGCAATCGGAGCGCAGCCAACAAATGTTTAGCCGTTTAAAATTGCATCTCAGCATGATATTTTCCTTTGAATTTGATTTCTTATTTCCGATGAATGCTATATTTGCTGCTGTGCTTCTCCTATTGCAACAAAGTGGCTTGTAATTTCAGTTTTTGGCATTTTCTATTTTTATTGTTATTTATTTTTTCCGTATTTATTTTTCAGCGAGTTCACAATATCAGTATGTAATAGTACACGATAAACAATAAAAACGATAGATTGTTATGCTTTTGAACAAAATCGCGATGCAATGAAACGATTATAAACCTACATCAGGTGGGAAAATTGGAAAATAACGCCAAATTACTGCGATTCTGAAATCGCAATTGGAAATGATGAAATCTCGTTTGGGTGGCATGGTAGTCAGTTCTATTATATACATTTTTTTCTCGTGTTTTTCCTAATTGAAATTTACATTGAACCGTTTTTTTCTCTTTGATATCGCAAAAAGATGAAAATAAAAATCGGAATTGTTCTGGAAAATGTCTATTTATACAATTTTGATTGTCTGGCGTCTGATTCTTGAATGAACTCACAGTTTTTGTAAAAGCAATATCTTCAATCAACGCTGAACAATATAATGCAATTTAAAATCTATAATTAGCAGATAACGGTGAAGATTTTATCTTCTGCAATTCCGTTAATTCGTCGATTTTTTATTGAAAACTCACAGTTTTTCCCTTGCGTCGATACGGCATGCAATTTACTGGAGCAATTAAAAAAATTATAGAAATTAACGTCCTGTTATTTGCATATTCTTTCTTTTGGAGAAAAAAAAAAAATAGTTTCACCTCCATAACAGCATGTTTTGGACGTTCACAAGAAATGAGTAATGAAATGTTTGTTGATTTTTTGTGCCTTTCGAATTCTTTTAAGATGCTTCATTCCACTTTTACGCAATGTTATTTATTCAAAAACTTAAATTTCAAACAACATAATATTCGCTGCAGCAAGAGGAGCCGAGCTGCACTAAAGTAAAATGGAAGTAGCTACAACTTGAACATAACAATATTAAGATGTACTGGCCTAAAAGTTGAAAAGGGAAAAAAGAAATGATTGTTTATTGCTGAAACACTTAAAGAATATTAATAAACATATTTGCTTTAAAATAACTTTTGATTATTTATAGCGAATCGGACGTGTAGACAAGATTGTACCGGTATCGATTGATTTTATTTTTCATCGCCGTATTGTCGCGGGAATCAGATGGATATATAAAAGCTGAAATGTATATATTGACTAATCGATTTTCGGAATAAACAGATTTCAATTTGGCTAAAAACTTCTGAGAAAACTCCGAAGTCACCTCTGAACTATTTCATTGATTGTGAACAAAATCGTTCGATACATCAACTAGTACTGTTTACCTTATGACAGATTTCATCGTGATAATAGATGAAATTGTTCGGGGAATTATCTATTTATTCACTTTTGATTTTCTGGCAGCTGATTCTTGAGATGAAGGAGAGGCGAGTATGTCTGCGTTGTTTCAAATGTACATACTTGCCTGTCCATCTCATCGTTAGAAATGTGACTGAAATTCAATGTCTCTAGCGTTTTCTATTTCTCATTTTGTTACTTCTGTTGAGAGTGTCAATTTGCTTTTGCTTCCCATCTTTATTGGACACTTGAAAAACATCTCAAACTATACAATTTAATGGACACACATGTATTTGAGTTGAAGTATGAAAACGACTGAAAATAAGTCGAATGGACATCACGCTAAAGTTTTGCACTTCACCTTCATTTTGCGATATGGACTTGTTCCGTTCCTTCGCTCGCTCGGCGTATTGGCTGGGCGACGAATCTATTTCATCAATGTACTCGAATCTATTTGTCACAGTGAGAACTCATTCAGGTATGGCAAAAGTTGTGTGCCAGCACATAGCAGATACATATCAAATTACAGCGTACGAATAAGCAAGAAAATGACGAATGAAAGCATCGAAATCTATATTGATCATATAACATGGGGAATATGTCATGGCTGATGATATCGTAACGAAAATATTGAACAATACATTCAGCACATTATTATATAAAAAATGATTCATGGTACGGCAAAGATCCTGGAAGACTTTGATTTGCTAGTTGCACTTGAAAAATCATTCACCAAAAAAATTGAGCATCCAAACACCTTAAGTGCTTATCAAGAAATCAAACGATTGCATGACCTTCGATAACTGATACCTGTCCCTTTTTCCTCTCTCAAAAGCAATTACTTTGGATCCTTCTCGATATGTGCCCGATCATCTGCTCAGACAGGAGTTTGAAGTTCACATGTAACAGGCATGCAAATTACATAAATGGAAGCCAAAAATGGAATTCGCGAAGATGCAAAACCACGAATGCGAATAATTGCTCCGATTTGTAAAGTTCAGGATACATTTCGGCGAAACAACAACAAAAAATCGTTTAATGTACTGAAATAAAATATTTTGTATCATGCTCAGAACGAATGTCAATCGTTAAATTTTGAGCGCTTAAACGCAGCTCTATCAACAAAAATATGGCAAAGTGTTCTTGTTAATAGCATTGAATCGCATTGAATGGACGTTTAAAAACGTACGCACAGCCAAGTGAATCAAACGGTTACAAAACACGCCGAGTAAATGAGAACGAAGCGTTAAGCATTTAAATCACTTTCTGTGAATGTGCTCTGATGACATTCTATAAATAGTATAGAATGTTATTGTGAATGTTTCTGCTTGTGACAACTAAATGGTATCGAAGTGCGTTCGCAAGCAGCTGTTTTGTATGTATGAGCCCATGTGAAGGTCTGCACTGTAAATACAGAACGAATGTCAGAACTATAGTTCATTTATAAATGAAGAACTATAATGAGACTGTAAATGTGTGCGTTCATTTAAGAAAACGTCTTTGTCATTGTTTGTCAGTGCCCACTGCGATCACAATCGAACGTCAAATAATAAACAATGCTTGTTGAATCTCCACATTGAGTTTCAAAATCATTTTTTAAAATCAGATAGGCAAACTATATCGTTTCCTGAAGTCTACAGTGTGTTTTACTCAAATTCTAAACAAATCACATTAATAATTAGCTTCTATTGTTCAGTGGAGTAAATTTTGAAACAAGTGAACTGATACATAGAGACTGAATTTACAGAAGATTTCGCTCCAATAAAACGTCAAATATAACGCACATATGACGGATTGTTTAATAAATCTACCAAACCTAAAAATATTATGATAAAATATTATCAAGTACATCGAAAGGATAAACAAATATAAAAGAAATGCACAGTAAGATTTATACTTACATAAATAAATAGGATAGTAATATGTATTCAATCGATTTAAATTCCAATACAATAACGTTTCTTGTTCACAGACATTCGTGCGGTGAAAATCGATGAGCAACAATTCAGATACTATTACATTGAAACATCTAGAGAAAAAAACGTTGACACATTCACAATAGTCGATTCAACTGACAGTTTGGCAGTGCTCTTGTTGTTTGACTTCTACACGTGATTGAAATTGGTAAAGAATTTCAAAAAATTGCACAAAAATGATGTGGAAAAAGAAAGAGAATACTTTTTTATGGAGCAGAGAATCAGATAAACGAAGTGCCTTATATACAAATCTGTGTACGCTACGACATCGCGAATTATTGATCGATATACAGAAAAAAAGTGATCGTGTTGCGCGAGAATGCAGCAAGCGAGGAGACGCTGAGATGAAGAAAAGCCGGTGGTCAAATGCATTGAGTATTTTCAGTAGATCGCTATGTTTTGCCGAAAGTCTGGAAGAAATCAGCCATGGATTTGCCAACCTTTCTAGGTGTTTCTACGAAATGAAAATGTTCAAAGAATCAATAGTCGATATAAATCTAGCAAAACAGTACAAATACTCCAATATAGATGAATTGGAACGACGACATGAATATTGTTTGAAAGCTATTGAACAGAGAAAACAGGTGAAACCGTGCATACCATCATTAAACTATGCATCACACGAAGCATTTCCGGGTTTGGCTGAAGTATTGAAAATTGACCGTAGTCCAGAATATGGATTGCTTATCAGAGCGACTTCAGATATTGCAGCCGGCAAAATAGTAATGATGGAAAAAGCATTCACAGCGCTGACCATCGGCAATGAAAAACGCTGCGCCAAATGTTTTTCAACTTATACGAATTTAGTGCCATGCAAAAAGTGTACGCGAGCATTATTTTGTTTGAATTCATGCGAATCGTGTGATATCCATAGATTAGAATGTGGTATGCAATACCCAATAACACATTCACTAATTAAAGAAGATTTTTTACCCGTTTTGCGTTCAATCACAGTGGCCATTAACACATTTCCGAATGTCAGCGAGTTGAAACATTTTGTCGAAAGTGTGATGTCTGGTGATCAATTGGAAATACCGAAAGACTCTCATGATCAACGATCCAAATACAGCATATTTTTGCGGCACTTCAACAAAAACTATCCAAGCTGGACGAATATAACGAAATCAAATATTCAAGCGATGTATCAAACACTTATGGGACATCGGCCGATTGCCGAGAAATTCATAACAAAACATCACCAACGTTTTCTCATGCATTTGATTGGACATCACATCAGTATTAGAAGAAACATCGCAAATGGCATAGAGTTTCGCAATAAATCAGTGATACCAATCGTTGGTTCATATTTCAATCATTCCTGTGCCCCGAATGCAATTATGCTACCAATTGATGATACCGTTGTTGTGACGACGTGTCGGCCAATCAAAAGCGGTGAACAAGTATTCATATCATATCACGGCACCAAATTCACGGGATCATTCATTGAGAGACAGAAAATCATTGACCATGAATTTCATTTTAAATGCAAATGCGAACGATGTGCTTTAGAAGTCACTGATTCGATTGAGCCAGCACAATTTTTGGACGCACAACAGCGAAAGCTACTGAAAAATTCGGCTGAAACACTACTCTATACAATGGACAAAAGGAGAATTGTCACAGAACTATGCATACAACTACTCAATGAACATGGACACATTCTATGGTGCGAGGATTTAGGGATGGTACTGTCAAACTACTTTGTTTTATTACACACAAAATTCTTGTTAAAATCATCTTACTGAACTGAAAATATATTTTTTGGGAGAAAAAATGTGAACTGAATTATTTTTAGAGAGCAGTTTTGAAATAAAATGTTGTACATGGAGATTTATTTATATATTGAACAAAATAATGGGCAATGTTCTTTTATTTGTTTGGAGATATTTGCGTTTCAGTGAAAATTTTCTTCTAGTCAAAATTTTTAGTTCCAGTTATTATTTATTTATTTTATTTATTACGGAGCCTACATTTATGCCAATACGTGTTCGCAGCAAGCTGAGAACATGCTGGTCTAAGACCCAATACGGTATAAATTCCGCCCATGGTGCGTCTTTTGCAAAGAGAATACAGTCAGGGATGAGATGGTATAAAAGAGAAGCTTTCATACCAAAATTTGGTCCGGAAAACCATGGCAAAACCGGCCTAGCTCAGGAGAAATAGGAGAAATACAGTCAATATTTTTGCAGTTAAATTACGTTAACATCATAGAAAAAATGACAAATAAAAATGAAAAACTAGAAATAACTTAAAACTTATTGGAAATGAAATTGTGCAACAATGTTCCGAGAAATCGCGGGTTTATATTATGAATTATTTACTGTGTGGTACGTAACAGATGCTTTAGGTTATTTTTAAACGCAACAATGGACTTAGAATTTCGAATATCTACCGGTATACTTTTCCAAAAATTAATCGCTGATAAACTAAAGGCGCGCGTGTCAAATGTAGTACGTGTCAGTTGAAGAGAAGTTCATAAAAGGTAGGACCTACTATTTGGAAATGTTATCCTCTCTGATACGAATAGCTTCATCTTGCGAATATTTCATACAAATTCTGCGACTCGCTACTCAATCGACTAATTTGGGACATATTTGACTGGCAGTCCCTGCCTTACTTTGATTATCTCGAACAAAAAGACATAACAATTTTAGTTACAACGAAATAAAGACAATGTTGTTCCAAATCTAGCGACCGGTGTCTGAAAATGACCAGTGAAAATTCACAAGCTAATATATAGATAACATTCAAAGTCGTGAGATGGAGGAGTCCGATCTTTGAAATTGGGTGTCGTTGCAGGCCCTTATGCCATAGGTCCAGACTATAATACTTAACATAGAATATTCAACACCCTTTTTACTTTTCCGCACACACCACTGTGTGTGGTAAAAGTATTGCGATCGGTCCAAAAAATTCAAAACGCTCAGAATAAGTTTTCTATGCGTTTTGAACCTGGAAAACACGATTGCAACCATTCCCGGAGCAATTTTTTGTCCGTGTGTGGTACGTTGACCGTTGTCCATTTTACGCAAAAATTTGTTAACACGATAACTCAAAAAATTGATTTTAGAATTGAACAAAAATTTACACACACATTTTTCTTCATTAGGAATAGAAACCTTTTAATTTTCAGCCTAATCGGATATTTTTTTCGGGTAGCTCTAGTGGAGTGGAATCAAAAAATGGGCTGTTTTTCAATATAATTACGAAAAATTTGTATGGGCACTATGACTATTTCGCATTGTATCATAATGAAATTTTCACAATATAATTTTTTTTATAAAAAAAATGAGGCATGCAAAATTTCAAGTCATTCCAATGAGATTCAGGACTACCTCCCCTGTAAAATTTTCGATTTCCGGGGTCTTCTCGGGTTCGAAACGAAAAATTTGTATGGCAGCTATCTCAAGTTTACATTGTAACGAATTGAAATTTCAGAATTTTATTTTTTTATGAAAAAAATGAGTCGTGCAAAATTTCAAGTCATTTCAATGGGATTTAGGACTACCTCCCCTGTAAAATTTTCGTTTTTTGGGACCTTTTCGAGGTCAAAATTGAACATTTGTGTGCCGACTTTCTCAAGTTCACATTGTAACGAATTGAAACTTTGAATATATTATTTTTTTATGAATAAAATGAGTCATGCAAAATTTCAAGTCATTCTGACTGGATTTAGGACTACCTCCCCTGCAAAATTTCGGATTTTTGGAGTCTTTTCGGGGTCAAAACTGAAAAATTGTATGGCGGCTATCTTAAGTTCACATTGTTTCCTATTGGAACTGTCAGAATATTATTTTCTATGTTTTTCAAGTCATTCTGATGAGATTTAAGACCAGCTCCCTCAAAAAATTTTCAATTTTCGGGGTCAATATTCAAATCAATAAATTGGATGAAGTATTTGTGATTTTCTAATCTGTGTTTTTTCATCAGTTTGAATGCTCATGCTGTTACCGAAGGTTATACTGTTATACATAACATAAATATAGAACCATATCTATCGTTGGCATGAATTGAAAGTTCACATCAGAGTGAACTAATTCGTAATTGTTATTACCAATTCAAAAATAGAGAACGTTGAAGTAAGAATTAGGAACTGAGATGTTTATTTGTTTTTATATTAAAATTTAAATTTAAATCACATGATGTGTAATGACTCGAAATTCGATCTCATCGTTATGACTTCAAATTTTCTGTGATTTATTCTCAAAGTTGCATGATGATTCGATAAGAAATAAACATAAATCCAATACAAATTAGTAGCAATCAATGAAAAATGCGTAAGCCCGAACAATTTCGGGAAATGTGCGGAAAAGTTAATTTTACGTACGTAAGACCATTTATTTATATAATGTTTTAGTAAACTAATATATTATTCATAATGCCAGTTTGAATTCCAATTCACTTCTGACAGACACTTTATTATTCGTAAATTGAAAACGCATCAAAACTGTGGTGATGTTCTGTCACGGCCTGAATTCGTGGTGTAATTCAACCAAGCTACCCGTACATAGATTTTCAAAGTAGTTATCGACATTTTACAGCTGTCTGCATACAATATTAAAACTGTAACGTTACAGCTAGTATTGCTCCATGCAATTGTATATGAACAATGCCGTACCGCAACAGTGAATCGTTTCTATTTTCATCCTTAGTAATGAAAGCTTGAAAATTTGATCCAAAATTCCAAATCCGCTGTTGTGAGGAATCCTATTCTCCAAACTAGTTATTCTGAACATATGGGAATTTTTTACAACAAGTTATTAACCAATAATTTACAAGTTAGTTTTCGTTAGCATTTATTAAATTTTTATTACAATTTCACTAGATTATGGACAGAATTCTGCTCGCATTTCTTAAACTGGTTTTCAGTGGATCTTCAGGATGGTCCATACCGGTTCCTGGAGGCAGTCTGATTGAGGATCCACTTCCAGAATTTTGTCCGGATTTTTTTATTGGGTTAGGTTGCCCCCCAACTAATTACTGAGAATATTTTGTGATGTGGCACTAAATTGCTAGCCTCAAATCCGAAATTTCTCATGAACGATTTCTTAAGTATACAAATAATCCTTTATCTTATTAATTACATTTTTTGTCTGCTCAATATGCTTGATTTGTGTGTAATTATTGGACAAATTTCTTGTCAATTTGATGCCTATATTATGTCCACATTGTGCCTGCTCTACAGGCCTAATTTGTGTAGAATATTTCATGCATTTTCATCACATATTTCATTTAATTTTCATGCGAGATTTCACTTAGGTCTGATTGCGTATCGCTGACTGGCTTGATATGATAAATAAAAAGAAAATATGGACAAAGAGCCTATTTCAGTATGATTTGTTTGTTTTATTCCTCATGAGATATTTCTCTATTTATATAAATAATGTTAGTTTTGTCAACAAAACTTTTATATTAGATGATTTATTGACTAGAGTTTCGGTGAGATAGTCTTTTCTATCTTTTCCGGTGTTTGCTTGTTTCAAATATGAAATTTTTCCATCAATTATATCAAATTCTGATTTTTACTGAGTAGAAAAATGTAGATTCAAAAAGATCAAAAAAAGAATAAATTAAAATTCCATTTCAAACATTTCAGATATTTTTTTCCATTCAACTGAACTACCAATCTAACATTTCTTATGAATGAAATAAAAATTAAATCAATAATTCCGTATGCATGTACTGGTACTTCATTGCTGTGCCATCGTTGGGATGGAGAGGCGAGCATTGCTGTGTGATTTCAAATTTTCATACTCGCCCCTCCATCTTACCGATAGATATGTATTGGTGTCCATTTTTTGCTGTTGCTGTTCGTTCAACCCTTCCAGCTGAATTTGGAGTTTTTTTTTATATTTTTATATTGTGTTTGGTTATTATTCATCATTTTTTATTATTTCGGAATTTCTCTATAGTATTTTTGGCACGTATATAAATTATAATTCATAAAGGTCCTGATGTCTGTGATGAACTCATAAAATATCATATTCTGTATTTCAATGTTACAGTGTGCGTGGCTCTTATTGTATCCAATTTCGATCATACAATTTCTGATGGAGTCACTCCAATTGAATTGTCATTCCAAATTTTTCCATGCACGCATTTTCACATGCAGTCATTGAATGCTTCGGAAGTGCGTTTGGGGTGAATTACTTGAATGTGTAAATGTTGTGGTTCGGTGATTTGCAACAAAATTGCTTGGGTCGAACGATGGGCGACCATATCGATCATGATTGAGTGACCTCAACACACTTAAGTGAGTTTGTGAAACGAAAATCAGGTCCAATGAAACCAATGTCGCAGCAAGTGTACCACTTTTACATTGCTGCCGGGTTTTTTTTTCTCAACAATTTTCGAAATCTATTTCCATACATACAAGTGAGTAAGAAAGCGAATGGGGCAAAAGCGATTTGCGGTGTGGCAGCTTTTTGTGTCAATCTTAATAAAATCGAGGAACAAAAATCGATGCTGAACCAAAAACAATCCAGAAAAAACCATTCAACTAATGCTGATAATTTCAGATTTGGCAACGTGTGTGCAATTTATCAAATCTATCGTTGAGATGGAGAAGCGAACTCGCCCGTCCATCTCACTGATAGAAATGTAATCCAAAACCTTTTGTATGTATAAATCACCTGAAATGCCCGCTATTGATTTTTTTCAAATTGAATTAAAAAACTCTCAATTCGTATTAGTAATTGTAAAAACGTGTATTCAAGATTCGATCTCTTAAACGTAAGTTAATAAATAGCTTCAATAATTGAAGGGGCGTCAACCTCAAAAGCGAGCTCGAGTGATAGCCGCCGTGAAATCGATATAGCAGACAGAATGTGCCGGCAGATTCAAAACTACACAATTAATGGCGTGGCGGAGTCGACTTTCATTTCATTGCTATTTAAGTAAATCCATAAAACAATTAGGTTTTAATTAACTTTCTTGAAAAGTCTCAACAACAGATGATAAATGAGTGCTGATAAAAAATGGGGGGGAACGCAAATCAAAGGACTTATTTCTAGTTGGCATTTCAGTGCACTTGATTGTAATTGTTCGAATTCAGACGAAAATAAAATATGCTCTTCAACACGATTTGTCAGCTGCAACAACAGTTTTTGGTAAAATATGCTTCCAAATGAACAGTGAAGACAGACTTAGCTTATGTTTCTCTGGCGACAAACTACATGTGAACTACACAACGAGTTGTGGCGAAAGGTAAATTATTTCTTCTTCACATAATGAATAATTTCGACCGCCTGATGTGTTAATACTGCATAATTCATATGAACGGCTGAAAATAATAGTGCAATAGTGTATTCTGGTTTTCAAATGAAGTGTCCCTAAAAAAATGTACAATATAAGCAAGTGTCCCTGAAAATTGTCTCAGTAAAATTGTCCTAAATTTTCAAATTCGATTTTCGCATAACTGATAAGAGATAAGTTATAAGTGTCTCCAGCAAATATATTAAGCTTTTTATGGTCTACATATTTGGCGGAGACACTTATCACTTTTCTCATATCAGTAATGCGAAAATCAAATTGCAAAAGTTGGGACACTTTTACTGAAACCATTTACAGGTACACTTACAATATATTGTAATTTTTTGAGGGATACTCATTTGAAAACAAGAACACATTGCATTATTATTCTCATTTATTCATATATTCGATAGCAAAAAACAAACTTATAAATTCAATATGTAATAACTGACTATAGGAATAAGAATCTGCTTTAAGAACATCGGCTTTGAATTGCGTGCTAATGAAAATTAAACGGATTATTAATGTTGCGTATTAATTATGGTTTCATATTCCTTTTTTTCCATACCATGAAATAGTTTAAATAGAAAAATACGCAAGCTACAGTAATATTGTTGCGATTGTTATTGGGCCAAATACAATTTTCGGTGGAGTAGAAGGCTACTATTCGAAGTTTGAATTTTGCAGATATCATCGAAAAATCTGCTCCAATTGCCAGCGGCTTTCGGTATTTTTTAATGGGACAAAGGAAAATGTTTGTAAACCTATTATGTAAAAATGTACAAAGTGTTTTCCATCTTTAAGCCTTTGCAATTCGTAAGCTTTTTCTGCTCATGATTCGATTCCAGGAAAAGGATTTTGTGGTTTCCGTGTACGACGAAAACTTATTGTCATCAATGGAATGCACATCGGTGATGGTCTGAACAGTTAATTCTCTAGTTTTTGTTTTTGAGGAGATGCCTTTTTTCTCCGTTTCGAACCACTTTTATAAATTGTCTTTGTGCGTGTTTCTATTAACACATCACTCAATAAGTCTTTGATCTGACACATAGATGGCGCCACTAGTACCGAATTGCCCACATCAGTTGACAGCTAAAACCTTAAGATGACGTTTGTCAAAATTTGAGCCAAATCGACCGATTAGTTTGCGAGTTACAGTCATTTGGGTGAAGCTACTTTTGTCATTTAAAAAAAAATGGATTCAAAGCAATTTCGTGTGTTGATTTATCATTGCTATTTGATGGGAAAAAATACCGCCACAGCCAAAACTTGGCTTGATAAGTGTTACCCGGACTCTGCACCGTCGAAAGGAAGCGTGGTATATTGGTTTAATGAATTCAAATGCGGTCGTACAAGCACCGATGACGCTGCACGCTCTGGACGCCCAAATGAGGCTGTCACCGACGAAAACATCAAAAAAGTCCACAAAATCGTGTTTTCCAATCGCAAAGTGAAAATGCAGGAGATAGCTGACACTTTAAAGTTGTCGGTTGGAAGTGTTTGCACCATTTTGCATGAGCATTTGGGCTTCAAGAAGCTTCATTCGAAGTGGGTACCGCGATTGCTCTCACCGGACCAAAAACAACATCGTATCGATGATTCAAAGTCGTGGAAAACGATGGAAAAAATACACGATTTACACTTCGAATTGCTTCCGCACCCACCATATTCGCCAGATCTGGCCCCCAGCGACTACTGGCTCTTTTCAGATCTCAAAAAGATGCTCCAGGGCAAGAGATTTCGCTCTGATGAGGAGGTGATCGCCGAAACTGAGGCCTATTTTGAGGGACTTCCGAAATCGTTCTATAAAAGAGGCATCGAAAAGTTGGAGGATCGTTGGAATCAATGTATAACCCTCGAAGGAAACTATGTTGATGAATAAAGTGGAATTTTGCCAAAAAAATGTTTTTTTTGTATGTCAGATCAAAGACTTATTGAGTGATGTGTTAAAACTGAACATTCTCAAAAAATGGCCATGTGCCCTAATATGTTTGAAGAACTTCCCCTTCTTTTGATTTTGGTCGTTCCCATTACGGAAAAATTTCATAAATTGAATATCTTTGATCCATAATTTTCCTATGATTCATGACAGAGACTTTACATGACATTTAAAGAGACAAAATGTTCCCGAAAAACGAAAATGAATATAAACTTCTCAAATGATATTTGCAACTTTTGATTGGATCACTTTGAATTAAAATCGTTTGATTTTTGCCGATTATTCACCATTAATTAAACTTTGTTTTTTAGATTTGCCAGAGTCCTTTTTCAAATCAATTAAATGAATGTGACTGAAACAGATTAAAACTTCTTTCGGCTGACTTTCGACAAAGGATTAGGCCAATAAAGAGAACATTTGCAGACAGTTTTTGTCTATGTATTCAATTCTATATCATACTCTGACTTAAGTACCAATCATTATCAAGAAAAAGGCTTTTAAGTTTTCCTTTGAACATTGTTTAACTTATCCCCTTATTTGTACTTCTGCATATCATGTGTTGCTTCCTTGCCTATATATGAAAACAGACAACATTCAAACATGCTTTATATTTATTTCTACTTCATTTTACTTAATGTTGCTAGAGAAAAGAAGCGTTTTGATTTATAAGAATATTTTTCTACTGAATTTATTTCATTCAAGGGAATTTGCCGTATTAATGCTTAAATGTATTACATCAAGTCATTTAATTATCAATACATATTTCATTTCGCAGAATCTACGTGCTATATCTGAATAAATCTAGCCTTTGTTTTTATTTATCGTAGATAAAATGATAAAATGTGGAGTTGAACGGGGAACATTCAATATTGTTGATGTACTTGTGCACTGTCTTATTCATATTCTATTTAATATGTGCAATTTTCGAAGACCAGCGTGTTTTTTTTTGATCATTTTTACGATACATTTTGTCAATTAAATCAACAGAATTGCACTGAATCAGGTGTAGGAAAAAATTCAGTCTTATATTATCCTCGAAATCAGTAGAGGATTTTTTGATGACACGTTTATATGATACTCATCGTTTTCTTCCATAAGCCGCAAAGCTTCAAACTATGACAAACAAGCTCAAAATCAATCGTATACTTGTGAGCAGTTTGGACCTATTCGACCCCAATGGAGCCGTGACAATTCATTTTCAGAATTGGTGGCGCTATACGGTACCTATTCTGCTCAAAGACATTGCTTCTTTTATTGCTCTGAATTTTCGATTCACTGCCAAAATGATTTCGAAATGATTTCTTGCTGTTTGAAAGAAATGATTGATATAATAACAGCAACATAAAAAAATATCAATTAAAAAAATTAATCAATTATTCCTATGCAAAATTTGGCTGATTGTCTGAAACGCAAATACAATGCAATTTGAGTAGCCATTGCAGAAGTTTACAACGTGCGATCCACAACTTTTGGAAAGTCCAATGTAAAAATAATCACGGACACGGTAAAAATTAGGTGTATTCTTAAAGTAAGCAATGGTTCTTTTAAAGTTACTTGGTGTATAAATAATTTCATCATTAGATTCAGAGGCACCTCTTCTGAAACTTCGCTCGACTTGGGTGGTTCGAGTTTTCGGGCGTTTTTCAGCTGCGACATCTTTAAATGCTATGCCGCACACCTTGAGCGTTGTTGTTATGACAAGACCAATGAAAACTTCAGAATATTTTCAACACACATCAATGAACAGAAGATCTTTCGGAATAGAGAGTGTAACGTTCATAAGCTTGTTTGCGAAGTGGATGTTGCTTTTGCAAAATTGCAATACCAAATCGAAGTGAACATCATTGTTTGAAAGATCCAGTATATAGTCGCAGTATGTGTCATCATTCCATTTTCAACTATAGTTATTTTGGCTGGACAATTCGATCAATTCATCTTCAATTATTTTGCGCTGATCCTGAGTAAGATTGCCAGTCAATTAAGATACATTGGAACCATTTGTATCGTATTTCTGCTTTTGTTAACTAAATGCAGCTAAATTTCGTATGATGTGATCCAACGAAGAGCTCATATTTTGCCTTTGGTGCAGATTGGAAAAGGCCAATAGAAGCTGCATTTGTTTTGGGCTTAGACCAAGTGCCTGCGTCAGTCGCAGTCTACAAAGCTTTTCGATTTTCAATTTCCAAAAAGCAACGTCTTAGAGGCTCCAAAATTCGAAATGGTGATCGTACGAAGTATTCGGTGTTGCGCGTTATGAGTGCCAAAATTGCAGGTCTGCAAAATCCATAGTTTGCATACAGCTTTTTGCATATTTCAAGATTTTCATCAATGACCTGCGTTGAATAATGCAGTTATATTCTTCATATTAATTCATAAAACTGATAATGTCTTCGTTAAGTCTAGCGATGGAAACCAATTCAGCTCCGCACTTTTTCATTTCGCCCACGGAACATTCGAAATATTTATTTAGTTTTCCGAATTGGTCACCCAATAGCATACTACATTCATTCAGAGTCACAAATATTCTTATCAATTCCCCCAAATCGTTGGTGATGGTTGGATCTGTGCCATTTTCACTACAAAATATTATCATAAATTATCTAAAATAAATCACAGTCGCCGGTGAAAATAATGTGAAACGTAATTCCGCCATTTTTTGATCCGAATTTCAATTTCTTGTGAAATGTTGTTGCCACCGGCTCTAATGAATTTCTTTGTACTCAACGTTTTTATATGCACTGTCCAATTTTTATATTATTATTTTCAAAACCGCTGTAAAATATCATCGTGAAATATTTAGTTGGCGCACGTCTGTGCAGGTCAAGATGTCCAATAGAAAATAAAGAACAAACAAGAAGGCGAAGAACAAATCACCAAATTTTCGGTATGCTCGCTGCGTACAGCAATGGCATTGATGTCTGTAGTTCTTATGTGTGAGTGCAGTAAAATCAAAAATTTCGAATCTCAAACATTAAAGCTCAATACAAACAAATTGTATCTTGTCCGCAAGGAAATTGCGAAGCAGAATTGGTATGAATTTGCTTTGTATTTGTAGCTGCTGTACATTGTACAGTGAAACAAAATTGTGTTTTGGGTAAATATTTGTAGCTACTTTTATTCATTTCTAAGAGTCAAATTAGAATATGAGGAAAGAATCTACCTACGAGTGAAGTAATGAATCATCAGTCAACTTGGAACCAAAAATTCAATTTTTGTTTTACCATACTGTTTTGGCTAGATAGATTATCGATCCTTTGGATAATTTGCAATCAAATCGAAGATTCTAAAGATGAATCGGTGGGAAGAAAACTTACCTTCAGATTAGATAGGAAAATTATTGAATGTTGGAACTTTGTCGCCAAATAATGCACTCTAAATAGTTAGAAATAATTGTGAAAAATAAGCTGTATGTAATTACAATGTCAATCACGTTTCACATTTATTTCGAAATAATTCTTGTTTCACGATTATTTCCATTATTTTCTTGATGTATTATTTCTCTCAAATAGTTTCAAATTCAAAACTCTTCCTGTATTATCTGAAGGTAAATTTTCTTCCCACCGATTCATTGCTCTACGTCCTCATCCTACACAATGAAAAACTCCATTATAAAGGAGTGTTTCAATAAGTGTCGGGATGTTGAATTAAAATAAAATACAAAAGAAATTATGACTTGACCCTTGCACTTCTGTGGGTGCATTTCAGTCCCGAATATTTTTTTTGGGTTTGCCGCGCCCCAAATGCGGCAATTTTGTTTGTTATCATATCCGTTTAACCAGAAATGCGCCTCATCACTGAAGATGATTTTTGAGCCTAAACGTTTCAATAAACGAACACGAATTTTGATAATTTCTACGCGTAGTTTAATCGTGTAATGATCCATGGTTAATTTGCCAAACCTTACTGATTACGTCTGTTAAAATAAAAACTGACATCTACTCACTCGTATCCTTAAAGAAGAATTCAAAATCCCGACACACCTATTGAAACACCCTTTAATAAGTGTATTGATATGAAACCGCTGTTCATTGTAGATGGAGCTAGTTCCATATGTAGTGTCTGTAGATTGTTTTCGGTGATTTTTATTCTAATTAAACATCTGTCAACCGTGTTCAGTGTAAGAAATACCCATTTTCATACAACAAAACAGTTTTTAATCGCTCTAAAAATGTCGAATTTTGAACCAAATTCTCATCATTTGGGCGAAGTTTTATTACATTACTTTCTCATGAAGAAAACGGCGGCTGAAAGTGATCGTAGTTTATAGTGAACGTGCTCTATCAGAAACAGTATGAAGAGATTGGTTTCGACGATTTAAAAGTGGTGATTTCTACCTCAGTAACAAAGACCTCAAAAAATTTGAATATACACAATTGCAAGCATTATTTGATGAAGTTAGCACACAAACTGAGAAACAATTGGCAGAAAGATTGGAAGTTACCCAATCCACCATTTCATGCAAAATAGGCATAATTACACAATTTCAGGCATAATTTCATGCAAAAAACAGCGGTTTTATATCAAAACACGTATTAATTTGATTCTGAAAATTGGAATGGTAGCTATTTTTGGTGCAATTATTTGTCGAAGGGAATTGAAATTATCGTAGAATTAACATTTTGTTGGTATCAATCTGGATTTTTCATTGGAATCAAACATCACTTCCACATTTGTCTTTATCTACCGAGGGCTAATTTATTTTCAAGGTGAAAAAAAGAGAGGAAGATCGTCACTTTATTACATTGTATACCGTTACGACTGTCAAAATTACCTGTATTTTTCAGACTTAGGCCCATCCATCACGTTCCCATTAACAATTTTTATTCCATTTTCATTCGTGAAAATGCTTCAAATAATAACATGATCAGAATATAGAAGCAAAGTCTGTGGCGAAAGTCTGAAAGCCGATGTGACGAACTGGTAATCTTAAATTGAAAATTGCCTAGCAACTGATACAATATTTACATTCATAAAATTTATGTTGTTGTAATAAACTGCTCGGTATAGAAACGTTTGCGAACGACGCAATGCAGAACGAGACCGTGCCACCGGAAATTGATTGACAGCGAACAAAAATCGCTAGAGAGCTCCAATCTCACATTGAAATCAAATGTGAAGAAATGCTCGCACACGCAAAATTGCTTGCATGAAATTCCGAAATACTCATGTTTACAATATTAAAATCGTTCCCATTTTCTCATTCAATTTATCATCATCATGGTATACCTTGCACCCTTCATCTCTAGCGTATTCACACAATTCAGCGTATTCTCCCACGCAATTTGTCTCGCCCATTGAACACCTGAGCATTTCACTTTAAAGTGATCCTTTACATCCGAAAATAACCAATAATTCGATCGAATCGATGTTTCAGGTTGTGACATGAAAGTATCCATCTAATGTAACGATGAATTTGCAGAATTACATGTCATAATATTAAGTATTACAATACTTCTTTTTTCTAAGAATACATAAGAATATTCGCAGCATTCATACTTTGCTATAGCCAAATGAATTCGCTCTTTGCTCTCGCCATTACCCAAAATTACTATCAGCATGTCGGTTCTACATTCTACCTTAAGTGTTGCCATGAAAGGGTTATCATCTTTTCGCTCTGAATATTTGCTCAATTCCACATGAATTTTTCAACATTAATTTCAGAGATGTGCTTGTGCATACGTCATTATTATTTCTGTCGAAAGTGTTTTCCATATTTTGTGATGTATTCGAAACATTTTTTGTTCACGCTGAGCTTTTTGAGAGCGACTAAGTATTTCAAACATCGTCGATCATTTATCTTGCTTTCGATAAATTGATTTTACCATTCTCTTGAAAGACAGTTATTGTCCATACTATTAAAGGGTTCATAAGCAAGAAGATAAGCGAAATGGATAGATGGGTCAGAACGGGATGAGAAAATAAGAAACAAGAATAAGTCTCTTTCATAGTATTATGAAACCTTAATCGACTGATTTATCATGCAAATAATAGAAAAAAATAAGCATGTTCAAAATTCTATAAAATAAAGGCAATTTAATTGATATTAGCGTTTTTTGAACATTCTCAGAACCGCATTGTATAAAGAACGATTGTTTATATCATGCATCCACAAATAATAATGAGAGCGTTCAGTGCGTAGAATTAATCAAGCAAATTCCAGGAATACATATGAAAACAGCCTTTCGCTATCACTAGAACAGATTTTGGAACGGTTTCACTGCTTTGCTTTGTGTTCATCGGAGCAAGCGTTGTGCGAAATTTCGATACTATGTTGTTCAGTTTCATTGTATTCGTGATGTTAACATATACACGTAAGAAAAAACGTTTCTGTATTCCAATACAAAACATTTCTCGGAACGTTCAAAACGGTTCGGTTTGGTTTGGTTAGGCTCCCTGTCTAAGAGTTTAAAGGCGGTATTACAGGAACATAAATATAAATATGGCACACAAGTGTGAAAGGCAAATTTACATGGCAACTTACTTGTATATATGATGACGATTTTGGTGTCATATATGAGTCGTTAAAAATAATCATTACACAAATGTTTCTGAATACACAAAACTGAAACTTAGAGTAAATGCATGAAGACTGAACCTTGAAAAAATTTTGTTTTTCGTATTTCAAATTCAAATTTAATTTCATTGCGGTTTTTCCAGATTCCTTCTTGTAAAAGAATAATTCCAATGTAATTCTTCCAGATTATTTGTTCCACTTTTACATTGTCAATTTTCGCATGGGTCTTTCGGGCATTTCTGATGTTCTGATCGAAAATATAACCTAACATCCCCCTAGTAATGTGCTTTCGGATGCATATAGGGCCAAAAATCGATCCGCGCCAACTTTTCCCAAACCGTTTTATCCGATAAAAAAAATTGAACGCAGGTTCGGATCGGATTCGCACGGATTCACTCCGTTCACTTCACAATATGTATGGAGAGTTCGTGTATGGACTCGAAGAAAATCGAGAATCTATGCGAATTCATTACACACTTCGTATATGTATACCTAACGAAGCAATTTGAGCTGTCAGTGAATTACCATGACAGAGAATAAACTGATGGTTCGACTGCATAAATTACTAAAAAAAAGTCTGAGTTCCGATCTAATAAGCTTCTTTGTCAAATTTGGTTTTAGTACCGAAAAATTATGTGTTATTTAATGAGTAGGTTTAAAACATAAAATATTCATCATTTTGAGCATTTTGAGAGACAAAACAACGCACATTGACAATATGCAATCAAAAAAAATCAATTGTCATTGAGATGCCGGAAAAAACACTAAAAATCGAAAATTTTGCAGAGAAGGTAGTCTTAAATCTTCTTTCTAGGTTCAAAACACATAGAAAACTTATCCGGGCGTTTTGAATTTTTTGAACATATCGCAATACTTTTACCACACACAGTGGTGTGTGCGGAAAAGTTAAAATATGCAAAATCGTTTGTGAAAAAACGAGAAGAAAAGTGGATATGCATCAATTGATTTTGGCAAATTGATTGATTGAAACAACAACAACAACAACAAAACAATAATGTAAAGTCCATTTTTGCCTTTCAGCGTTTGGCCTGTTTTACGAAACGAAATGCCTCATATACCCCTAACGATACCTCTCCACAAACCTCGATCGAGAGCCAAGTTTTGAGTTCCATCACACCATTCATATCCCCTCGCATTCAAATCATATTTAACCGAATCTAAATAACGTCGACGTGGTTCACCCCTATCTCTCGGCCCATCAGATTCGGCGAACAGAATCCGTTTCGGTAATCGCTCTTCTCTCATGCGTTTGACATGACCAAACCATCTCAGTCTGGATTATCTTGCTTGCTGTCCTCCCGAATCGACGTTTAAATCCCCCCGAATCGTCTCATTTCGGATTCTGTTTTCCCACTGATCGCGGCGCGAGACTCTCGAAACCATTCTCAACACTTTCATATCAGACACTTCCAAATCATGAATCAAATTCTCAGAATCAACCCCAGCTCTCGCTACCATATAGAATAGTTGGTCTGAAGATTGACCCGTGAATCAACATCTTTGTTTCTGTACTCAATTCACGTTATTGAAAACGTGTGATCTAAGTTGGGCTACTACTTTATTTCCATTAACCCTACGCTGTTCAAACTCTTAACTTGCCATCTTCCGAAAATATGCAACCAACATATTTGAATTGGGAGACTTCTTCCAAAATGTTTACATTCAAAGTGCAATGAATTGGCTTTCGAGTTTTGCCCACATGCATAACTTGAGTTTTTGTGCCGCTAATGGTCATTCCGAAGTTCGTACAAGCTCCTACCAAGTCTTTGATACTATTTTGCAGCTCCAGTTCAGAATTGCCAAACAGTACCAGGTCATCTGCGTAAGCGAGTGCTGAAATAATATTGCCCCCAAAGCTACTCCACCTCTTAAATTGGCTGATTTGATCAGCTCTTCCAAGCAGACCGTGCTTGTATGGGATTGGAGAGCTATTCGAGAGTATGCCAATTGACCGCTCCATTTTATTTTACATCGGTGAACTCAATTTAGATCCATTGTAATACGAACAAAATTTTTAATGACACAAATAATAAAAACAAATGAGTCATTGAAACGATTGAAATATCACATCAATACTGCTGCCCACTAGATAGCACTGGAGAACAGATATGATTCAAATGTCTCAAATAGCACGATCCCCTGAGCTCTTCCATATAAATGATGAATAAAAGAGGTAAAATTGAACAGCCCTGTCGGAGACCATTACGTACTTCAAACCATTCACACAAATCTCCATCCACTCTTACTGCTGCTTTACTGTTTGCGTACAAACTTTGAATCGCGTTGAGAAGATAGCCATTCACACCATAATCAGCCAAGACTGACTTAGATCTGGGAATACAGTCGTATGCTTTCTGCAAATCCACGAAACAGAAGTACAGTTCCCTATTTCTTTCAAGGAATTTCTCCATTAGTTGTCTATCTCATGCAAAAATTTTGATCTTGACAGCGGCGCATTGGGCGGAAGCCCGATTGATTTTCATCCAAGAGCGATTCAACCAGCGGGACCGTACTATTTGAGACATTTTAATGATATCTATTCTTCAGCGCCATCTATTGGGCAGTAGTATTGATGTGATATTTCAATCGTTTCAATGACTCATTTGTTTTTATTATTTGTGTCAATAAAAATTTTGTTCGTATTACAATGGATCTATATTGAGTTCACCTATGTAAAATAAGATGGCGCGGTCAATTGGCATACTCTCGAATAGATCTCCAATCCCATACAAGCACGGTCCGCTTGGATTCAACAATAGCTCTTGTTCTCTTTTCCAAAATTGCACTATATTAATTACTGACAACGCTCAATAGAGAAATTCCTCGATATTTGTTGCAGTCTCTATTACTGCCTTTCTTATGAAGTGGCGAAATGACTGCACCACCCCATTCTTCAGGGACAACAGAGGATCCCAAGCTAAATTAAAAATGAGATTCAACCAGCGTACACCCACCAAACCACTACTAATCAAATATTCATTCCGAATCTCATACACACCCGCACCCTTACCCCAACTCAACTTATCAATTGCACTCTGAATTTAATCCATGTTAATCTCTTCAAAACTCTCTTAACTCACATTTCCATTCATATTCTCATTCACCAAATCGGCATTTTCTACATTCAGTAATTCATCAAAATATTCCTTTCATCGTTTCAATACTTTCTTTCTGCCCATCACTACATTGCCCAACTTGTCCAAAACAGCTCCAGGATCATGTTTCTTGCTACCATTCCTAATATTCTTCACCCTTGACCAGAATACCTTATTCTTCTGTTGTCCAGCAACTTCTAGATCCTGACCAAATTTCTGCCTCCTTTACTCCTTTCACCATAATTTTCACCACACGCTTTTGTTCCCTATACCACTCCAGATTTTCATCAGTTCGGTTCTGCAACCGGCGGATCAATCTCATTCTCTTTCCTTTCACAGGCGTTCTAATATCTTCATTCCACCGTTCAGTCTTCTTTCTCCCATTCCTGACTACAAACATGCCACAGCACTCTTTCGCTTCTTCTACAAACACTTCCCTAAACAAATTCCATTCATACTCAATATCAGACGCTACATTCACATCTCGCACAGAAAAAAAAATTGGTAACTTTAATGTGTAAAGGGTAAATTTAATATTAATTTTTAAATAACATTTTACGATTTTTACCATTTGACATTTATGCGGCACATTTTGGAAATGAGTAACGTTTTGAGAGTGAAGCGGAAATTGGTAAATTTAATGTGTGCTGTGGTAACTTCAATTCATTAATGTATATCTTTTGAAAAATATTCCGCATTAATGTCAAATGGTAAAATGAATATTAAATTTACCTTTCACACATTAAATTTACCAATTTTTTTTTTTTTTGTCTGTGCGCAATCTTTCCACTTTCACTCTTTTTGTTGACTTCTTAAGCCGTTCTTGCTAATGCACAGTCTTTTGGCTACCAAGTAGTGATCAGAGTCTAAACCAAAACTTCTTTATACTCTCGTATTTAACACTGTTTCGTGCAAGCTTGCTTCAACAATGATGTAATCGATAAGAGATTTTTGACCAGGATTTTCCCACGAATACATGTGAATTTTCTTGTGCTTGAAAAAT
Organism: Obolodiplosis robiniae; assembly: GCA_028476595.1. Classification (NCBI taxonomy): domain Eukaryota; kingdom Metazoa; phylum Arthropoda; class Insecta; order Diptera; family Cecidomyiidae; genus Obolodiplosis; species Obolodiplosis robiniae. Next base: position 26,150,799 of record CM052014.1, on the reverse strand, counting down.
GAATCAGTTTCAACTAAATCCGTGCTCTGGCACAAATCGAGTAATCTCTTCCCATTACCTTTTGCGGCAGACTCTTCACCAAATTTTGCCAGTTAGGCGTTACTATGCGATGGATCCATCAACGCATTTGAATCCATCGCTTAAATTTATCTACTAAATGCGATGCGACTGACGTATCCATGCTTATCCCTGTTCCCAGTACTGCTGAAAAATTTTGATCGTTTCTACCCACTCTCGCATTAAAATCGCCTAAGAGAATCAGTCTTTCACTGCCCTTTCTATCGACTAAATCATTCAGATCAATGTAGAAATCGTTCAAACGGTCCCCTTCACATGGCGAATGAACACTCACAAATCTATAAATTGCTCCCCTAATTTTAATCGAGATCCTCATTAATTTTTCATTGTTTCCGAATCAGAATCGAGTATTCTTTACTCACTTCGTTACGAAAATTTGTTTTGAATCTCTTTGGTACAAACGTGTGAATAGTTTCGTTTCTGTACTTAGCTTCTCAGAGGATTTCTTTCCGCCTATCTGATTCAAATATCAAGGTCGTATTAACCGTACATTTACCGTTATGTTGACATAAATAGCAGAGAATATGCGCGTACAAAATATTTAATAGAATGCAAAATTATTGAGAGCATAACCCGCAATCGATAAATAATAGCACCATAAACTAGGAAAAATGTCGTTTGAAATACGAAAACAATAATAGTTGTACTAATTCGCAGTGCACTTTTCTTTTCACGGCCTCCATTGACAAACTAACGAACACAAACACTGAAACTAATGGACTGGTCATTTGCTCATTTTAAATTCAAAATTTTAATTTGACTTGAAATGAGTTTGAAAAATCGAAAAAGGATTGGTATTACGGATTTACGAGGCGACACCCAAACCTCTCTCTGAAAACACCAACGCCGACCAGTGCGAATAGGGCAAAATCATGGAACAAAGAATTGCGACGATTTTATCGACTTCTAACTGCCGCATTGGATGATTATCCATACCTTTCACGGTGCATTTGGAATGCAGATGAAACTGGATTCCCCACGGTTCCTACGAAAACTGTCGGTTGCTGAAAAAGGCTGCAAGATTGGTTTACATTCGGATGCAGAACGTGGCACAATTGTGGCAATGGCCATGACTGTAAGTGCTGGTGGCGATTTCATTCCACCGTTTAGATCTGGGTGGATGACATCATTTCATCAAATATGCACATGTGTCAAAAGAAAATTGTTGTTGGACAATCACAGTTTACACGTTACGATTGAAGTGATTGAACTTACCATTGAACTTTTTTTTGACACTTCCGCCTCATTGCAGCCACAAGCTTCAGCCTTGGATGTTAGTGTGTTTTGCCCATAAAAAATACTTTTATATTCAATGTGATGCATGTTTTCTTTGCCATTCATTTGAAATATTTTAACTCATTTGTTACTTTCAAGTTTCAAATAAAAGTTATTACCGAACAAACTTGATGTTTATATTTTTATTTAACATGAGGAGGCCCCATCCTAATATAAAAATCCATTTGAATCGATATTTATGCCTTTTTGGAAACAAAATTGGGTGGTCCACTTCTGGCAATTGAAAAAAAAAGAGTTTTTTGGCAACGATAAAAATATTGTGTGTATTCACAATTCTGAAAATCTGTGAATGCATAAAGTTTGGATGTTCGGTCCTCTAGGGAATAGAATTTCTAATCAAGCAAAAATTCCGATTTTTGACCATTTTATGGCAACAAGTCAAAAATTGTGCCTCATTTCTCCCGACAGCGCTCTGCCATATAGAATATTTGGTCTGAAAATTGACCCGTGAATCAAAATTCTAGTTTTTGTACTCAATTCACGTTTATTGAGCACGTGTGATCTTAGTTGTGCAACTACTTTATCATTGGCATTCAATGTGCAATTAGAATCAAAGACGTCTAATCCAAATATAATTCAATATCGAACACTACAAAGTGACGACCATTACACATTTGTTCATGTGAGCATCGTATAGCATTGTCAGAAATCGGAATTATGCACAACACAATGAGTATCACAAAAACTCACCTTTCTCATAAGTAATTTCATTCTTTGAACCAATTACAATATTCAAATTGTGTGCCGAACGAAAGAATATTTTTTATACGTTCATGAGGTGGTAACGCACTTTCGGACAGCCGCAGTACATGCTGTGTGTGGATGGAAGGATACATCCTTTTGTATGTCACCGACTCTGTGATCAACGTGTTTGTGTCCATGAATATATAAAGATTCGTATTTAGTGGGATATCTATTTGATTTCGATCAAAACAATTATACAATATACATGTACGCATATATGCAAGAGAGTGGAGTGACGATATTACGCGCCCTAACTACGTTATGAAAAATACATAGCAAAAGGATGGGAAGTCCATACGAAAAAATAAAATTAATTATTTTGAACAGAAAAATCCACAAGAAACTTTATTGTATGAAAGAAAATTGAGAATAAGATTTGATACGCCTATTTATACTTCGACAAGCCCAATCTATTTACCCGAAGTGATGTTTAGGATGTTTAATACAAAGCAATCGATGACTTGATCGAGAGTGCGCGACCAACAATGTCCAAATTTTTTTATGAACTTGATACACTCAGCATTCAAACGAATTCGCCCCATACTGCCAGCAGGAAATTGATAATTATCGAAATGTTTCAAAATATATTGATATGATGGATCGCCTCGCATTTCTTTCTTGCCAATTCGATTTTTGTTTAGTTGGAAGTCACACCTTTCACACGCGCATTGGAATTTCCAGTTTTCTTGAATGTATTGTTGTCGTTTCATTTTAAATCTGAAATCCATATCACCCAGGTAGTTCACGAATATTTGTTCACCTTTTTTAATAGGCCGCACCGTGATGCAATAGCTGACTTTGTCTTCCGTCCAAAGAAGGACGTTTGGTGCACATGAGTGATTGAACAGAGAAAGCAGATCATAAATGTACTTCATGCGTAGAACACTGCCATTGACAAGCTGGTTCTCGACGCGAAATGAATTTCGCGGGATGAGGTTTAGATGATGGTAAACAAGATTGAATAATTTGCGTTGTTTTTTTTTTGAATCGAACCACGATATTATTATTGATATTGACATAAGATACCCGAAAGCTTGTTGAGCCAAATGAATATCGGTATCTTGTTGCAGCGTTGGAAGTTGTAGCAGCACTGCATATCCCGAATAAGGATGGTCAAGCTTTTCAATTCCAATGTCTCGATTGTTGAGTGCTCTATCAACGAAATCAAGAAACTCTTCACAACACGGGAACATTTGAATTGCAACCAAAACCATTCGAATCGTCAATTTAACGTTGTAATTGTCGATTAAATGAAAACTTGAATTGCATTCCATTTCGTTGGTAATGTCTTTGCGTCGGCATTTTTCACTACAGAAAACAACATTCGCACAATCTTGACAAGCAATAAATTTCGCATCCGTCCTTTGGCAAGTGTTACAAAAATCTTGGCATGGCTCTGATGCACAAACACCGCTCGCAAATGCATCTGCTACCACTATGGTTTTTCCAAGATCTATGTCGCGCTTGGCCACCAAGTGTCTTCCAAATTTTTCATTACGTTCAATTTTCAGAACATTTGCCATGCAGGGAAAATGCTTATCTGCTTTGAAACTCAAAGTCTTGAAATCAATTTTACTCGCTCGTTTAAGTGATTTTACCGGAAGTTCAGCATCTTCAACCACCAATTTACGTTTGATCGTTTTGCCTTTCATATTTTTCCGCGCCTATGCGAAAGGTCAGAAGAAAATCGAATTCATTAATTTTCTTTTTAGTTCAAAGAATAGCAAGTATAGAATGGTAACTGAAAATGGCTAGTTTGTCATAATTAAAAAAAACGATAGATCACACATTAGCCAAGAACATGAGATATTGTAGAAGAGATTACACTTATTTTGTTTTTCAATTGCTAACAAAAATAAATAGCTTTCGAATAAGTCACTATTTTTCAATTAATTATTTACGTACCTCAAATATTGATAAAGAAAGAGAATCAATCAATAAGCCGACACATAGCACCGAATTGAGAAAGTCACATTGACAGTTACGAGTAGTACGGCAATTCAAATTACTCACTACATACACATCATTTTTGGCAGCAACATCAATTCAATATCCGTTTAAATCTGATTTGCAGATGTGTATATGTTTTACGGTAAAAATTGCAGTGAACCAATTTGACACTTTGGCTGCAAATTTTATATTGCTGTATTTTTTGTGTCATTCTTCAAGTGTGAATAGCTCACTGCGAAATGTCAGGCATTATTTAGTACCAAATATTGCGTCGAATATTCTATAGAATTCCAAAAGTAAAATTCCTAGTAAAATTCGCATAAAAATAAAACTAAATTAAAATTAAAACTGTGAAATTCGTGCCTGATGTTCATTGTCAGTCATTGGCATCATTGCTATTCATTTGAACTCATGTCATAGTAGCGGCAACGGTGACCACGCTATATTCAGAGTAATTTATTGCCTTATGTAGAATATCGAATTTTAGTTTAATTATAACATACAGTCGTGACAGTGATCCCAAGTGTTTTGTTTTCATAACGCAGCGCCTAAAGTCATACGATTGCAATTTTTTCATTGGGTAATATGATTAATATACACAATTATAAATGTTGCAATATCTTGTGCATTCTTGAAAAAAATGGCTTTATTTATTTGGAATGATCGCAGGTAAGAGAATTTGAAATTATTTAATAATTTTTTTAGTTGGAAATATTTTTAAAACGTTTCGGAGGTATCAATTGGTGAATGAGAAAATCCATTATGATCAAAAGAATTTTGTTGTCATCCGTAAGCTGTTCGTTCGATGGCGGAAGACGGCAAGTATAATTTTGTAGCATGTGTGTTTTGAGTTTTTCTTAAATAGATTTTTTTTTGACAATGTTAGTCTGGTGCAATAAATAAAGATCTGAAAAAGTATTCCAATTTTATTTCAGTCGGACACAAAAACTATCAATTCAAGAATATCCGAGGCATTTGAAAAGTTCGGCAAAGTTGGAATAGTGGAAAATTTGAATATTTCTGGTGACAATGTGAAGCCCATTGTACATGAAGCTTACGTTACATTCGTCCGCAGTGAAAATGCATTGAAAATCGAAACAAGATCAAATTATGCGAGGAATTGATTATCGTTTTGCCTATTGACTCCTGTGAATTGTCATCCGTTCCCACCAAAGAGGAAGAATTGAATGAGCTATCGCTTCGCATATATAGAGTCGACGATGACGACGATCCCCAATTCATATTCAAAATGTTCCTGACATCGGGAATGCTACTCAAAATATTTCGTTCATTTCTGCGTATTTCAACGGAATTTCTCAACGGTCTGGATTTGCACTATGCATTTGATTTGAATTTATTGAATCTATTCGAAAATGAGTCGGATGCGGAAGCTGAATTTTTCGAATTCACAAATGAAAACAACAAAAAAACCGAAGTCGCGGCTGTTGAAAATGAAGTGTCAGAGAGAGACAAAAAAGATGATTCGGAATCCGAAACATGCGAATCGGATGCTGAAACATATTGGGATTCAGAAGATGGCTTCGAAACGATTAAAAGTCACAAAGAATCATGGCCCAAAGTTCAAAACACTAAATAAACGAAAGAATAATATTTCCGTTGAAATGTTGCAATGGTGCGAGGCACCAGTACTAAAGCAGCTGGCACGAATATCAGTTTACACGGAATCCGATTCAAACATTTTGTACGCATTGCATAGCTATTGTCCAGAGGTTACCTTTTTCCATTTGGTGATATTCCAGTGAAAACATGGCCATCACTGACCGAACTGTATCTCAAAGTAGCTGCAGTCGAGGATGAAGACGACAAAAGCAATGAAGGAAACAAGAAATACCAATGCTTCATTGAACTTAATCCACAATTGAACTCAATACAACTTGAATCGGTTATTGATCTTGACACTTTGTCCATAATCGGTAGAATATTAACCGAACTAAACACATTGGCTTTCGTGCGATATAGTTTCGAAGGTTTCAACTGTGTTCTCGACAATCTGGCTGGCTTGCATGAACTGCAAGATCTCAGAATGTCGACTCTTGAAGTCAAAAAGAGCGACTTAAATGGATTGGTCAAGTGTGCGCGGCGATTCAGAAGGCTGAATGAGCTACAACCAATTACAATTTTTCTCAACTGCGAACCAACAAGTGGAGATGGGGATGAAGACAACGAGGAATTCGATCATCTCGAAGAATTTTGCATAGCTCATCACCATAATTGCCCATGCCATGGTTCATATGGTGTTCTGAGCCTCGATGGCAACAACATTGAAGTGCCCAGTGACAGTGCAGTTTTGGTCCTCATCGTCAATACTAAACCACCAAATGAATCGAAAGACAAACACTTGGAAGAAGATATATTGAATGCATTCAAAAGGACGTCGAAATTATTTCCAAATATAATCGAAAATATCGAGATAGAAGAAAACAACCATTTCATTTACATTCATATGAGCAGTGACCGCTAAAATTATTTGATATTTATTAATTTATGTAGCAATTCAAAATATTTTGTTACAAATTTTTCATTTTTCTTAAAATTATCTTTATTTCTCTTATTTTGTTTGTTTTCCAATTCTAACGTCTAGCCAATTTTCTATTTATAACACTGCAAATGTATTCTCAACATAAGAATCCATTCGAAATGGAAATGAAAATGAAATGTATATCGTCATAAGCATCTTTCTCTCAATATTTTTATTATACAAGAATCCAATTTGACCTCATTCGGGGTGAATTTTATTAGTCCAGCTCATTTTGTCTGTCACAATTGTTTCATCTTAAAAAATGTTGAAAAAAACAACTGTGCTAAAAAAAAAGAAATCGATAAATTTTCGATCGACAAAATGTTTTCTCTGCGAATGCACTTTCATTATTAAATTAAATTTAAATTACTGTGTGATCTGATTCAGTTGTTAGTATCACACAAGGTAAAATGGGCTTCAATAATGATAACCACATGAAACAAAATGGTAAACGCGTGAGTGGACAAAAAGTACATTACGGCATGGATGTTGCACATATGTGTGGGAGCTGCTGTGCTCGCAGGAATAAGTCTCCGCAGGAAAAATAAATATAAATACAAAACTTTTGCACTCGTTTCTTCGATGGTGGTGCTGTCATTGCAAAGCTCATAACTAAGTAATGAAGCTCTAGAACTAATTAGATCGCTGAGAGACAATGTTGCACTTGAAACCATAGTTTCTATCGTGCACAAGCTGTAATTAGGATTTATCACATTGCCACGACCATATGCGCAGCAACACCATATATTCATTCGTTTAGTTGGTGTATCATCTGGAGCGGCTGCAACAGAAAACTGTGTTCTCAAAATCAAATCAAGTATTGCATAACGAAATTTCCCACATTACGTCAAATGAATCGCATATCTTATTGACTGTATCATCTGAAATCGAGTCTTTGTTCAGTCACCAAGCTGAATGAAATTGAATGAATTAAAACAAAATTTAAGCATTCTGGCTTAGTTCTGACACTTTTTAATTAATTCAAAACAAAGTGTAGCGTTAGAGAGCAATGCTTCAATGTCTGTCGGTCGTTTATTAAAATAATCGAAATGTTATTTGAAATTGATGTTGAAATGACAAACACAATAACTAAGTGTGAAGAATTGGACATGAAAATTGAAATTGATGCATCGCGCCTAAGATAGAATAGAAAGACAAATCGATTGCGTGGTTCATTTGTGAGGGTCTGTGAGGGTGGTCCTTAATATGTGTGTGTGTCATGGGTATCCATTTACCGACGAATGACTTGTGCATGGAAAACTTTCTTGAGAAGAACAGAAAAAACTTTCAACGAAGTGCGATTAATAAAGGCACTAAATCATCGAGTGTAGAGCTTTGCTCTTATTTGGTGCATGCATACGAACTTTAGCTACTTTCTGATACTTGTGTGAACGGAAATATACATGCTTTTGCCATTTAAAGCACCAACGTCTGAAATTTTTGCTTGATTTGCCGCATTTGTTGTAGCTGTTGTTGCTTGCATTTTCATTTAGTTGGCATCCCATTGATATGGCACGACTTACAAAAGCCTAAGACTGACAGAGCACACACAATACTGTTTCTAAAATCAATATTCCATTATATTCTATTCGTATCTATACAATACATCTAGTGGAAAAAGAGTAAAGAAGATGAAAGAAGAAAGTACAAAAGCAAACAATATCACATCAAAATAATAAACAATAACACAAAATATAATAACATGGGTTATTGTTAAAACTTTGTTCTTCAAAGTTTAAAGTTTCGTTGCTTCGTTTGTTCCGTTGTCCTATCGTCTGAGCAGTCGAGAGCAAGAGTTTTGATGTACATGCCGAGCTCATGCAATATCGCCGAGTGAAGCAAAGCGATAGTAAGGAAAGGCGAACGATGGCGAGCAGTTAAGGAAGAAAACACACACAAAACGATGCAAAAAAAAATGGATTATGTTTTGTTGTGAGAGAAAAGGAGAGCTCCTTTAGTGTTTGCCTGGTTTTTGGTGTTGTTGCGAGTGTACTTCGGTTACATCTCTTTGTGGGTGCTCTCAATGCTGTCATATCGTAATTCATTTTCCCGACAAACGAAAAATACTGTGCTCATGAAAACATTATAGACAAGACTATTTATAAAATTGTAGCCTTCATTTTCTTTATTCGTCTTGCGAAATGCTTACTACATGCTTGCGCATTTTGCAGACCCACAAAATTTCTCTTTACCTTTCTAGATTCGAAGGCCAAAAAATATGCAACGGTGTAATAAACATATGTTATAACGACGTGTGTGTGTGTATCGCATGTGCTCATGGGAAAACATGCATTTTACACTATTTCCATCCATTAAGCTTACACAAAATACCATTTTTCCGCAAACAATGAATTCCGTCGTAAGAGTAAACTTTGTGCATTTTTTTTCGTTGGTGTGGATGTCAAGAGAGAGGGAGAGAGAAAGAGGGCCAAGAGAAAGCTATTTTCTCGAATTTTGGAATTATGAATCAGCAAATAACAAGTTATTGTTGGTGTTGGACCATACAAACAACAAGGAAATACTATAATAGTCGGTAACAAGATACTGAAATTTTGTCTGTTGTTCTGTTCACGCATCTCATTTTTCTCAAAAACGCATGTTTCTGATTGATCTCGAGATTGTTGATTCACCAATCAAAAACTTCAAAATCATTGAATTTTCAGCATTTTTGAATCATGGTAATGAATTTTTTTCAACAGTATTCATTTCACATGCACACCCTCTCATGCAGAAAGGATGTGTACGTACATACGCACGCACACACGCACACAATCACAAAAAAGATGCATGTTAAATCCAGCGCAACATAGCATAATTGACAGACACACGGATACAAAATCCGACTCGAAAGCATTTGCCTCGAGCAAAAAATAATATTGCATTTTCAGGGGAGCAGAATGTTTTATTTTCGGGGATCCACAAAAAGCGGATACTCTTCATGCAGTTCATTGAGGGAAAATCACATCGAAGCTATTATAATGCTCGCAAAACACAATGGAATGAATAACGAATAAAAGTATCGCTGATTCGTTAGGACTGCTTATTGTTGTCATTTTTCAACAATTACAACAATTCGGATGCCATTGTAGTAGCACCAACAGCAAAAAAGAACGATTTATTTTAATAGCATTCAGCATTATTTTTGTTGTTGTTGTTTAATTCTTGGAGATATTATTCTATTGATATTACAGCATTTTCACAATTACAATACCACAATTAGTTGTTGGCAAACAATTTTATAAATAATATGTGAGCTCAAATTTTATGCTCATACGATATCAAACGAATGATCAAAAAGAATAATTACATGTACAATTGCACATTTGGAAAACAACAGCTTAAATGTGACTGTATTAATTTGAAAGAAAATTAATGATAAGTGTATTTTGATTATTGTTAAATCAGTGACTCGGTCACTTTTAGTGGCGAAGTTTGTACGTTGGAAGGAACGGAAAGTATGAAGTCCACTTCCACCTAAAATTTGAATTCAATAAATGAATCAGTTTGAAATTCAATACAAAAAAAATGAACAATAGTGTATTATCTCTCTTTGAAAAATTACCGGCGAAGTGTATCCATTCCGAATGGAAAATCGAACGTTGAAGATTTTGGCTCATTTTCATTCGAATCACTCTGTTTCAGTGACATTTCCTTTTCCCACGCAATCAGACCACGCTCTTCCTTGGTTCCTGCAAATTCATGAATCAAATAAAACTTGTGTAATCGTTAGGGATGATTTAGGATTGTACACTGTTAAATATGTGCTTATAGAATGTAAATTGAAAAATATATTGTATTTACTTTATCCATTCGATATATTTACCTGGAATAAGGTTATCAAGCAAGCAACCCAAGCATCCTCCGACTAAGATCGTTGTGCTCAATAGAACGGTTAAAGTGCTGTCCAATTCTTCAATGCCAGTATTGATTGCGTCAGAGTGCTTTTGCATCCACTGACACAGAACCAATGGGAAAAAAAGAGAGATTCCGATTATATAAAGATTTCGAGAAGATCGCAAATCAACATATTGCAAAGCCGATAAACCGAATGCCGTGATCATTCCAAACATGACACAGAATAAGCCTCCGACAACCGGATCAGGGACCATAATAAAAACAGCACCAAATTTATTGATAACACCCTGCAAAATCATTATTAACGCAGCCCATTGGATTACACGACGGCTGCCGATCTGAAATGAGGCACGTTTCAACGAGATAAAAAATATAAACAACATAAATAAAAACAGATAAAATCGAATTTAGCAAAATGAGCATCATTAAATTATTTCTACACGAAATACACCATTGTACTGAAGAACTAATATTCGTAACAAGAAAATGCTGAGCTCATAAAAAATTGCATCTAGTGCGATAATACCTTTGTCACTCCAATCGCTCCTACATTTTCGCCAAATGTGTTTGTTCCGTTGCCGGATCCCCAAAGACCTGCTAAAATTGTGCCAAGGCCTTCGATTCCAATACCACGGTTGATAGCATGCAGAGGCGGTGGTGGTGCCGCACACATTTGCGAAACAGTCGGGTAGTAGCTAATGCTCTCAACTGTACATGCTAAAACGCCCGCCAACATTCCAAGAACGCCTACGAAAAGGTTGAAATATAAATTGAATAAATTGCTTTATAAATTTTTTGTCTTCCGATATCATTAAAAAATCTGGTAGTCACAAATCCATTCAAAAGACATTAAAACTCCACTTTAAAAATGACCTGCGATTGTAACGGTTGGTAGTCCAAACTGTCCCGGATACGGAATGTAAAACCATGCAGAGTCGGTGAGGACGTTTAAGCGAACATCCGTCCTAGCTGGATGACCTTCTTCGAGTACATTAGTTACCGTTAAGATGGCACATAAACTCCACATAATCGATATAGTTAGCAGAACCTAAAATCAATTACGGGATGCAAAATGGTTACATCTAAAAATAACATGAACAGGAATTTATCACCAACCGGAAATAGTTTGAATAATTCGAACCAACGAATTTGAAAGCCTTCTTTTTTGCGATAAACAACGAGTGGAAACCTCACATCCACCATTACTTGAGAAAACAATGTTAGTAGGAACGTTGTGCTTCAGCGTAAATATTAAATAAATTAGATTATATCTCGAACAATAAAGGCATTAAAATACAATATAAATCTGGCTCATTTAGAATTAGTTTATACTATTTACCAAACAGCGATTCCCCAGTGCTTTGCAGCTGTTTCGCCAGCATGCTGAAATAAAGTCAAGCCAACTAGTGACACCGTTGGAACGATGGTTAATGGCGTAATAATTTTCAATAATTTTCCAACAAATCCTGTGAAACCGATGAGTAATTGAAAAACAGCTGAAACGGCAATTGCACCCGATATTTCACGCATTCTTATTTGCCATAATTCCGTCTTCTCGTCCTGCGACATTGCGTTGATTTTATCATCATTCGGACATTTCCACTGTGGCAAATTCAAAATAGCTAGCACAGGCACCAGAAACGAAATTGTGCCCCCCTTTCGAAATACCGACAAACAATTTTCTTTCCAATTCATTATTTTAACGATTTCGTTGGATCTATAACAGTTATACCTGAACGATTGGTAAGCGGCAGCCCCATGTTGCTTGTATGAATGTCACGATACCGGTGACAAAAATCATTGTTGAAATTATCAAGCCTCTGGCTGGATCCTCATCGTGCATGCACAAAGCAGGCGTTAGTATGAACGGAATCGAAACGATTGCACCGATCATTGTCAAATAGTGTTGAAATGCCATCGGTATGCTGAGATACCACGGTGGGATATCATCAATTCCATACAAAATATTTGCACCACGTTTTCCATCGTTTGATTGCTGCTCTCCATTTCCCTGCTGAATAAAAAGATCCAATATGAGCACACATGTTGGAGTATTAAAAATCAATTGAATAGTAGCACTTTGTTGTTGGTTTTCACTTCCGTCAAATGAATTTCCGTCATGCAATGACACTCCATCTTCACTTTTCACACGAAAAATACGTTTCACTAGACAATTATCACTGCGAAGCACGTGAACATTCAACCGAACCGCATCGCAACATACACGCTTCGGATATGAACTATCTGTCGATATTATCGTTTTATCTTCGACAGTATAATGATTTCACAAGTCTACAATGTAAGAGTGATAAAGAACAGTCATTTGAATACAACGCAAACAACTGGCGACTAATTCGTTCCTCCAACACACTTTTATCATCACAAAATTGAATATATCAATCGAATACATATGAACACAATCGTCCGACGATGCTCCTGAGTGTCAATATGTTTACAGCCACACAAAACAGAAACAGTTCGTATTTTTTGACGCCATTCTCATTGAAAGAACGAACCAATTATACCGACAGCATGAGCACGAGGAACGTTGCTATCTATTCTGATCGATGGAACTCAATAACACGCAATATTTGTATAGTTTTACAATTAAGTCAAATGAATGTTTGATTGAAATTCCACTTTGTGCGACTTTGAAAAATGTCTTCTCCTTAGTATTCTCCAATATTGGGCTGTGTGCTCTATCCAAATTATCATATACAATCTTGATATACCGTGCTTGATCGCAAAAATCTTTTATATTATTCCATTCATTTGTATACATAAGTATACCAACTCTTATTTTGATTATAATTATTGGAGCAAATTACTATATCCCCAATGTTGATAAAACTTCACAATCGCTTCAGATGCTTTGATTTAGACAGCTCAATAGCACATTGATTCATTCAAGTCAACATTTCACATTATCACAGCACCGTTCAAAGGCTTGTGCGTTTTGAGTTCTCGGTAAGGACCATACGCATCGAAGTGTAAGTTTTTCTGTTCTGATTCTTAATGAGAGTTTGATATTATGTAAATATAATATATTCTAATAATATTAGTAATTTGAGCAAAGGCTATCGACGTTATATTTTGTGTGAAAATATTTAAATAGATATTGTTTAATTTGAGCCAGAGCAGGAAATGAGATGCGGAGTCTCATTTCCATTCTCTTTCTCGGACATACACATAATCTGTCTCGTTGTTTGCGCGACTAGTAATTTCCCTGATTTTTGTCGCGTAACAGCGCCATAGGTCAGCGTGCGGCACAACGTAGATACTAACGTGTTGGTTTTTGATTTTTGATTGTAAATTTGTACGAATGCAAGGAAAAACACAGTAAAGTGCGAGTTGGGCTGTTATGGGACAGCATTCGTCTTAATACATAATCTTCACGGATGTGTTTGCAATACAGACAATGCACATATACGGATCAAAGGTAGTGTCAATTCAAATACAATTTTTGTTCCGTTTTTTAACCGTCATATGAAAACAAAAAATTACAGCTGCGCAAAATACTATGTATAGATTATTATACAAGAGAAAACTTTTGAAAACAATATTATATTTCACGTATGAGCAATCATAACCAGTAACAACATAACCTAGAAACGCGTTACTACTGGAATAAGCAAAACAGATGAAAATAACTAAAATGTAATCCCAAAAAGAAAAATATACGTATAGAAACAGCAAAATCGATAATGTATTTATGTATATGAAAGATATATTTTAAATAGTTTTTAAATCATTTTGAAAGGGTCAAACATGGTATTTAATAGCACAAGGTTCGATTCTGCTATGGATGATTCGAGCAGCAATAATAACAATATGCGACTAGATGATATTGTTATGAGAATAAGTGACTTTATTTTATTTATCTTGTTTTCAAAACATGACAAACATAAGGACAATTTGAATGTATGATACTTTACATATTAGAGCTATTCATAACGTTATACACGTTTTAGTGCATAACATACCGGTATCTGTACATTGGCCCACTGTTACACCGTAGAGAACAACACAATAAAAACGTTATTTGGATCGTTACTCTATCCTTATGTACCATTTTTGGAAGAAGTCCATTTTCAAGTAAAAAATAAAAAAAATACATATGAAATCTGACATTCGAATTGGGTGAACTGGTAGCGGCTGCTGAGAGCAGTAGCTAGTCAGCTATGTCGAGCAATATTTCTGGACAATATTTTAACCAAGACAAGTGACAAATTAGCCAAAAATAGTTACAGCCTAATTGTAAAACAAATGTTATACGTAATGACAAAATTTAAATTGTCGCTTGAAAAGAAATATTCAAAATCACGTCGAATGTGTTGTGAAGGACGGATTTTACGGCAAAATACATTGCCATGTATCATCAAGTTTTCAATGTGTCGGTTATAATCATTCGTTTGTTTAAGATGTCTCCTATTTTTACTATTCGCGATAATAAGAATACAATTACATTATAAAACATCGAAAAGATGTATCGAAGTGGGAAATATTATACAAACAATAAGAATTTCATTATCACGATTTCATTATCAGCTACAGTTTAGCGGCCACACTATGTTATTTCATATAGCGCAATCAATTTAATATTTACTCAAAATATCTGCAATCTTAATTCATGTACATATGATTAAAATCGGTTAAGATCATTTTTATTTTAATATGAGAATAAACAAATGATTCATTTCATTTCAAAAATTATTCAAACAAACTTACTTTGGAGATGTGCTAAGGAAGGTTCGATGGCTGGGATTTTTGTTGTATTATTTATTTGATTAGTGTACCTGTGTTAATGATGCATCTGCTTGTGTGGATTTGTATGGGCAATAATAGTAGAAGTGATAAGAATACCGACATATCTGAATAAAGCGATAAGCAATATAAAGAGAGAGATTTAATATGTGAAAGCATAAGAGCGATTAACTAGATGCACCCAAATTCGCGTATTAACTGCAGTGTTTGATTTTGAAGGTATTTTTTTCGATTCAACAAACTCCAGTTCATTGATGCTTTATGTTTTTTTTTCATTTTACATTTTTTTTACTAACTAATAAGCATTTACTTTCGGGTTGAACAAGTATACATTGATTTTCATCATATCTCTCCGTTTGCGCTTGTCGAGGAACTTACTAAATGAATTCCTTAGAATAAAAGTACATCTTAATTCTGCTGCTAGTAGTAAAAGCGAAGCTCAAAAAAATATCCCATCGAAGCGGAACACAATTTCATTTCTTTTTTCAAGTGAAACATATAAATATTTGATTACAACAACAATTAGCACCGTTTTCATGCAGTTACAAAAATGTGGTTTTTATTTGAATTGATTTCATCTGATAGACCGTCGTTCAAACTTTGTAATTTTAAAATCGGCAATTTTAGGTTCAAAGTTTTATCATTTTAGGAAATAAAAAAAAATCGCTCCTCCGAAAAAACTCGATTCATCAAGTGGTCTTTTAACATGTGACTTTTCAAGTTATTGTTCTCAATAAAATACTCATATCAAAACGAATGGGCTGCGGCCCATGGGAGAGGGACATAAGCGAGGAAACCTGAAGTAAGCGTAAGGCTTTTAGCATATTATATGTAAATCCTTGAAACGTGAGAGATGAAATTGAAATAAACACGTTGCAAAATACATTTAAAAAAATTGTTTCTAGTTGTTATTCCATTGTTTTAACGCTTAGCTTCGGCTTTTCACTTTGAATATATATATTCATTTATATATATGTACACATATTGTGTTACTTCAAATATTCGTCGACAAATTCCTTGGATGTCTTGGCACAAAGCACGTCAAATACGTATGTGTATGAGTGTGTTTGTAGACGAGGGAGGTTGTTAGTGGTGTCAACAAACGTTCGTTCGTATAAAAGTAAAAAGTACGAGAGTGGTTTTTTATTTACTTGGACTTTTATACTTTGGTTAACCCTATGACCAATTCAGTGCTATAGGCAACAACTTCAGATATTTATAATTGGGTGAATGAGTTTGCCAGGGTTCGATCGAGCCGGGGTGACCACGCCAGAAAATATCAAAAAGATCCAGAAAATGGTGTCAAAAATGCAATCTGTTCGATGAGTGCCGCGTTTGCTTACACCGTTTCAAAAAACATTGAATTGACATTTCTAAGCAATGTTTGCTTCTATTTCGATCAAATCCAAACGAATTTTTGCGTCGATGCAAGGGACAAGAAAACAGCCAACATAGTAGGTTGCAATGACGATTCGGCACCGTGGATGTCAACAACCGATTATCGGCAGGAAAGGTGATGGCCTATGTTGCTAAAACTATGTTTTTGGATGCGCATGGCATTACCTTCATCGACTATTTGGAGCATGGTAAAACAATCACCGGCCAATAGTCTACCTGCTTATTGGACCATTTGAATAATGAAATCAAGAAAAAACGGCCGTATTCACCAAAACTGACCCCATGCGACTATTACCTGTTTCCAAACATCGAAACATTGACAGAAATTCAACGACAATACCCAAGTGATTGCTGCCATACATGTATTTTTTGAGGACCCCGACACCGATCATCATAAAAATGGAATATTAGCGATTGAACATAGCTGGGAAAAGTGTATCACCTCGAATGGAGTCTACGCTGAAAAATAAATAAGCATTGGACTCATTTTGTTTCATACCTAGTTTCACATGTTAGTTAGTACATAACAAACCACCCTCGTTCGTTCGTATGTTCATTTCAAATACTTTTTTCCGATACAATATTATAATCAATTGGCAAAAACTCAGTTCGGGAAGAGGAAATGGAACACAACAATGGAATATTTCCACCATGATGTCCGGAAATCGAGCCTAAACAATTTTCTTCCAGATTTTGCATATTTTGTGAAGGACTTTCTGCTATAGCTCATATCATTTATATCTCTTTCTGTCCTTCGCAGGTTATGAGATTTCTGGAAGCCTATCTTTTAAGCCCGACTCTTGATGATTGTCGCAAGTGATCATTTTCTCAGTTTCTTCGTGGCATTTTATCATTCGTTCTGAGTTTTGGCTTGCACCATGAAATATTAAGCATATTTTTGCAATTAAAAACATATATTCTCATTATGTCACATCGAAGCACTCTCACGCCCCTAAACGAGCCACTTTCGAAGTGAATTCACACACGTACGAACTTTTCCCCACAATATTATGACCTTTGCACAGACGTACACTCTCGGAGTGCTACGCACCGATAAAACATCACAAAACCGGAAAGTGAGTGTAAATGAGAACTTTTTAAAAGAGTTTAATTCATTTGTTGTGTTCGTGCGAACGTTTTAGTTGCTGCACTGTTTGTTTGTTCGGGGGTTTCAATGGGAAAAGCGAAACAAGCAACACAAAAAAACTACACAAGAACAAAAATCAAAAAGAGAATTGCTGACAGTTGAAATGTGCTGTTGTAGAAAAGTTTGAAGTGTGCTTATTTTATACCGAGCATTATACATGTATTTGCGGTTCGCATTATCTGTACTTAGCTATTTGACAGCATGAAGAGCAATGGATGAAAGATTGTTGGCTTAAACTTTGCTGTTTCGCTACTATGCGCAGATATACATTTGCCGTTATGAACCCATCATGACACTTTGTTTCTTCATCAATTTGAATTAAAACCCTCAACACATTCAGATGCATTCTATCGAACTACAAACTCTTTGAACTCTTTGCAAGTGTCATTGTTTGCGAACAAATTTGTTCATTCTATTATGAATGAATGCAATTTTAGGACATGTTTAACACCATATTGGGTGAACAAATGAATTTTAAAGGATTTACAAGAGATGATATACTAGCACTATATCGCATCGGGCAATCTTGTAACTATCTTCATGTCAAAGCATCATCATTACTCATCACTTTTCAGTATCTGTCATTTCACCGAATTGTGAACAACATAGTTTTTGTGTGCCCCGAATATGTCTACTTTTGTTCCATCAAAACACAATTTGCGGGAAGGATTACTTCTTTGCTTTCATTTGAAGAAATCTGCAGCTGAAAGTCGTCGTGTGCTGCAGGAAGATTATGGGGATCATGCTCCATCGATTTCCACTTGTGAGTACTGGTTTAGACGATTTAAAAGTGGTGATTTTGATACGAACGACAAAGAGCGTCCGGGAGGCCCACAAAAGTTTGAAGATGTTGAATTGGAGGAATTACTCGAGCAAGATTCATGTCAAACGCAAGAAGAACTTGCAGAATCATTGGGTGCAGAAACTCAACAAGCTATTTCCAATCGCTTAAAAGCCTTGGGATTCATCCAAAAGGTAGGAAATTGGGTGCCGTACGATTTGAAGCCGAGAGACGTCGAACGGCGTTTTTGCATGTCTGAAATGCTGCTCGCTCACCACAAAAAGAAGGCTTTTTTGCATCGGATCGTAACGCAAGATGAAAAATGGATTTATTACGACAATCCGAAACGTAAAAAAGCGTACGTGAAGCGCGGCCAACCCGGCCCATCGACGCCGAAGCCGAATATTCATGCGGCCAAGGTGATGCTCTGTATTTGGTGGGATCAGAAGGGTGTGCTGTTTTATGAGCTGCTAAAACCGGGTCAAACTATTACTGGGGAACGCTACCGACAACAACTCATCAAATTGAATGCAGCAATCAAGCAAAAACGGCCAGAATGGGCGACCAGACATGAGTCATTGACTTTCCATGATGACAATGCTCGGCCACATCGAACTCAAGAGGTCAAAAATTATGTGAAAAATGTTGGATGGGACCCGCTTCCCCACCCGCCGTATAGCCTAGACCTGGCACCTTCTGGCTACTATCTATTTCGATCCATGCAGAATGCCCTTGCCGGAATACGGTTCACTTCAATCGACGGTATCAAAAATTGGCTCGATTCGTTCTTTCGCTCAAAAGATGAGGACTGGTTTTGGCAAGGAATCCATAAATTGCCAAAAAGATGGGAAAATGTTGTGGCTTCAGATGGACAATAATTTGAATAAAATATATTGTACCAGCTTTTCAAAATAAACTCTCTAAATTAGAAAAAAATCCTTTAAAATTTATTTGTTCACCCAATATTTTATTGGCCATGGAAACAATTAAATGCAATTCAGAAATTGCTGCAATGAACATGGACGTATTTACACTAAATATTTCTTTGTTTTAATCTTGACGGTGTTTTTGACATTGAATCTGGTCTTTGGGTACTTATTTCACCCTCGTATAATTTGCTATCTATTGAAAGTTTACACATCACTTAAGAATGTCGACATGTTTCGGTACAAAATCCATTTTTTGTGTGAAAAATTACACAAGAATAATTTAGGCTATTTTTTATTTATCGGCGTATAGAGAATGCACTGATCCGACGATTTGTAATGTCTTGATTCCAAACTTTTGGAATGATGTTAGTATGGCCGCGTTTATGGCTATAATTGCCCACATTTTTCAAAAATAAATTCACTGTAAATACATATCTGAAATGGAAACCAATATCTCGATATTTATTGCAAATGTTCATCGAAATATTCAACTCATTATGATCTCTCTCTCTCTCTCTCTCTCTCTCTCTCTCTCTCTCTCTCTCTTATTGCAAATAATCGCCATAGTTCACTGCTCTCTAGAAGATTTGAAGGAAGATAAATCATAGCAATGCTTCTGTTTTTTATCATTCAAATTAGAACATTATTTGCATGTGCCATAGCAAAATTATACAACTGTTACTTTAAGCGATTATGTTTTTTATTAATTATTTATTTATTTCATGGCAAACGTTAGATTACATGAACGCCCGTTCATACTAATATTGGATCGGATGAATAACAATAAAACAAAAAGAAACTAAATATAAACATAAATTCTCAAGAAATAGAACTGTTTTAAATCTCTTTTTCTTTGATTTCTTTCATGATGAATATCACAATTTTGAATTGTAAAATTCATGTTTCAAACATCGAACCGTTTGAAAGATATTATGAGAAGAGCTATGGAATGATGTAATGCAGACCTATATTTTATTTCAAATTGAAACTAACGTTTACCCCCTGAATATTGAGAATGAGAGTATTGTTATTTTCATGTTGATAAAAAATAAACTGTACTTTTGCTCATTTTGTTTTAATTTCCATGCTGGCATTAGAAACACGAGCCAAGAAGAAAAAGAATAAGAAGAGCACTCATCCGTTAATATCCGTAGTGCTTAATATCGTTTTCGTTGTCGTATCAGTGTTGGTGCCAGTGTTATCATCATGACACCTTACGACATCAAATAATTTCAATGCAAATACCGTTTTGGTTTTTATATCTAATTTCAAGGAATCTTTTAATCTCCACCGTGTCGGCTGAAAATCTTCATGTTTGTTTGATGCCGGAAATTTCCAGTTGATAGCATTATAAATATTCATTTCGATATGTCATTTCTCTTATTTCTAATTAGATGACAAATTTTAATCAAAATAGATTCAATGCTGAATTCTTTTCGTCTGGCTTGGGTGTGTGTACCTTACTGAAATAAACCAGAGATGGCTAGAAGTACGCACCTCGCGTTTACTGTTAATTTTATCCGGCAACAAAATACTTTCAGTCTTATGCACCCATAAACATAACATCCGCTAAATTCTCTTGACTCCATTTTCTCTCTGTCTCTCTATTTGCGCGCATTCCCATAAATTTCAATTTAAAATGATGGACCATTCAAAATGAACCGCAACCCACACTAAATGAATTCGCACAACGTGGCAACCAGCACAATACGCACACACAACAGCCGCTTGGTTCCTAAAAATTTCATTTAATGCTGTAAGCTCGAGAGAGAGAGAGGAATTCATAGGAAAAAATTAAAAGCAAATAATGCATTGACAGTGTAAACTTTAACTTTAAACTCAACTGATGAACAACAGCGCCCGGTATGAGCGGTAGAAAATGATATCTATTGTTTGCCATGGCTAATGACATGCAAATTAATTCAGAAAATACACCGAATCAAATGATACTAGAAACTTTTCTCTAAAATGCTCTTTCTTGCTTCGAATAAGAGTGGTGTTCTAGCAAATAATAATAATCCTGTTTTACAACATCACACCATCAATGATGATTTCTGCTTTCGGTATTTCTTTTCGCGCGCATACATTGGAGTTTTGTCATTCGAAGCATGTAGCAAAAATATGTGTGACTGAAATCGACCGGAAAATTGTCGATGATTTTTATTTTAAACTTTTTAGCAAGCTGAAAATTATTTTTGTTTTGCAGGATTGTGCGCACCAGTGCCACCACATAATAATTTTTGGATGGAAAATGATTGAATGAAGCGATTTAATTTGTCACCTCAACATTCCCTTGGCATTTGTCGCACACAACCAGGCGACGAAGCATTTAATAATCATGAAGTTTCTACTCAATACAATCGGACGTTGACGGGCATTTTCAATTTCTTCGTGTCGTCTCACGTCGAAAGATGAATAATGACTCTCAGTTTCACCAGTGCATGCATCACAATTACCGAAAATGCCGGAAAAATATGTCATCAGATCCATCCATCACACATATGAAATGTTCAAAGCACGTTGTCATTCGCTCAGTGGTATTGGGGCACCTTTTCATTTTTCAGTGTTCGGTTCATTTCAGCCATTCGCTGATAATTCACGATAGTTTTGAATGTCTGTACTACAATAAACTGTAACTACGTATTACAGCTGATGTTCATGTGGCGTACGTTCTTCTTCGTCGTCGTCGCCATTGTCACGACTGCTGCTGAGCAGTGACTCACTTTTTTCCCTTTTGAGTTTTCAATTTACAGAAAGAGCATGCGTTTTGGTGAGCGTACCATTTCACACCAAAAGCGATGAACAACACAAATATGACAGCGACCCAGCGTCGAAGCACAATGGAAAATTTATCAAAAATTCAATGAGTTAAATTGTATGCACCGGTCGTGCTGATGCCGTTGCTATGCTCGCAATCAATTTGATAACATTCGTTTGCCATGAACACGTACGCAATAGATAAAACACAATTCCACTACAAAATAGAAAATAATCTATTCAAAGTCATAATCGATTCGATGCCATTCGCTCCCTTCTTCATACCACACCGCAAAAATTGCTCAGCCACACCAAAAATGCCGAAATTCTATGAAACACATTAAAAAAGCGGCTCGGCTCTCGAGAGAGATGGAGGCTTATCAAGGCCACAGTTGGTTTAATCAGTTCAACGAAAAAAAATGCGTTTTTCATCAGTTCAATGCAATTTGTGGGTGTTTCTTGGGAAACTTTTTTTGAGGGATTCACAACAATCTTTTTTCACCACAAATTATTTTCAATGAAAAACACAACATTTCGGTGTTTTTCCCAGTTCAACCGCAACTTCAGTGTAAATAGTCACATTCATTATAATATTCAATGTAAACAAGAGAATGAAAAATGCGGGCTACATCACAAATTATGTACAGCGCAACATCTGTTCCGTATACACATTACAATATTTATTACGCAATGAGGACGAAATACACTTTTGTTTGTGTGCATTTCTTTCATGCGTTTATTGCCTATCCAATTTTATTCGCTGAAATAATACAGGGATACATCTAACTGAATAAAACAAATAAATAACAGATTAGCTCAGTCGCTAGTTTAGAAATGCCACACTTTCGGGTGTTTTTTTCGTTCCAAAAATGGAATATTGAATTATTTCTGTAGGGTGAAACATGAAATCGACTTCTTTTGACATTGATGTTTTGGAACAGGGGATTGATACAATAATTGTGCGCAGTTCCGAATTTATAGCATGATAAATGATTTCTTGAGCCAAACATTTTTTCTCTTTTGAATCTTTTGCAACCAGTTAAATTCCTTCAAGTTGTTTGGAAAAATACATCAAATGAAAAACCTCTTAATGATGTCAATCCTCGTTCCGCAAGCCAAAGAAAAAACACAAAAATTATTGATATCAATTTATGTGACATGGATTGAAATGTATGTTACAATTTAAGTGACGTGCGTCTACGGGTTATATATTTTTTCTTATTGTAACATCATGTAACTATGAGAATCTCATTTTTTCATTAACAAATTGGGTCACACAAAGTCATAGTCAGTACGATGAGATTTAGGATTAATTAATACAACGAATTAGCCGTGCCATTTTTGCGAATTTATGGGTATATGGTTCTAACTCGTCAATAACGAGACGGGAACAAAAAGCCATTGTTGATGTTCACTTTAATCTTGAAAATATATAATAGATTCTTGTAGTGAAATAAAAGACAACACAACTTTTTTTTTGTCAAAATATCGAAAGAGAGAGGCAAATTGAAGATTTTTCTTGAGAATGATGTTATTTCTTTCAAAAATGAACTTTATTACATGGAGCAATAAGATTCACATTCATTTGACGTTAACGTTGAACCTTGAGCTTTAGTACACTCAATGCAGAACATAGCTGCCATATAAATATTTCCCAAATCTCATCGGATTGACTTGAACTTTTGTAAGACTTATTTATTTCATAAATAATAAGAATCTGAAAGTTTCAAATTGATTCAATGTGAAATAAACATAATACATACACAAATTTTTCTTAGTTATATAAAACAAAACATTTAATGTCTCATTTTTACTTTTCCGCACACACCAACTGTGGTAAAAGTATTGCGATCGGTCCAAAAAATTCAAAACGCCCGGAATAAGTTTTCTATACGTTTTGGACCTAGAAACACACACATTAGTCTTCAGTAGGAATAGATTAATTAATTTTCAGCCAAATCGGATAATTTTTTCGGGTAGCTCTAGTGGAGTCGAATCAATAAATGGGCTGTTTTTCAATATAATTAAGAAAAATTTGTATGGAGACTATGTCTAGTTCGCATTGCATCATTATGAAACTTTCAGAATATCATTTTTTCATGAAAAACATTAGCCATGCAAGTCATTCCGATAAGATTTTGGACTACCTCCCATGCAAAATGTTCGATTTTCGGAGTCTTTTCGCGGTCAAAACGAAATTTGTCATTAAATTGTATGAATTATTTGTGTTTTTCTAATCTGTTTGTTTTTTCATCAATTTGAATGCTCATTAACTTTTTAACGAAAGTTATACATAACATAAATGTGGAACCATATCTATCGTTGGCATGAATCAAAAGTTCAGATCAGAGTAAACTAATTCGTAATTGATATTACCAATTAAAAACCAGCGAAGAAGCGTTTTTTGAAGTAAAAATTATTTAGAAACTGAGATGTTTATTCATTTTTTTTTATTAAAATTAAAATTTAAATTACATGATGTGTAATGATTCGAAATTCGATCTCATCGTAATGACTTGAAATTGTCTGTGATTTTTCTCAAAGTTGCATGATGATTCGATAAGAAATAAACATAAATCCAATACAAATGAGTAGCAATCAATGAAAAATGAGTAAGCCCGAACAATTTCGGGAAATGTGCGGAAAAGTTAATTTTACGTACGTAAGACCATTTATTTGTTGAACCGATCGCAATACTTTTAATAGTAGGTGTGTGCGGAGTAAAAACATGAAGATTGATGCGAAGAAATTCACCGTACAATTTCGGTATTTTGCGGTACAAAAATATGAATAATAATGACATGTTTTTCATAAACTTCTTATTTTATTTTGAAATTAGAATTTAAAATGATATTATCTCATTCTTGATGCCTACATTCATCTTATTAAATGTGAATTCAAATTTACATTGTAGTTTGATATTTCCATACATTTGGCATATTTTAAATTATTTCGATTTTTCCATGTATATATTAAGTCGTGTTTTTGTCGCTGCAAACTATTCGTTGGCTTAATTTTGGTTCTCTTTCAGTTGACTGCAATCTTTTAAGTTTGTTTTTTTCATCTTTGCATTATATCGAATGTTTAAATTGAGTAGCTCAAAATGCCCTCTTTTAAAATTCTTATCATTGTGACATTGGTTTTGGTTTCAAAATTCAGAACTAGTTTTCAAAACCCAGCAAAAGCTGGAGAACCAAAATTGATTGTAATTTCATTGGATGGGCTGATGTCTGAGCAGGTTAAAGAGCATACCATGCCTTTCCTAGCTAATTTTGTGAAAAACGGTGTTAATTGCTCGAAACTGCAGCCGGTATTCCCAACGAAAACATTGGTCAATCACTTTTCCATTGCAACAGGTATTTGAACATTTGAAATGAGACTGAAAGATTTTAAGTTTAGAAAAATATCAACTATTCATGCCATTCGCATATTTACGAACTGATGATCTATTTTGATCTCACAGTTCACAATGAAATTATCAAGATGTTTTTTTTTCACAGGTTTATATGCTGGAACCCATGGTGTAACAGCAAACTATCTGTACGACTTTAGCCAACAAAAAACACAAAATTATTCAGCTGAATTATTTAAATACAAAGAAGACGTTACTCCAATTTGGACACTGAATGAGTTGGCCGGCAAGCATTCGGCTGTATCAATGTGGGCTTCAGGGGAGTTTGAATTTAGGGGCAAAAATGCAACTTATTCTGAGAAATTTTCTATGGAAACTCCTTGGAAAACTCGTATCGACGATATCATATCGATGATGACAAGAAAAGAGAAGCAAGTCAATTTTGTGATGTTTTATGCAAATCAACCCGATGCTGATTGCCATATATATTCTGCACATTCAAATCAGGTTGGTAAATTGATTTAGATTTGTTACAAAACTCTGCTGAATGGTGTCCAGAATTACAGCAATGGATTTTTGTTGTTGCAGAATCGGATGTACCGCATTTTAAAGAGTGCGTGCATAGGAACAGAATCAGAGTAAAATATAAAATATATCCAGATATTAATAAGATACGTATCTCATTTATATGCATTTATGTCTTGTTTTTGCACATAACATCTATCGAAGTTGTTCAAAAGACATGAAAACCTTTTTAATGGTATATATATATATGATTACTGCATGTTGAGTGGTTGAGACACAGTGGATGTTTAAATAATGGCAATTTTTCAGCTATGACGGCCGGCTCAGGCCATACTGACTATCTATTCAAAAAGTTACAGAACACAAAGTTCTTCTTTTTAAGCACTTTCAGTCCTGATAGTTTCAGTCGAATCGCAGAAAACTAATATTGTACAAACAAACAGACAAACAAAAAAACATACCAAATGATCATATAAGGGGCTAGTAGAGAAAATTTGGCAGACTCGGTAATGTTTGGCAGTTCTGAAGAGGAGCTGCAAAATGGTATCAGAGATTTGGGATCGGCTTGTACGAACTTCGGAATGACCATTTGCGGCACAAAAACTCAAGTTATGCATGTGGGAAACTTAAACACGAAAGCCATTTCTTCGCACTTGTTGGAACAAGTTTCCCAATTTAAATATGTAGGGCTAAGAGTTAAAATGAATCAAAATATTTTATTTCCTGCTTTCACCTAGGAAAATTCTCGTAAGTGTGAGCATGTCGTAAGATGTTTTGAACCGTTTTAACTCTCAGCCCGACATATTTGGGTTGCATATTTTCAGAAGATGAAATCTGAACGTGAATTGAGTACAGAAACAAAGATGTTGTTTCACGGGTCGATCTTCAGACCAAATATTCTATAAGGTAGCGAGAGCTGGGTTGATTCTGAGAATTCATTTAGGGTTGATTCATGATTTAGAAGTGTCTGATATAAAAGTCACGAGAATGGTTTCGGGAGTCTCGCGCCGCGATCAGTGGGAAAACAGAATCCGAAATGAGACGATTCGGGGGGATTTAAAATTTAAATCGGTAGGAGAGGAAGAAGGTGGGCCGAGAGGTAGGAGTAGACCACGTAGACGTTATTCAGATTCGGTTGAATGTGATTTGAATGCGAGGGGATATGAATGGTGTGATGAATCTCAAAACTTGGCTTTTGATCGGGGTTTGTGGAGAAATATTGTTGGTGACAGACCAGACGCCAAAAAGTATGAAACGTCTATAAGTGCTTGTTGCTGTTGTTGTTGATGTTGTTAATGTTGTTATGAATTGATTTTAATTAAATGACAAAAAAATTATATTAGGAATATCAAATCAAATTTAAATTTTCATATCTACAATACGTACAGGTAGAGGCAAGTTTGAAGGATATGGACGACATGGTGAAATATTTCAGTGAACAATTAGAGGCAAAAGGTCTCTCGAAAAGCACGGATATTATTATCTTATCGGATCATGGCATGGATGAATTCCACTTCAACGATGAAACTAATGATGAGAGTATTATAGATCTAAACCGAATTGTGAGTGATGATTCTTGTTTTATGTATGGCTACTCACCTGTTCTTCAAGTAATTGCTAAAGAGGGCTACAATCAAGATGAAATATGCAAAAAACTGAAGGAAGGAGCACAGTTAAATAAACACTACAGAGTATACACTAACGAAGAGTTGAAGAAGAAAGATTGGCACATCTACAATGAAGATCGCTTTGGCCCATGCACGGTTGTTGCCATCATCACAATAATATATTCATTTTGTGAAAAAATTGATAACATTTTGCCTTCATTTTGATCAAAATTACCTATTAGGTTGCTGCCGAGCCTGGATACACTTTCCAGGATGCCAGAGGTTTGCTGCGTATGATAACGGATTATGATAAAAGTACTTTCCTTCAAAAAATTGAGAATCAATTCGAAAAATTGATTGATTCAAGTTTTTGTTCTCAAATCATTTATATGTTGAAGAATAAAAAATAGAAAAGGAAAATAAAAATACAATTGTTCAATTTCAGTCGTTCCTGGCACCAAATATGGATCTCATGGCTACGACAACCACGAGACAAGCATGCAAGCAGTTTTCTTTGCAAATGGACCTCGATTTAAAAAGGGCGTTAAAATTCCATTCTTGAAAAACGTCGACTTGTTTCATTTATTCAGCAGATTGTTGAATATTAAGACATTCGCCGCTGATCTTCATATAGATGGAAAGGATGAGCTGCATGTTTGGAATCAAATGTTAAAAGTCCCGTCACAATTATAATCATTTTGAAATTTACTCTTTAACTGAAAAGATTGCTTCTTAAAAATATTGACGAATGTAAATAATAATGAGACGCTTGCGTTATCATTATTATTCAATACATTAAGCTAAGATTTTGTTCACGCTTTTCGATATCTCATACGCTGTAGCAGCTACTCCACGCTAAATTGGAAAGTTGTTCTCTGTAAGAACGACTCTATGTGTATGAGAGCAACTCTCGCCTTTAGCGTGAAATAGTTCCAACAGCATATGCGATATTGAATAGTGTGAACAAAATATTACACACACACACACACACACACACACACACACACACACACAGATCTGTGATTAAATATTGCATGTATTATTCCATTTATGTATAAATAACCGGAACACTCCGAAATGGAATAAACAAATATTGGTTTGCTCCAATTCGGTATAAACGTCAAACTTAGTTGCTTTACGAAACTTCCGGTTTATTGGTTGATCAAGTTTGACGTTTGAACCAAACTGGAATAAACCAATACATTTTTATTCCATTCCGGATTGATCCGATAATTTATACATAGATGGAATAATACATCCAATATTTACTTACAGATTTGTGTGTGTGTGTAGCTCAATGTATAGGCTGATGAATGAAATGGACCATCGAAATAAAACTTTTGAAATATAAACGAAGCTGCACTTTTTAAAAAAAAAATCCTAAAAATCTGAATGTTTATTTGCAAAATTTATAAATTTTACTGTTTTACAATGTTACATACGCGTAATTGGTGCACCTTATTTTTTCAACAGCAAAAAAATGTCTCACTTACCACACTGAAGCATGCGTATCTCTCGGAAGAGTTCGGCTTCTTGGATTGGCGAATGAGAACACGGTTCATTTTTGAGATAAAATATTTTTTTATTTCTATTTATGTTTCCATTTTGTGTACGATTGTGGTATCTTCGTGTAATTAAATGCTTTTTCATTCAATTCAATTTAATCTTATAATACCGAATAGTATGGCTTAAACTTTATCAATTTTATTCCCATTGTTAAATATTAAAGAGACTTAAATTGTTATTTTGTGTTGAGATTCTTTTTGTATGTGCCGTTTTCATGATAAATGCTGCTTTACAAATAATCTCTAAATTTGTTCAGCTTGTCACTAGAACCAAATACATTTAATCTTTTTTTGGTGTATAGGTAGAAAAAATTCCAAAATTGTATCGGTTTTCTATTAAATTGTGATAGTTTTGATTGGATTTTTGCATAGAAACCAATCAAAAAATGTTTCAAAATCTCATGAATTAAAAATTTCGATAGATATGAGAATTAATTTATCTGGCCACAAAATAGTGGAGCATCTCATTTCATGCCTGCTTTTATGAAACATTTATGGAATCTGAATCTAGTTATTGTAATGTGAGTGCTATGATATATTTGAAATAAATATTACGTGTTGTTATGGAACTCGCCCTCTCTCTCTTCGGCACACTCGATCGATTGGTTGTGTATCGACATCACATGCACATAGAAAAACAAACACTCACGAGAGTAAAAGGATAACAGCAACAATAACAACATAAAATACTCTCTGTTATTATTCGAATTGTGTTATTGGTTAAACCAAAAATGAATTCTACGGAATATTCCGAGCGGATTTTGCTACTGTTAAATTGTTCGTTAGTTAATTTTTTCAATATCCTGTTAATAATTAAGTATTTAATGAGTTTGCGAGTGATTCTGCTTTCATTGGTTTTTCGGTTATTTGCGTGAGCGAGCGATTGTGTGTTTGTGTGTTGCGTTTTTTTGTTCGGTTTCCAGTCAAAATTTTGCACATGTTAATTTAATAAATCGTTATTATTCATGAAATTTTCGCTGCAATCGACTTTACTCTCGCTTAAATTTGTATACCTCTGACAGTATGTTTATTTCAACCATTTTAGTTTTTTCAGAGAACCATTTTTATTGATGTTCTGCAAACCGTTGGGATGCAGATTTTACCGTTAGTTCAATCAAATACATTCCTACATTTTTTCTCAATAATAACTTTGAATAAAAATGATTTAGCTTGCATTAAAGAGGGAACGAAAATTACTTCACAAACATTTATCAAATTTAACACAAATATCGTTCGGCTGTTTTCCACAATAAATACTCCTTGAGATATTGAAAATGTAAAATACATACCCATTTCACTTATTTATGTAACTTATTTGATGGAATCAGTTTCGTGTTCGCGAATGATGAAAAATAATACGATAAAGATACATTCATGCGGAAATTCGAGATGAAATGAGATGAATTGGACGCGAAAAAAACATCAATCAAACTTCTAATGATGTGAACGTTCCAAAAGAGGACTTGGGGAGTTTGTCTGACCGACATCGAAGCCGTGTTTTCATGAAAAAAGATCATTCGAAGAATTCAAACACATGTAAAAATTATATGAGATAATTTTCAAGACTTTCAAGCCCGTCGTATTATCGATCGAGCAACTCGAGATATTTCTGGGTCAAAAATGTATAAGCAAATTATCACTATAATCTCGAATATTTTTCAAAAGATTTTGCCTATTTTGCAATAATTTGGATGAACTGTTATCAATTTTTATAATAGTCGTCAAATATTTTTCACCGATTCATTTAATTTCTAATTTATAAAATGCATTTGAAAAATTATTATATAAAAACGGAGACACATGCAAATATCGTTGTTTGAATTAATTAGCCAATTCAACAAATTTGGTGAATGTTGGAATTATGATAATAAACTGAATAGGGCTATGTCTGGCTCAGTCGGCCAATGGGCAGAGCAGTTATGCATTCAAAAAAGTTTGTAGGCGATGCATGTTGTTGTTGGATGGTAAAACGTGATAAGAAAATTTAAATCGTGCGAACATTTACAAATACACTTAGTTCTATATTCAAAAGTCACATCTATAGAAGTGTATGTCGTTTAATGTATGTATATTTCAAGTCATGTCATTTGTGTGTTGTACGAAATGAATGAAACTTGTTCGCCGAGTGTATCAATAGACTTAAGTTTTACGCTTTTTTTACTACTACCATATTCTATTCAATGAAACTTTCAATAAATTATCCTATGAAGTGGATTATTTTATACCTTTTCATGCATCAATCCATCATGCACATAATCTATTTATGAATCACTTAATTTGGCTTAGTAATGCTGTGACCTTAATGACTCCTAATTTTACAATTAAACGCTTTACTTCTATCTATTTACACTTAAAATTGAGTTTCTAATTATGTGGGTAATTTGTAAAAATAAATTTAACACCGATATGAAAATTTGGAGTGTGGGGGGTGGTTTAGACACATTCGGTGTGTCATAGAAGGAAAATACGAAAAAGAGACAGTGATAAGTATTTTGTAGCTATATTGCAGCATAAATTTCTTCATTTCGATAAGATTTCTTTTTCATCTCTTTTATTTAGTAATTGAAAAAGGCACAAGGGAAATTTGTATTGGGGATAGATTTAGAATCATTCGGTGTTTTTATCTTGGGTCTAGTGGATGAGATAGTTCGTCAAAATCTGAAAAAAAGGAATTGCTGAGAAGGAATTTCAGAGGAGTAGTGATTTCTTCTTGAATTCTTGGGCCTTGGAAATGCTTGGAAAAACAACACTGAGCAAAAAGACAGGTTTCGTAAAAGAATAATCATTTTTCGTTTTGAGATGATTTGATTTTAATGAAAAAGAAATCGCTTGCATATGAATATCAACGATGTTTCAGGCATTTTAATGTTTCAACGATCATTTGGCAATTCCAATAGCATGCGGCTATTTTAATGCGCATTTGCTTGTTTCGACCGGCTTTTAGAAGTGTGTGTGAACATGCATGAGATTTGTCGGATTTCATTGATGACGAAAGCAGAAAACTTAGAAGTAATTTGATGTGGTGAACTAATTTCATCGCCGGGGATTGTTTAATTTGAATGTTCGTTACGATTTGGGCCAATAAAATGTATTCAAGCAAACCATAGCTTCATATTTATCTTCGTTCTGAGCATCTTTGGTATCGCATCAAGTAAATTCCGGCGAGAGAAATAAAGAAATAAAAGTTGAGGGAAGAAGCTGAGGTGCATGCCTAGCATACACACACATGCGAATTATCGAGGTGGAGGCAAATATTATACGCATAGCATGGGGAAGTACGTGTCATGTATACCTGAAAGTCATGACGGGCGATGGATAAAACCAGTCGAGAGAGAAGAAAAGGAAAGAGAGTATTTTGGCATTGGCTTTCTCGTTATTTGTGCCACCATAAATAAATAAATTATACACCAAGTTGTATGCATTTCGGTAGTGGTGTGTCCGCAAGAGCGAAAGAAAAAAGGCGAAAGCGACACATGAGAGAGGCAGCATGCAATGTGAACATATTATTTACTTAAATTTGAATTTATTGGTTTATCCATGAAAAGTCGTCTGGCAGATAGAATAACGAATGAAACAAATGGCGAAATAGAGCTCATCGTCATCATCAAACCCACTGACTATTGTATCGAAATGCATGCACTCCATGCCACCTTTAAAGCGCATTAATGCGAATGAGATGCGGGCGAATGTGTGAGTGTTTGAGTGCTTCGAGTGAATATGCGACATAAAAATCCCACAGTCTCAAAGCAGCAATGGTGCAAATAGCGCAGACACACAGAAAAAAAGCATACCAAAAATGCTATCGCATAACTTTGTAGACGGGGGCTAAAAACACATTTATTTATACATAGATACTTAGTGTGCGGATAGAGAGACGAAAAAAGATCGAACTCGCCAGTGGATTGAATCAAACAAATATCATGTTTCGGGATACTTAATTTTTTTTTTTGTCAACCACCTTCAACTCCCTTGCTTCGATGGCACGGTGATAGGAACTGAATGCGGTAATACCCAGTCGAGTCTCTGCCTCTCCCCAATCTCCAACACACTTGCTCATATGCACTTTGCATTCACATGATTTTTTCTCTCGACTTTCATTTATTCGGGGAATATTTTTGAACGAAACCTCAAATTTTGGCGTGCACGTGTATTTATAGTCTATTATAGACATTAGGTTTTACATATGAAATGTGTTCGTGATTTGCATTTTAAAATCATAGAGTGGTTCCCAATGCTGACTCCCTCCATTCGGAAAGGCAGGTGCTTCCAACGGCTCTATCAACCAAATCAGTGGAACAACATTTCATATGGCACATTGGAGCAACACATAACCGCAATCGTTAAAATCGACTCTATGAAATGCGCTTTATAAAACTGCTAATCGCATATCGGAAAATTGTATATGCATAACAATGCACGATTTATTGTAAACTATTCAGTTGCCGTTATTCAAAAAAATTTATTCGGCAAAGAGCACAAAAACATCCAAATATTCTCGTGAACATCAAGTTGCGATTGATTAAATTCAGTATAAATACAGATAATTTCATAGATGAAAATATGTTCATGGCAACGTTGGAAGTCGATGGTTTACAGTCGTGTGAGCAGAGAGCCGTGTTGATTTGATTTCCACAACAACCGTCTGAAGCATATCTCAGCTACCGACTTTAAATGGTCTCTTTTTAAAATTGCAAACGTTTTTCATGTCGATCGGCAAAACATCTGTTTGTTTCATTGGGTTTATTTGCTATTGTTCGTAGATCCGGCGAAGGAATCCACTCCAAATAATTCAGTCAAGTATATTGGAATTTTGCCCATATTGAATATTGAAAATCAATTTCTTTCGTATGAATATGACGCGAGCTGGTCACAGAATCTCGGCAAAAAATAAATACCGTATACAAAATTAAAGGCTTTGGCTATTTATATTTGAATCTATGGAGGATATTAAAAACTGAGTGTCGTTCAAACAAGACGAAAGCATTCAACCATACATTCGATGAATATTTGGGATCGGTGAGGGGTTTTATGCACACAACAAAGATTCAGATCATCGGCCCATCAAACAATTTGTACGAAAGTATGTGTTTTTGTGTGATCCCATTGTATTTTCAGGTTTTTTTTTATTGAAAGTGTTGCTCCGTCTCTGTTTGAGACGATTATCAATTTGGTATCTTTGTATGGACACCAAAGCGAAGAATATTAGTTGTGTTGCTTACAGACGGAAAAACTCCTTTCGATTCATACACGACTCTGAAAGCAACAACGAACACGGAAAAGCGTTTGCAATGCTGCGGTTTTGTTTGCGATACATTTTTTGTTTTTGCTGTTGATACTATTGGAAATCACCGTCATCCTGAAATGGAAAACGCTCCGCCACATAAAAGTTACTTACTCAGCTTATGTGCATTCAACGATGCGGATTCACTTCACAATGTGTCTCTTGTCACAAAATATACAATATCTTTACACACACAACCTTAAATATATAAAATTGTAAAGATATATGGCTCAGTCGGTCGGTTGGTTGGTCGGGTTTACTTTAATTCCATTTGACTTTCGTTCTTTCGCCATAGTAAAATTTACAAATACACATCGATAGATGCGGCGATTCCGCGTTCGGTTTTTCCACTTTTTTGTAGAAATACAATTCGATGGCATGGAATACCTTGAATTCGATTTGTGTTCTCTCTCGATGACTTTTTTCTCTCGTCCGCATGTGCTATAAAATTTACATTTCAGCTGTTGCCATTTTCGGCAGATCCAGATTACCGCAATTCGACATTTTGTCGTTTTATTCTCGTACCTTATGCCATACAAAGTATAAATATAAATTTTTATTAAATTTAATAGAAAAATGCAGCGCATTCGAATATAAGCAAGCCGGAATGTGGCGGTAGGGAAAATACAACTGGCCAAAAAAACGAGAAGCAAACAAGCCATTCCAATATGTTTTTTGCACATGCTTCACACCAAATGCCTTCAATGTAATAAATACAAAACAAAACAATACAAAATAAATGGGCTTTTGCTCACGAAACAAACAATACGAGATGTGGCACAAACACACACAGTGAGAGATAAGGTTGGTTCCAGGATGAAGCCACGGTGGTGTGAGCGGCGGCGGTGTGTGTGTCCACGACGAAACCGGAATCACAATATCTTCAAAACAAATTTCTCTAGAATATTGTGATATTGGCCAATATGATGCAATATATTTCGATATTAATGCTTTTGTGGTACAGTTTTTTTCCATTTTTTTGTTTTGGCTAGGGTTGTCAATCGTTTTGTATTTGTATTTATGTGTTCGTGTTAGTGTGAAACGGGAATATAGAAGCTGCTTTTTCTCTGTATGTATTACGAACTATCAAAGCAAAATGAATACGAGCGCAGAAAACTTATTATAAAATCCCAGATTTATAACGACAGCGATTTTAACAACAACAAACACAGTAGATGAGCTCAATGTAATACTTTTCCACTACAGATTTCTTCCCAACCGTTTCTTGGCTTTCAATTTCCATCAATTTTTTGCTTCCTTCCTTTTCTTCACTATTTCGCTTTCAATCTCTCTCTTCTCTTCGGTTTTTCGTTCTCTACTTTTTACATGACTTTAAATTTTTCATGTGGTTTTGATAAAATATCTTTTAGCTTCAATATTTATTTGTATAATACGCACGGAATGAATCAATGATTGAAAAACGGAACTTTAGCCGAATCAAAACGACGCATTAAAAGCAAATATGAGATCGATAGACACACAAAATGAATAAATAACGTTTTCATTCTTTTCGTTCCAATTGTGCATGCCTCCGCAGTGATTTTTCTTGTTTGTCTGAGTTTTGCATGCTTTTTTTTTCTTTGTTCGGTTCGGTATTTCTTAATCATTCATTCGCTATTTGCAGTATAATTCTTCGATGATAGATAAATTTTTATTTGCTCTCTGTCTACAAACTGCACGATTTTAACTCAGCTATTGTATAAAATGAATATGTACTATTGAATTATGTTATGCAATTTTTCCTCTCTTCATTACATGAAAGATAATTTCTTGTGCTTTCTTGCTCTCCAACTTTTTCATTTGTTGTCTGTATCAATGCAATTTTCTCACTCATTGCCATCCATTCATTTCAATTGTGTGTGGGTGAAGTGATGGCGACTATTCCATTTCAATCTTTCGTTTACGAGCAAATTGAGAATACTATTTTGCATTCATTGTGATTCAAGAATTCCTTTCTGTTTGCATTTCTCATTTTTATTCCCTGTTTTTGCATTATGTTTTTTCAGCAATTGTTTTTTTTCTTTGCTCCGTGCTGTTTTGTCGTTGGCAGTCATTAGGTATTTTTCATACCAATTTATTTTTCTTTTACTATGTTACTTTGATCTAGAAGAAGCGATCAATGTTGACGCTGTCTCAACATTTTTCTTTTCTATCTTTATGTTTAACTTTCGCTTATCCCGATGTTCAACTTTTCCAAGCAAATCGACAATCATTTCACGAGGGATTTTTGCGCGCAATCATTCGCCTCTATGAATAGCCATTCTAAGTGATTGGCTATCGATTTGTGGAAATTAACATAAATTGTTGCTCTTTGAATAATTCATAATTTTTTTTCTCTTAACGTAACTTATCAACAGACAAATGTGTGAGCTTTTATCACCTTGTGCATTCTGACGTCGCCTCTCGCTCTATTTTAACATACCCTCATTCTCTTTATTATCCATATTTACAACCATAACACTGTTTACTTAAATGTTTATCGAGTTTCTAAATGTATATGTACTGCTGCAACTTGTGTCTGTAAGCATTTAGGAATCATGTTTAAAAAATTATGAGATTTTATTGTCAAAATTTCAATCATTTACCGTGTGAATAGCTTGAGTGCACCATGAGAGGTGTGTTTTTGTGAGAGTGAGTTCTAATATATTTAGACTTGACAGTTCAATGTTTCCCATTTTCCATTAAGCCTTACTGTTGTTGATAACACGAATTTATGCGATAAAAACATATTTATACGGGGAAAGTGTTGATAAGAAGGCAAGTAGAAGGTACAAAATGGTTTTAGCAAAATAAATCATTTAAAAAAATAGATTGAAATCAAGAGAAAATAAATCAAAATCTACTAATAAAACAAAATGATTTTTAGTGAAATTTAATGAAATTGTTTTTTTTTATTAAACATTTTGAATAATTTTTTCTTAATTTGTGTATTTAAATGAGAAAAAAACAGGAGAGGCGACTTTTTTACTTTTTCTTGTTTAAAAAATGATTATGTGCTAATTATTATTTGACGTCTTAATGATAAATTAAATACACGAAAAAAAGGGAATTGAATATGCTCCTTAACGAACGAATGTGACTTATCCCAAAAATGAAAACCAAGCCTCAATATAATTCTATACATTCTCTCTTGCTTTTCAGAACTCCTTACGATCTAAAATTAATTTAGTGCTCAATACTATTGCGTATTCAATGTGCCTAAGTGTCTAAATGCCTACATTGTCTGATTCCTCTTCCTAAATTCGAACTTTTAAAGATTCAATGTTCCACCAATGTTTGCTTATCAGCTACTCTGATACCTGTCCAGTTTCGATGCAGGGAAAATTTTGTCTCTCCATTCAACAGTAATCTACATGCAAAAATGTACAACTATTCAAATTATAATTGTTCGCTGTTTAAGTAAATTTCACTTGAATAACTTTATATTTATCTACAGCGTGTTCTACAGGGTGGGCCATATAAAATTTGCATTTTGACATTTAAAATTTGACATTTGAGACATTTTGACATTTGAGCTGTCATTCTCTAAATAAACAATTTTGTCAAAATGCAAACGTTAGATAGCCCACCCTGTATGTTGTTTTCGTGGTAGAATATGAATGACTTTTTTTATTCATAAACTAATGTGATCAGTTGTGAATGCTAATATATTTTAAAACGTTTTGTTTTGTATGGAGAAAAAATATATTCGAACATTGAACAGAAATGTGACATTGGAAAAGGAATTATTATCGACATTGAGTCTAAATGTCAACACAGAATTTCAAACATTGAAAAGTATGTAAATAATTTTAAATTGAAATTATTTAGAGCTGTTCCGCGAAGATTCGAACTCGCGCCAAATCGTTTGTTTTTAATGTACTCTAAATGTGTCTTGCAGAACAAACATTTTATGACCTTATTTTTCTATATTTTCCGGATATAATTGATATTATATGCCGGAATCTTTGTGCGACAGAGTTTCATTGAAATTTATTTGCAAAATCATGCCGATTTGATAATAAGAAATTAATCGGAGAAATTATTTGTTGTCGGCGTCAATTAATTTTTTTCGCTGGGGTCGGTAGTGCTGACTCGTCAAGGTGAGTCGCATTTGTGAATTCATTGCGATTTGCTCACCACACACGGAGTGGTTAAATTCAGCTTACTTTGATATTGGAACAGGAAAGTTAATCAAGAAAAGGACGCATCCATTGATGAGTCTATTTAATTATATGTTTATTCAATGGCTAAGCACATGCAGTTTGTTCACTGAACACTTGATGCGTGCAGCAACGATAACGAAGACGATGGTGACTGTGGTGGCAGGGGCGGCAGGGGCGGCAGAGACGCACTAGATTGCTTCAAAATATGTAGTTGAGGTAATTATTCAAACAATTAGGTCAACATCAATAATCGGGTTAAACTAGCTCTCTTTTCTGATTCGATCGAAACTCATAATAATAATTCTCTTAATCTCGTTCGAAAGTGTTTGACATTTATGAAAATAGACAGCATTTTCTCCAATCGTTTTGTCTCATAATTATGATATCAATTGTTGTACCGTGCACTAAGTTTTACACATGATTGCAATCGGTTAACCAAAATAGACACAAAGTCCTCTTGCTTTTAATACACATTTGAAATAAGCATTTGATAAACGACATGCAATTTTAATACACACACACATTTGCAGATTCAATATCCACGTTGGTTGGTGATTGGTATGTTTATGGGCAGCTGTATAGCAAACAGTCATGTTAGCTTTCCGTCATTTTCAAAGAATATGACATTTTTCCCCATTAGAAAAATCCATTTGATATATTGAAAATGCTCTTACTATTTTACACGAATTGAAATTAAACTCATTTGCTCTATACAAATATGTCTTGGAAAATGGGGAATTATTCAAAGGAAATAAACTGTTCACCAGTTATATTGCGTTGAATACCTTTGGGAGAATCCTATGAATTTACAATTTAATTTCAAAAAAAGATACACTTATCTAAATGATGACTTAATCAAAAGTAATTACAAAAGCTTTGACGATGCTGCCATCGAAGGAGGCAAGCACGCGTAAACTTTTGTAATTTTGCTTAATATTTAGTGATTATCGCAACCGCGAGACCTTGTTTTCATGAAATGAAATCCATTTATTTATACATTTTACAATTTTTTTGTTTTGTTTTTTTTTTCGCATGCATGTTTTATCATTTTCAATTTATAACACACATGAGTGACGCGAGAAAATGGAAAAAAGATTTTGGTGGAGGTGTTGGTGGTGTTGGTGACGTGCTTATTAAGTTGTGTGTGTTTTTTGTATAGCTTATCCTTAATTTGCCCGGAAATGTGATATTCATCGAAAATTATATGTTTCGCATTTTTCCGATTAATCGAAACGATATATTGTTTTTTTCGTCCCTTTAAATTCCTTGGCGCCTGCAATCAAGTGGTACTAAACACAAAAAGAAACGTGGTTCTCTTGAAAGTTTGTTTTTAGGCTAATTAAATTGATACGATTAGTAAACGATGATGATATTCTTCTTGTTTTGTTTGTCGTAGATCGTTTTCTATTTTATTTCAAATGAATTGTAAGTGCTGCAAGTGCGGTTAATCTCCATATTTTTTTTGTCTAATACAGTAACATGTTAGTTGGTTTGTAACCCAGATTTTTTCGTTGTAAGAACAAGTGAATTTCACGGAATTTCGGCCGATCACTTTCATTGCGTTGCCAGCATTCGCACATCAAATCGTAAATTTCGCGAGGACAATTCGGTGGCATCGGTGGCAGAATCTGAATCATGACAATTAGATGAAAAAAAGGGGACAAAAAGAAAGGAATAAATAAAATTTGTAAATTCAATTCTCAGTATA
The DNA here is from genome assembly GCA_028476595.1 of Obolodiplosis robiniae. Lineage (NCBI taxonomy): Eukaryota > Metazoa > Arthropoda > Insecta > Diptera > Cecidomyiidae > Obolodiplosis > Obolodiplosis robiniae. The sequence goes on along the minus strand of CM052014.1, from coordinate 26,110,378 downwards.
GTAAAATGTATATTTGTTATGAAAATCATAAATGGGTTAGCAGGTGAAACGATCCGGTACACACGCATACACACACTATCATAAATGAAAAATAGAAAGATAGGAAACCGTTCTTTTGCTTTCGTTAGGCAAATTGATTTTGAGATACACAGAAATCTGGTTGCTACGTTCTATCACAGCCGGGTGATCTTTGAATTCGTTCGGCTATCTATACTTCTATAATAAAACATTCTCTTTGAAGATCATATCAGTTGAAAATTTAATTTGGAAATGAAAAGAGTCGGAAGAACACACTGTTCTTATGTACTACAAGGTGATGCGAATGCCCTTGATTTTGGGGCTTATATTTACATGTCCAGCTATTTCCTCGGCTATATCATGTTGAAACAGAGTAATCAAGCGAAAGTGGGTCTTATCTCTTCGCACACTACTAAGATTTTGGAGTATGATGTGCTCGTTGCTCGTAGTATTTCAATGAGAGAGGGTTATTGACTTTCACTCTCCCCCATCATTCTCTACTAATACTGCAGTCGTTTTTGAAATTTTAGCCAAAAGAGAGTGGCTATTATTAATGCGCCAGTTGTACAATACAAAAAGATGCTCGAGAATATAATGAAAGTGATTAAAATGAAAACATTTTCCTTGATTTTCATCATCAAAAACTGCCGTTGAAAATGTATTTCCTTGTGTATACACGCTTGTAGTTTGAATTCTAAAAGTCTTTGCATTTGTGGTTTCTTCGTATTCTATCTCGGTTTTTTCAATACAATTTTTTGCCGGCTTTATTCTCAATATTGTTTTATTTCAGGCGTTGAAAACTTGGTAGGTTGTAATGATTGTGTAGCAGAATAGAGAACATCGACGGCGCAAACATCAACATGAAATACATTTTTTGAAGTTTAATGGAATTTTAGAACAAAAAAATGCGTGCAGCTGCTCCAAATAGAAAGAAAATATATAAATATGCACGATCTTCTCTTGAAACCACATCAAAAAATATTTGCTTTCCAGGTGAACCTCTCTCTCTCTCTCTCCTGATTCAACTGTATACATGGAATCAAAATGGAAAAAGCATTTTCTTCTCACTCGGTTTTCGAAATAACTGAAAATTCTCATGCTATTGTTAATGAGATACTGCTTTGTATATATCGCACAGTTGGAATATTATGAAGTGAAAAGTTTTCGGGTATTTTTGGTTATTTTTGATACGATAACACGAGTTATGGTGAAGTTGCTGTTTTCGCCAAAAACTGCTAAAAACATGCAATCATTTTACCTTACAGGTTTTTTTAAGGCAAAGGACAGAAACAAAACAACCGACAAATGGAATGGAAACAATGCTAATAAATATCGCGCGAGAGAGAGAGAAGGGGAGAGAAAGAGAGAGACGAAGAGAGACAGAGAATAGCTTGGCTGTGTGATGATGTGCGTATATTACGAGCAAAGCATCAGATTATGTATATTATATCTGCATTTGAGCATCTTCCGAAATTCTTTCTGCTTTGAAAGCATTCCGTTTATTAAGAGGTATTCAAAAATGATGATGGTATGACTCTGAAGAAATTCAATTTCAAAATTCGGCCATGTATGCATGTATACAACTAGAAATTAATGTTTTAGTATTCCTGATAAATAATGGGATTGAAATCAAAAATAAATATTTTAAATATTCGAGAAATAACTTTCATTTTCTCAGTCTCATTCATTCTATTTCCCTCATTCAATCTCTCACCCGACCCGTTACTTGAGTCGTTGAGAATAATCATCACTCAAATCTTTTTGAATAAAAAAGTCTGAAACGTAAAATAAATGCATCAAGACTGAAACTTGAAAAGGAGTTTCGCAAGAGTGAAACCACACGATGGGCCACATGATCTTTTTCAACGTTCTAGTTTTTCGTATTTATTTTAAATTCAAATTTAATTTTATTTCGATTTTTTTTCAAATATTTTCCTAGAGCAAAGAACACAATTGGTATATTTTTTTCAATCAACAGCCGAGCTGTTCATCCGGCCAAATACATTCATTGGCTGTATCGTTCGCTGTTATCTTCATTTTGTGATGCGCAATTTCCAAATGTTTTCCTCTATTTCAAACATGCATAACAAAAATTATGTGGCAACAGCGCACACAACTAATTCAACGAATGTGCTTATTGGAATTATCATGGTGAGTCTGATTATAGATTTTTCGAGCATTTCTGATCGAAAAAATAAAAGAAAAATCCCCCTAAATTCCAATAGTATCCTTTGTTCTGGAACAAAAATCCACCAGTTTTCCACAGAATCGACCTGAACTTAATCCCGTGGAATAGATAACATCCGGGGCTGGTAGATTGTTGGCCCTATGTGTTCTTGAAAAAAACATATTATAGATATTTCGATTTTTTTTCAGACTATTAGAAATGCCCGAAAAGCCATTAGAAGTTTTTCCATGTTGTTCCCATAAGCAAATTCATCACATTTGACGTGAGTGTGCAGAGATTACTTTTTGATATTCTCAGACTCTTTTGCTTGTCTCAGGCAATTTTGCTATTGCTTATCTCAGGCAAGCTGCGCGCAATTGATAGCTCGAAGTGCTCTTTGTAATAATCTCAGTTAAAGGCGTATCTCCTACGCACAATAGCAAGAAGTACTCTTTGCAAGCATTTAATGTGTGTTTCTTAACACTGAAGCTAGCACAAATAATTTGGAAGTTTGACTCGTGAATTATTCTTTCACAAGAAAGAATCTTGAGAAAAATGGCAATTAAATTAAAATTGAATATAAAATACGAAAAACTGTTATGTTTCACTCGTGCATTTATTTTACGTTTCAGATTTGCGTATTCAAATAGATTTGAATCATGATTATTCTCAACGACTCAGTTATGTTGCCAAGCATTTAATATTTTATATAACTTACATGTTTTTTGTCATCCTTGTAAATGTGGCCGAAGTTTTCGACGACTTTTTCATCACTGAGATTTTCAAACGGTTGCTCGCGTGCAAATGTCAAAATCTCCCAAAGTGTTATGGCAAATGACCACACATCTGATTTCGTACTGAATTTTCCCTGCAACGATTTAATAAGTGAATTAGATGGTTTGTGTATGAAATACAATGAGCCATTGAGCACGAAAAAAACTAATTTGCGCTTGACTTGCGTCTTTGGATACAAATTAAAAGGAAATTAAGATTATTATCAAACGTTTTGTATGGCAGAACAATGGCTGGCAAATTTTCATTGGTTCAGTTTTTGAAATCGGAAGACGTCTAGAGTCTAGACAAAAATTACCACTATTATATTCAAATTTCATTTATGGAATGAATCCAAAATTATTTGGATTGTCCATAAAACTAACATGATAATGTCGTCTAAACATCGAATATTTGGACGGAATAGCCGTTCAATTATGAGTTTTTCTATTTTGTAATAGATGGATAATACATGAATTTGAATAATAAGAATTTTGGCACTTGAATCAAGTGGCAACTTACCAGCAAGACGCTTTCCCAAGACATCCATCGAATTGGCATGGGCTGTGACTGGCGGCCAGTACCTTCCAATTGGCAGTAGTCTGATGGATATGCAGTTCGATTTATCACAGTTCCAAGAGTGCATACCTTAATTTCTAGTTGCGGTCCAATTATACAACTCCTACATATGAACAAAGCGATACATTTCACATTAAATACCATTTGTTTTTTGAGTTTTACTTTTATTACTCAGCAAATCAAATCAAATTCAACTAATAAAGATTCCTTTCCATCATCGATGCAATCAACACAATTGAAGTACGAATATGATTTTCGAAAGGGATTGGTTACATGTGAAAAACGCATGACATTGCAGAAATAACCTAAAATTGCTAATTGTTTTCATGTCATCCTTCTGTTCTCTCTCACTCTGCCTCTCTATCTTGCTATATATTTGATGCTGGAGGCCACAGCAAAAGCGATTGTTGTGCAAAATTTTATTTCATTTGTCGCTGTCATAGAAACCAACAAACAACCACATTTCATGACATCGGTTTTACACTGACGAGCTAGAAAAAATTTCGCATTTACGCAGCGCAACCATTCATAAAAACGCACAAATTTTGCAATACCATTTCGAATAGGAGGCGAGAAGCCACGTGAATGGAATTTTCCGATTATTCAAATGTGAAAATTCAACTCGAAACAACATTCTTGAAATGACGCACCCCGGAATCTATGCTGTGTGTACATTTTATTACCGCTGTAGTCTCAGCGTGTGAGGGAGTGAATTGTTTTCGCTGCCATGCGGATGCATAAAAAATAATCCATCATTCGGAAGCACTTGTGGTTTTGTCATTTCAATAATTAAATATTTTTATCATTACAACAATTTTGACGTCACGGACAACAATATTCACTTGCAATCAAATCGCATTTCCATTTTTGCATATTGTTTTCGGTTTTTTGATGCTACATTTTCGTTTTTCAGGTGTATTGGGTCGGTGAAATATATTTGCTGTGGTTATTAAGTTGTTTGATTGAAGCAATTTTTTTCCTCTGATATACGCTCAGCTTTGAATAAATGGATGGATTTTTGAAAAATTTACTCTATTTACAACCTGAGATTCATGTTCGTGGAATTTTTTTAGCTTGCAGCGAAAATTTTAATGTTTGGTTGGTAATCTGGTTGTTTCGTGTTTTTGCTCATTTTATTAAAAATTAAGGCCCATCAAGAGCGGATGACATAAAAAAACAAGCCGTACAAAATGCAAACATACGGCGGATACATTACGTATTAATGGATATTCATTATTTGGGATGACCCGTGCGTCTCGTGTGTTCACAAACACCCAATTTGAAATTAGGGAATCAAATCCATGTCTAACAGCATTGCATTTGAAAAAAACAACCATAACGCCGCTGAAGTATTTTACACATGTGCGCCCATGTTTTGGACGGGACGTAGAGTTTTATGCTGTATTAGAATTAGCTGCAATTATAGAGTGGATATGTAACATTTTTTGTCTGTATAAAAACATCGTCATTTCCCATTCGCGAATAGGTACATATTAAAACATGCCACCAAAAAGAAACAAAATCCACATTCAAACATACATGATGAGGGTCGATTTTTCGGGCAAACAAATATACACACAGAGCAAATAATCTCGAGGGTTGAATACCGACCACGATACAAAATGATTAAATATTTCTTTTCAATGACGTCTAAATGAAACGCATTCATATCGCAAAAATGAGCTATGTGTGTGTGTGTATCGAACGAACGGAAAGCGAATGACGACAAAGAGATTTGAATAATAATGCAAAGTTGGAGGCGCACATTAGGATTATAAAATACATCGGAACCGATTACTACAAAGCTATTTTGATACGTTGTTGCGCGTTCTAATAGTGAATATTGAATGTTTTTTTTTTTTTTTTTTTTTGCAAGGTAGAAATATAATAATGTTAAGCTGATTTTCTTTTTGTTCAATTGTTTTCGTTCGAAAATGCTTTCAATAAACAAAAGGAATTCATTCATATATTCCAAAACGGAGGCGAATTTTCCGTACTTGAAATCCTGATGGAATTGTACATTGTTGAAATTTTTTTCACTTACTCCGTTATAAATCGGACTAATTTTATTGTCAATCTGACAGCAGGCGAAAAAAAATCATTCACATCAAAATCCAATAAGGTTGAAATCAAACGATTGTTGCAAATATTCGTGAAATGTCGATCATATTTGACGATGCTGTTGAATAACTCTATTGCAGTCCATTTAATTAAAAAATATTTGTTGAATCAATCCGGAGCGGATATTTTTTTTCCATGTGTCTGTCAATATTATACCACTTGATATTTTGTACAAAAATGAATGAGAGACAGAGAGCTTGTGAAAATTGGTGATTGGCCAGGCTACAGCAGCAGTAATACTGAGGGATATTATTTATATGGTTCGATGGTTTTATTACTAAAATTGACCTAATAACTGTCAATAGAAAATGAGGTAGAGCCAAAAGTACTGGCACATATTATGGGAAGTACGTGGAAAGTAAGTGGGAGAATGCGAGAGTGAGATCGCAAAAGGATTGTATATAGCATGTACTTCAGATTTTATTCGTTTTTTGCTGCTGCTCTTCCCATTCGGCAGCTCCAATTCCCATTTATTACATCAGTGCTATCATCCGCATTCGATGAATGTCGAATTCATTGCATTGATTGCAATGACGCGAGAGTGGGAGGTAAATCCTTTGGAAAATATGGAAATTTGATATTAGTTTTTAATACATGTGCAGTGAAATAGTTGCAGCGGTGATTATTCCATCAATAGAGCGAAGGAGTTAGAGAGGATGAGACGGGGTGAGAGCAAATCCCAGGTTCATTTGACAGGAGCGATCAAGCCTACATGACGAATATTCGAACAATTCACTACCGCATCTGTTTATATGTGTCGTGTATAATGATGCGATGTTTATTGTGTTCATTGCTTTTCAAAAAACATTTCAACGTAATTTAATTAAATTGATGGACGGTGAAGCGAGCGCGCAAAGTCCAGCCACACAGATAAAAGCGACTTTGGATTGAATATTCTGATCATGTCGTTAATAAACACGATTAAGCTACAGTATATTTGCAAGGGCAAATAACCGATATAATAATAAATGATGCTGCCGGGATGAAGGAAAAACTATGTCGTTCGTCGTATGCAAATAATTATCACTATCACTATATGAGCCAAGTGCACACAATTTACAAAGAGTGCTCGATTTCAGAAACATGCATAAAGAAGCAGGCACATTGATAATTGCAATAAATTGTGTAGCATAGGTTTGAATGTCGCGGGCGCATTTGCGACCACCACAAACAGCAACATCAACAAAATTTATAGATATAACCGGTGAATTATGGATGGTGAGAGTGTGTAATAATCCGGGAAATACATTTCGTTGCTTGAATGAAAGGTGTCGTAGATGTTGTTTTACTCACGCTATCTTTATCGCCATTTCGTTTATCCATGGGCCCATGTTCGGTGGAAATATCCATACATCAGTAAACAAAAAGGTTAACCATTTTCTCGATGAATGAATCGTAATTAATATGTGCTCAATGCTAAATTGCAACATGGTGTTAAAACCATACTCTCGTTAAAATTGTTCATGACACAAGATTGCACAAGTGCTTCCATAAAATTAAAGTAATGACGAAAGCAACCGCCCGTCTGCCCGTCCGCTCACACACACACATGTAGCATTCAAACTTATCGAGTGTATGATTTTATCATGGAAACTCATCGAATCTGAAAAAATCGCTCGATATCACAAGCCGATAAGATGGAGCATTTTCACTTTTTAGCGCTCAACTCATTACGGTGGCTCATGTGAAGGGCCCCTCCAGAGTGAAACAGTGTGAATATTATCGCACAATCATCATGAAGTATCGTGACGAAGCACAATTCCCATGTATGCGGTCGCTGTCGTCGCAGCCAACTTTTTTTTGTCGCTCTATAAAATGTGAAATTACTCATGAAACTGCCGACAAGCATCAGCGAGGATGTTTACTTGAGAAAATCGCGCATCAGGAAAAAAGAAATTTGTAGAGTCATCTGAAATGAATATAAATTGAAAAACCGCCTTCACATTTGTTGAATTCACTTGTGATTCTTGCGCGCGTTCGCTAGGAATGTTCAATGTGCTAAATAATCCTCATTTCGAACGTCTTGAACATTGAAATCGTGAATGTAGGCCAGAAACGATTAAAAGCGCGAAGCTTTTTTGCATCTTCTAATGTATTTATGAAAATTTGCCGAATGAGCAAATTTTCATTAACGAGCGAAAAATGAAATGCTCAAACGCTTCTCGTTCTCCTCCTCATGTGATATTATTTTTTCCAACTCTGCGCTCCGTCGATGTTTCTCGTTTGAAAGAATTCTCAATTCTCCAGTCTCTTCTTTTATATAATTCATTTTTTTAAAACGTTAAATTACAAAACTTAAGCCCGGAAATCAAAAGATAAAAATAGTTTAATCGCAAAAATGCCGATTTCGAGCCATGATTTCAAACATCAAAGAAAAATCCATGAAAACTTGAAGATCTAATCTCGTAAAGATATTCAACGATACATTTTTATTCGGTTAGTTGTTTTTCCTCTCATTTTCTTTTCGATCATCAGCGTCTTCTGAAACTCACATGTAAAAAGAGTGAGAGATCAAGAACGAGAGAAGAAAAGAGAGTATATATCAATGCATTATGAATGTTTGATGTTTCTTTTGGCAAAGTTCTATTTGTACAATCGTTCCTTTGAAATGTTATCCAACTGAAAGCCAGAAATGTAATCGAGGAATTTGCTGTTTTTCCGCCTATCTATCGCTACACACAGCAACAGCAAAACGGTAGAGCAAATGAAATGCGCCATTTGTCAACCTAGAGAGAAAGAGAGGAAGCGAGCGAGAGAGAAAAAAATCTCGGAATTCAATTGTAAGTTTTTATTTTCTGTGTCATGCAAAAATCGAACGCTAACGAAATTCTTTTCCGATTTGTTGGAATAAATTTGAAATTTTAATACGCGCAATTGTTGGGCGAAAAAAGACGACGGAAATGCAATCTACTTTGCTCGTTTCGATGAAAACAAACAAACAAACAAACAAAAAGCAAATATGAGCAGCACTGAAGGCATGCATACACTGAGCGGCACCGTTTGCCAACGTACGATATGACGACGAAAACGAATGATGATAATTTTCATACTTTCATTTTATGCTACGTTCTATTACTTTAAAAGTTTCTATATCTCAAGCAAGTGAACAGCAGGTAAACATTAATCGTAACATTGCCTCACATCTGTGGGAAAAATGGTTCACGACGACGAAATGGCATCGATGATGCAAGGAGCATAAAATAAACGCATCAGTCGTTGGAATGTTTTCTTTTCGCCTGTCTTCTATATATATCTGGGCTCACGAAAAAAAATTTTGCAAATTTATTACATTGAGAGCGAGCAGGAGAGAGGGGCTGCACCAATGACATACGTTCCAACCAAGTTTTTACTTAAAATAAGAGAATGTTACAAGAAAATCTAATAAAACTTGTGATTCCGCTATGTGTTATCCGATTTGATAAGACAGAAACCACTCAATGGCCGTGTGTCAATTGATATTCATGCGAAAATGAAAAACTTTCTAATCGAATCACCCATTGCAAACCATAAATTCAATTGGAGCCACTTCCATTTCCTGGAATTTGTGTGCAAGTATATGCGACGCGGCAAAAAGAAGCAAATGTAATTTTCGTCAGCTCAACACTGCTTAAGTGATAATTTCATTGCACAACAATTTAATGATTGCAATGTCCTTTAACGTCCTTTTATGTCCTATCGTTCATGCCCTCATGATTTGCTGCGTCCCATTCATTAATGAATTAATGGTTCGACCCATTGAAATCAAACACAAATGCCATGTTCACCACACGAAATCTCGAACAAACACGAAATTTAAACCGTCGCCCATGCAGAGACATATGTAAAACATCCATGTAGACGGCTCAAATATGACATAGGCATATGGTTCCATTTTTGGTGAAAATTTAATCTCTTTAATGGCCGCATAATATTATGTTTTATGACAGAGATTTTCGCCATCTTGACTCTAGAATAGATAAACCTTGGTGTTTGCAGCGGGGGAAAGTCCATAGTTTTGTTTTCATCTCTGAAACGCAGCATAAAAAGATCCTGTCTGAACCATTATCTGGCATTCATCGGGCATCGCAGTCATTGTTGACTTTTGATTTCATTGAAAATCGCCGGCTTTTCGATGTGCTTTCAAATGCGATGAGTTTTCTTTTAACCAGATTTATTCGCTTTGCTAATTAAGAAAAGCAGCTTTTGTGCCATGAGTTACGGCCCATGACAAATGCTGGCGTCACCGCCAAAGCCATCAGTTTTGTACATGATTTTCTATTTTAAAATTGCGAATAAATAAATTGAAAGGCAATTTTGGACGAAAATAAAAAAGGCTTGGTTTTTTGTGCCTGGTAAAATGCGTTTAAAGTTTCTTTGCCCAATGGATAATCGTGCGGTGCGTTTTTGTGCCTATGAATCAAGTCGATAAGCTGAAATAATAAAATTGCGAGTAACCTATGTCTAACATCGGCAAATGTTTTTTTTCTTGAGTCGGGATTTATAAGGAGCTTAAGTGATTCGAAGTTTGAACCACCGAAAGTGTCGAGTTCTCGCCTCATTGCACCGGCTGCCACACAGCGCGTCAGTGCGTTAGTGCGTTTCTCATTTCGAGTATAATCCATCTATCAGTTCGGTGCGTTTCAGGCAGCTCAATTCGGGAGACAGATCAAAGAGCTGCTGCACCATCATACACATGTGCAAGCATTAATGCCAACATTTTTATTTTAATGAAAATGGCAAAGCACATCTGATGTCAGGACCTTTGTAACAATATGCACTCACAAACACTCCACATTTTATTATTCCCAATGAAATAGAGACAGAGAGAGTGTGAGGTTACGAGTCAGGGAGAGCGACAGAAAAATTACTCTCATCTCTCGGTTCATTCATCGTTTTGTTTCATTTATTTGTTTGTGGAGTAATTGCGTCACAGTACACGAATTGAAAGATGCATACGTAAGTGAAAAAAAAAAAAAAATGTGAAATCGATTTGTTCCGTTCAGACGAATTGAAATAGTAACGATACCCCGTACCAAGGGTAAGAAGAATAATGCTATTTTTTTTTCTCTGCTGTGTGCATAGACGAGATCGATGCTTGTACAATGCTCGCACATAGACAGCGTGTGTGTGTGTGTAAAAGAGAGCAAATCAAATGCAATGAGGATATATTTCACTTTGATTCATGTTGTTAATCACGAAATACAAAATCAACGATGTTCATTGCAACGGTGTGTGTGTGTGTACCTTCCGAACCATATCAAAAACGGCTATTGTTTGGAGTGCATTCATCTTCCCCTATCATTTATGCGCCCGCTGTCTCTCTTTCTCTCTCTCTCTCACTTACACATAAATGGGTGCATATCAAACAGCACCTAGACCTTTCATTCGCATTAGACTCGTCATGTACTCAAGTAATCACCATTTAATGTTCTTACATAATACAATACGAGCACGCACATCGAACGGAATAAACAATACCCATCAGCATAGAAAAGAATGCTAGTTCGTGCAGCAAACTCAGATGCATTTAGTTAATCGGGTAAACCAAAAGTACGGTTTATTTCTATTGAGCATTTTGTTCAATTTCAACTCATCACCCCGGCGGTTCTCTTTCTTTATGTTTTTTTAATTCATCCATATGTTGTTTGTGCAAGCAAACATTTCTTTTCTCTCCTTTCTTTTTCAAATTTTCCATTCATGTTATTTATGTAGTGGATTAGGATTTCATTCTTGTTGGTTACAATCGTTGACATTCGTCGCGTTGCGTGTTTTTTCATGACTTTTTCATCGTTAATCTTTTTGCAGGAAAATATATTTGTTGATTCGCATTCGATTTTCTATAACGCAATGTTACTTGTTCAAATGTATTGATACGCTGTGTGTGCATTTTAGCAATATGTTTCGTATATCATATAAATCAGTGATTTGGCAATCGAACGATTTCCTTCGCATAGAATGAAGATTGAATAAAATAACATTTTATATAGTTTTATGATATAAATAAAAAGGTCGTACATCATGTCGAGGCGCATAAACAAATAAATGTAAATTCTTTGCCAAAGTACGATTTTCTGTTGGACCTGGTCTGAGCCACATGCAACGGCAAGCGCACTCTCTGGCACGATACAAAAATGCACCGACGTTCCGAAATTGAACATATGCATGCACATGCAATGGTATGGTGCTCTTTTTGTCAATATTGAAATTGGTCGACGACAAAAGAATTTATCGTCTGTGCATAACTCTTTTCCGAGTTGAGGAAAGAATGTGTGGCATGTTGTGTTGTCGGCGTAGCTACAATACATGTAACAGCACACAGAAGTAGCAGCAATGGCAACGGCCAAACCGGCACTTGCACTCGCACTCTCATAGAACGTCGGTTGACGGTGTCACTTTGTATGATTTTATTTTTCGTTGTAATTTTCTATTAAATTTAACATCGAACGAAGATATATGTTAAATGGACGAAAAATGGTGAGCAAAGTACATGCAGTGCACAGCCCATAAATATGCTAATAGTTTGTTGATTTTTTTAAGTTAAAAGTGTATCTCTTTTGATTGTCGGCTATGTTTAAACAATGACGTTGCTGCTTCCTATGGCATTGACGTTGCTTCGAAATTATGAATTTACATTAGTTGAACGGACACGATCTATGGAAATTATGCATATATTTAATAGTATATGTGTACAAAATGGCTATCCTAAATCTGCGGCATTGAATGTCGAAAACAGTGGCTCTAGCTCAGCGCACTCATAAACAGTTCAATCGGGAAAATCATATTGCACAAGCAAAACGTGTGCACCCTTGAAGCTAAACAAAACCATTAATCACCGAATGAAACAGTTCTCCTTCTGTTCGTCTTCATCGGTTTTGTCGAGAGAGAAAAGATGCTGTACTCTCTCCTTCTTGCTCATACAATCGCCCGATTCACACCAACATTGACTGTGAATGTTGCAGCATGATTATACCCACAGGCGTACAATTTATATCATTATATAATGATATACTTTAACCGAAGATAGATGCTAGTTCTCAAACAATGAAACAGAAACTTTGAGTTGGACAGAACGAGAGATGGAGGTATATTTTGAAAAATTAGACCGAAATAAACATCCGAAAATAAATTCATTTTATCCTTGCTGATGCGATTGTGTTGGATCCATTTGTGTTGAAACTAATTTTTCTTTTGTGCTTTGGACGGGTTTCGACTCGCCGCCGTTCCATTGTTATAGTTGATGATGATGATGATGTGAAAGCCTGTTCCATATGTCGGTCACCGACGCCCACAAACAAAACTCCTCAAAAATAAAAAAATACCAAACTACCCGAGGAGAAAAAAAATGAATGTACATGAAATATGCGTCCCATCAATTTTATAAATTGTGGTTGGAAAATGCGCGTACCTTTCAAATTCGAATCTATCAAATGTACACACTTAGAAAGTGGTGGAATAAACAGTGGATTAACGTGAATTAAAGGATAGGGAAAGCATTTGCATGTGTCTAATGTTGAATTATTTGGAATTACCCATTCAGTTTCAATCAAAGATGCACGCACTCTTTTTGTTCAGTGTGTGCTAAAACTTCCATTTTAATAAAACTCATTTCAGTTTGATCATCCATTAAGCGTTTTCAAACGAATTATTCAATAAAAACGAATGTAATATTCGTTTATATTTTCGCTCGGAATCGTAATAAATGTTCTGAATGATACTTTCGCCTTTTTTTGTCAGCTTCTCTCCGACACACTGTGTGTCTCGCTCGGTGTCCGCGTCCTGAGCGTAAGCGTATGAGTGAATGAGTGTGCGAATGTCAGTGTGCGGTGATGCCACAAACATACCAAAAACTTTTCTGCCCGCATCCGCATTGTGCAACTCTGTGTGTGCGGCCATACAATTCTAATTTATAATGATAATTTCACCAAACAACGGCCATTATAATAAACTTTGTTTGGATGAACAATGAAAATCATGAAAAATTATTACATTTAACTTTTCGCATGAAATTTTTTCAATAACTTGGCCGAAGCAACCACGCAACCCAGATCCAGAGCGGTGGACGGATATGTATTTGTTTGAATCTAAAAGTCATTTTGTATTTAAGAGAGATCAAGTGGGAGAGAAAAAGAGAGAAAATCTTTGGAGAATAATCATGTCATTCATTCCAATCGCAATCGAATTCACATGCCATATTTGTGCTTTGTTTGCTTTAGAAAGGTTTAAGTTTTCGTTTGCTACGACCATGTGAATATTATTCTCCTTTGCCCCGGGCTTTCTATATCTCTCTCTTTCTCTTCCGTTTTGTTCCTCGAAATGCTTTCCCATAACTTTGCGGAGGAACTTTTTAATGAAATTAACGCCGTGCAATAATAATGGATGTTTGCTTTTGTGGGCGATCCAATTTTCTGTTTTCATCTCAATTTGTTATATTTTCTGACTTTAATTCGCTTTCACTGCGTCACTCTCGTTCACTCATTCAGGCTTTACCACGCTCTCTTTCTCGCTCTCGTCCGCTCGCGATTTTCAAGAGCTGTTCTTCCAAACAGTCAAATTTATAAAGTACGTAATTATTGTAATAAGAACCATCATCGATGAGATCGTTTAACAAGCAATGTTAAGTGCACGCACACATTCACTCGCTGGCTCGGTTTTATTGCTCTAATTCGGATCTATTCAATCCTTCAATTTTGAATTTACTGTAATAGCGAACAGAAATTTCGCTCAATCTCTTTTTGTTTCTAATTGGCTGGAGATGATAAATGTGTGCTGTATTAAAACAAAATTACGTTACATTCGAACGTAAACATATATATTTTTAATATGAGCTGAATAAATCCGGAAATCAGCATCATCGCGCACTGCACACGAAAAATGGTTTCATTAAATATAAATAATTTTCATCAAAATGCCGAAGCGTGTGCTTGTGCGGAGTTAAGGTAACTTTTTGTGTAATAGAGAGTGGCCAATTTATATCTTCTGTTTTCACACGAATTATTTTCATTGTATTTGAAATGGATAACTCTCACAAAGTTTCCCTCTGTTCGGATCTTGTGGATTTCCGGATATATTTATATTTTCTACCTATTGTTGTCCGGACATATTTGGTTTGCGAGAGTAAATGTATGTTTTTTTTTGTGAAGGTTAAAATGTCATTTTACCATAATTAATTATGTAAAATGTGTCCAATATTTATGGAATTTCTGTCAATTCTGTCTCATCTGTCGCTCTCGATTCTCTTCTGCTTGTGAGCTCTCGTACCCATATTTTTCGAAGAAAAAATCCCACATCATTGTTTCTGTTATTGTCTCTATGTTTGTTCATGCCACACACAAAATAAATCTATTTGACAGTCTTACCAGCGTTTATTTAGCATCGAAAAAATCATTTATTTTATGGAAAATTACATCTAAAACAATAATAAATTGATGTGTTTGACAAAGTTCATTTTTGTATGAAACAATTACCGGGCGTTAGCGATAGCGAGTTTCGGAAAATTTCAGATTTAATTCAATGACATCGTTTGAGCTGTCCAATTAATATTTACGTCAATCGAAATTGAATTGCGAGAGATATATTGAGCGCCAGACGACGCTTAAATAATATTGTCAAATGGATAAATTAATCATAATCTATTGTTTGGACAAATGTTATGAATCTCATCATCTCTCGACGACAGCCGACCGAATGGATAAAAAGAGCTGTGTGTGAGCGAGAGTGAATATAAGTGGAAAATCAGTCATAATTATGATCCTTTTGTGACTGTTACTGTTGAATTTTGGAAACGCACACAGACAGGTCATTACGATGACAAGCACTGCTGTAATTTTGATTAAGATTTGTCATGAAATGGCTCATTTTTTATCTTTTTTCGATAAAAATGGATTTTAGAGTAGCGCTCGCTACGTTAAGATTGAGCCTTATGTCGGATGAAAAACCAAAGATAATTAATATGTTTATGTCGTCTGTTTTTTGTTATAATGTCGCCTACAGTTTCTCTCTTTCTCTCTCACTTGTTAGTTGGCATTTCAAAATGAGGCAGCGCACGTGGACTTCAAAAACCACATGTCGCCTGCACAGTGCAAAATCAAGGCGAGGCGACTGAATGCTTGAGCACAATAGAACAAAGCTCAGCTCCAGCGAAAGAGCTCATCATTCATTTTTGGATGCCGTTAGCAATCGAAATACCAGACAAATGCAACACATTCCATTGCATGGAATGTCTCAAAAGCACCATTGCTCTTTTGCTCACCGCATGCTAATCCCATGTAACTGAAAGGGTCGAAAATTAAAGAAAATTCTTACATTTCCCCTTCCCCACTGCTGTAAAACTGTGAAAAAGCAAAAAGAAGCGCGTTGCCTAAGAGAGATGAGCGCTGCTGTGTGTTATGTGCACAATCTTGTTTTGTTTTGGTAGAAGACATTTCATTTTCCTGTGTGCGCTTTAGTCGTCGTTTTACTTTGCTAAACTTGTTATGAGCTCGACATTTGTGCTGTGGCATACTCTTGCGTTGAATTTTTCATTTGACGCCGTTGCAAATCGCGCGCGTTCATCGGATTGTTTGCCTTCGCATATCATTCCAATAGAATTGTGTGTTGCTGTTCTTTTTTTTACTTTTCCGCACATACCACAATGTGTGATAAAGGTATTGCGATCAGTCCAAACAATTCAAAACGCTCGGAATAAGTTTTCTATGCTTTTTGAATCTAGAAAAAACGATTGCAACCATTCCCAGAGCAATTTTTTGTTCGTGTTTGGTACGTTGTACGTTGTCCGTTGTCCGTTGTACGCAAGCGGACCGCGCTTGTATGGGATTGGAGAGCTATTCGAGAGCATGCCAATTGACCGCGCCATCTTATTTTACATGGGTGAACTCAATTTAGATCCATTGTAATACGAACAAAATGTTTATTGATACAAATAATAAAAACAAATGAGTCATTAAAACGGGGTCTTTTCGTAGTCAACACGAAAAATTTGTATGGCGACTATCTTAATTTCACATTGTATCGAATTGAAACTTTCAGGATATTATTTTTTAGTTAAAAAAAAATGAGTCGTGCAAAATTTCAGGTCATCCGATGTGATATAGGACTACCTCCACTGGAAAATTTTCGATTTCCGGGGTCTTCTCGGGGTCGAAACGAAAAATTTACATGGCGACTATCTCAAGTTCACATTGTATCGAACTTTCAGAATATTATATTTTCATGAAAAAAATAAGTCATGCAAAATTTCAAGTCATTCTGATGAGGTTTAAGATTACCTCCTCTACAAAATTTTCAATTTTTTCAATATTCAAATTTGGTCATTAAATTGGATGAAGTATTTGTGATTTTCTAATCTGTGTTAATTTCATTAATTTGAATGCTCATCAACTTTTTAACGAAATTTATACATCATAAATGTGGAATCATATCTATCGTTGACATGAATTGAAAGTTCACATCAGAGTGTACTTATTCGTAATTGTTATTACCAATTCAAAAGTGGCGAACTTTTGTTGAAGTAAAAATAAGAAACTAAGATGTTTATTCGTTTTTTTTATGAAAATTTAAATTTAAATTACATGATGTGTAATGACTTGACATTTTTTGTGATTTATTCTCAAAGTTGCATGATGAATCGATAAGAAATAAACATAATCGAATACAAATGCAATCAATGAAAACCCCGTGAACCCGAACAATTTCGGGAAATGTGCGGAAAAGTTAGTTTTACGTACGTAAGACCATTTATTTTTTTTGCATTATTAAATGGTTGGCTCGACTAGTCGTTGCTACTTATGATGGAACTAAAGAACTAAAGGTTCTATTGTAATCGGTGCGTTCGAATGGGTGAGAGTGAAACTTTGGTTGCACTAGAGGAACGAAGGAGTTTAATTTAAAAGCAATAAATCAGTATTATGCTCTTGCGTAAAATGGAAAAATATTTCCTTCGAATGGAGAGAACAACAGCGTTTATATCTATGGCAGAGAAACATGATTATTCGAGGCGAAAAATAAAACGATGGCAAGTGACGAAGTTTTTGTATCGTTGAAGTGCCTCAATTCAATGCGAAACAAATCTGGCGCGATGTGCGCGCAAAAATCACGCAGCAGAAAACAAAAACGTGGTGCTGCCACAAGATAAATACGCCATCGCAGGAATAGCAGGAACAATAAAGATAGATTAATATAATGGGCACCGCGTGATATTTAAAATTATTAAATAGCGCTCATTCACGCGCTCGCTAAAAGCCCGTTTTTCCATATGCGATTTTTCCATGGCTGATTCTCAATCCGTTGTGCCCCATTGTTTGTCATGGCATCCGTTTGTAATGAGCCGAAGGAAACAAAATCATCATCGCTGTTCTTTCGTCTGTTCTTAGTTTTCTTATTAGCACGATTCTATTTTTTCACGCTTTCGTACCACACCGCACGCGCGTTTCAGCACCACTGCACCGAGCGGATTGTTGTAGCCAAACAGAAAAAGCAGAATAATGATTAATTTGCTCCACGAGATTTCATTTCGCAAAAGAACTGTCGAAACAAAAACCGACTCACAGGTTTGTTTATTACATCATTGAATACTCATCCATTGTTGAAATGCAAAAAGTCAACGAGTTGTAGCTGGCAACATGCCGATAAAACGCACAACACACAACCTAAGCTAAACACTCGCGCAAAAATCCACAATTTTGCTCATTTGTTAAACGGCATTGATTAGAGTTTTGGGGCCGGACTCGAGCTGATAATGAATTATTATTTACTTTTTTTGACAGCTCTAACATCAACAAACGAATGTTCACTTGACTTAAATGCAAATATATCATCACAACAAACGGCGCCTGTTGCGAGAGCGATAACATCGAAATCTGTTTTTAAATACCTTTCACTCTCAAACTCCAACTCTTCAGATTAGAACGAATCTTCGCCACGGACATCATTTGTTTTTTTAATAAAATGCGAGATTTAACGAAAGCTACTTTTGCGTTGGCACAACATCAAATTCTCTTCTGTTGGCGGCTTGGCTTTCGTCGCTGGCTAAGCATTTAAGAGAGTTTCAAACAAAAAATTACCTTCTAATAATAACGGGATGGTGCTATTTTTGACCCAATAAATTGAAATCGCTCATAAATCTCAAACTCTCCGTTCTACTTAAATTGATTTCCCAGGTTTCGCAAGCCAATTTGCTCTCTTTGTTTGTGCGTTTGGCCGTTTAAATATGTGTGTGCATATTTCCTCTCACATTTTGTAAGTGGACTTACTCAAAATCCAAACTAATTCCCGTAATTTATTCAATTTTTGCTGGGGCTGCATTTCCATAAAGTATAATCAATTTTCGCACAATGGCACATTCCAGGCTGCAGGTCTTTCCTCGGATAATTGCCATATTTATATTCGACAAATACTTTTGGCAATTTTGCTTCGAGATTTTGTTTAAGTGTGTGTGTGAGTCTGTTCGAGTAAAAAGCTGCAGCATTTATGTTCAAATTCTATTCGACAGTAACTGCAATAACGATAATAATGATATATTTTATATGATCCGTTCGTTTGCGCTAGGAATGAATTAACCGATTCGAATTGAAGACAATTAGCATGAAAATATTCATTGCTTCGAGTCGATCCGAATCATACTCAGCATGATAATTCGTTTAGTCGGGGAATGCAGTTGTTGGAATGTGAGAGGCAATTTGAAATTGCGGTTACATTGGCATTCCAATTTATTTACATTTTAATTTGGGCGAATTGTAAGTCGGTAATAATCAAATCTCGTCCCCCTCTATCTCCCTCATCCGTTATTGACGAGATTGTCTACCAAATTTTATGTAATAAAAGGTCAAGAAATTGTAAAAAAAAATCTCTGTGAAAATATTTGCATTGAAAACCCCAATCGAATTGGGCGGCTTATTAATTTTGCAATAAAAAATATGCTAAATTTCATAATATGTTGCAATGTGGAGTGGGAGAGAGTGCGAGAGTGAATGCGAAAAAGGGTTGAATGTTTACTTAGCGTAAGTTTTTCTTTTCAAGTTTTTCCACTCAATTTGCTCTTGATAATTTAATTGGATTATGTTTGTTTATGTAATTGAGTTGAAATGACTGGATTCACTTCCATACAACATGCATCGTATCATCAGTGATAATGCAAACAATTTATTGCATTCAATGTGCATGCGACTATGTTGATAAATTGAAAAATTTTCCGAAACGGATTTAGGGCACAGTACATAAAATAAGATAATAATTCATATTAAGTGGAATTTAACGAATAATACCGATGAAATATTGAATTCTTATCACGAGAATCTGCTATTTTCAAAGTACCATGTACTTGCATATGAAACCGCTGTTGACATCTAGCGGTCAATAGCTGGTACTGTGTGATCTGTCAAACCATGTTGTTCATGCTTATTAGTAAATATGACATCTGTCAACAATACTCCATATACAATATTTCAACTTTCATACAACAATGTGTTTTTTTCGCTCTTGAAAAATGTCGGATTTTGTGCCTGAAAATAGTGAAATGCGGACAGCACTGCTTTTCTGCTTTCGTTTAAAGAAAACTGCTGCCGAATCTCATCTAAAAGCTTACGACGAGCATGCTTTAAGTGAAACACATTGTAGAGAGTGGTTCAGACGATTCAAAAATGGCAATTTTGACCTGAGAACTGAAGAACGTGGTAGACCGCCGAGGAAGTTTGAAGACACTGCATTGCGGGCATTGCTGAATGAGGACGATGCTCAGACGCAACCATAACTCGCAGAACAATTAAATGTGGACTCAGCAACTATTTCCAGACGTTTGAAAGCAATAGGAAAGATCCAGAAGGTCGGAAAATGGGTGCCACATGAACTGAATGAAAGGCAGCAGGAAAACCGAAAAACCACTTGTGAATTGCTGCTCGCAAGTGCTCGCAAGGTACAAAATGCAGTCGTTTCTGCATCGGATTGTGACTGGCGAAGAAAAATTGATATATTTCGAGAATCCTAAGCGCAAGAGATCATGGGTAACACCAGGCGAACCAGCGACATCGACCGCAAGGCCAAATCGGCTCGGACGGAAGACAATGCTGTGTGTTTGGTGGGATCAGAAGGGTGTCATCTATTATGAGCTGTTAAAACCTGGTTAAACGGTTAATACTGATCGCTACCGACAGCGAATGATCGATTTGAACCGCGCATAGCTTCAAAAACGGCCGGAATATCAAAAAAGGCAACACAAAGTGATTCTCTTGCACGACAATGCTCTGGTCAAGGAAACGATTGAGGCGCGTAGTTGGGAAGTGCTACCGCATGCGGCTTACTCACCAGACCTGGCACCGTCAGATTACTACTTGTTCGCTTCGATGGGTCACGCACTGTCGGAGCAGCGCTTCACTTCTTACGAAAATGTGAGAAAATGGCTCGATGACTGGTTTGCGTCAAAAGACGAACAGTTTTATTGGCGCGGTATTCATAAATTGTCCGAAAGATCGCAAAAATGTGCGGATTCGAATGGACAATACTTTGAATAAAATATGTTTTGCCATCATACTAAAATAAACGTGTTTTTTTATCAAAAATACAGCGGTTTTATATGCAAGTACCTGGTATTGCTAGATGACTAGAACTAAAATTTTACACTCTACGTATAAAATAGCATTGCTTGTGGATTTGTGTACGTGGTTCTTTGATCTTGTGTTTCCGAGGCAGCAGCGAGAACAAAGAATCGAATGTGCAGAAACTTGAGAATCTTTTTTGTTGCTTTTTTGGTAAACATTCAGTAAAAATATTGAATCATATTTCCCATCCCCAAACGGTTTTTAAGTGTATGTATGCAGGCAGGTATAATGCGTAGTGCATAATATGAAAACAATCAACAAAGACCTGAACAAAGCGCGGCACACAAAAACCATCATACAATGGAAAAAAGAGAACGATAAAAAAATGGAACGGAATCGACCGACAACGCTGAAAAAATGGAAACAGTTTTCTACTCATTTTTTCTGCTCTTACCTTGTTGCTAAATCCCTGTGTACAAAGTTCATTTGTTCCAAATATTTCATACCCGAAGCTATTTGTGTAGCAATGTACATTAAACAACCATAGCTGTTCGAGTGCGTTGTTGTTTTTGTGCAGCCACCGGGAAAAGCGTTGAGTCACGATGGAAAAAGCGGCAGCGGAGAATGAAAAGGAAAGAGAAAAAAATATGTTAAAATGAAAAATACATAGTTTATAAATATTAAAATATTTCTGTCCTTGTGTTTGTGTTCGATTCGGTAACAGTGTACGGTTGAGTTTTATGCTGTTACAAAGGACACATATCCAATTTTATTAGAGCTTTTTGTTGCGATACGCTCGTATCGTTCGAAGCAATTTTATAATTTTCCTTTCAGACTGTCTTATTTTATTCACTTTGTTTTTCTTTTCGGTGCGCCCGACAGTTACAGCTCACGAAAAAATTAAAACGGTCGCAAAATGAAGCAAATAAATAAACGATGAAGCGAATGCTTGAATTCGTTATCCGAAGAGAGGTACGCCTCAAAAGCAACACACGAATACAAAGAGAAATTCCACGCGAGTGATGCAAGTACCCAATGTGGAAAAGATCCTGTAGCGTAGATAATCGATAAACTTATATTCAGAGACTACCATAAAAATTTTTTAATGCATCTACACACATCTGCGAGTCTTCTTTGAATTTTGTATGCCGTGGCTAGACTTAATTTTTGAATGTTTTTTATGACCAAATTGCACGTATCGGCCCAGACGCTGCCACTTAATTATTATATTCGTTTCTGTTTTGATTGTAGCAATTGAAATGTTATACTCTATTGCAAAAGCACACGATTTGAGCATGAGTGCTATTTCCTGGGCTGAAGATCGATTTTGTGAATTTTTTTTCGTTTCAAATAAAAAATCGTTGACAGTATAAAACAACTGAAACTTACATACGCCTGTGTTGCGAAGTAAACAAACTCGATACAAAAATAGTTGGAAAATGGAATATTACAACCGCTGTATATATTATAGATACTTTATTTTCTGATTTTGTTCTAAAGGGTGATTTTTTAGTGACTTTCTTTTTGGCAGCACTGTGTTTCACAGATCACGCGTGATTCGTGTCTTGTGTCATTGTCAATCTTGTTCAGTTTGGTCTATAATTTAACCATGATTCGACTTACAAAAGAACAGCGCTTGCAAATTATTGACTTTTATTTTCAAAATTCATGTTCGGTTAAGAGAGTGTATCGTGCGCTTCTTCCATTTTATGGTCAGTTTGGTCGACCTTCTGAGGCGGCTATTCGCAATCTTGTGAATAAGTTTCGAACCCAATTTACTTTATTAGACCTTAAGCCACCAACACGTATTCGTAGAGTGCGTACAGAGGAGAATATTGCAGCTGTATCAGCCAGTATTGCTGATGACCGTAAATTATCGATTCGGCGCCGTTCGCAGCAATTGGGCCTCTGTTACTCCACTAACAGTGGCCCAAAATGGAAGAATTGGACATGCCTGACATGTGGTTTCAACAAGATGGTGCCACATGCCGAAAAAAAGTTCGAAAGCTACTAAAAAATCAACCTTTAGAATGGATTTCTCTTCCACGTTTAGTACAGTCCCAGCTGTACAGCCAGACAAATAGATCGCTTGGCTTTTTCATGATTTTGTGTAACTCAGTTAAGTGTGAATATCTGTTGCAAATTCTTCAAACAAATCAACGCCATAAACGTTCTCAGTCGAATTCATTTCTATGTGTCGGTTGCCAAGATCAAAATCATTTATAAGGTGCCTCACGAAATTCATACAATTCCCAAGTTCTTGTATTTACTTGCGTCACCGATTTTTCGCCTGCCAAAGTATTTTTATTGTGAAATACACCTTGAAATCAAAGCCATATGAATGGGGGAAATAGACATGAATCGTTTGCCTTTATGCAAGCATATTATATCAATTCTTTTAAAATTCAATTTTTGATTGAGTTCAAAAGAGAGACATTGTAAAAAAAATGGTAACCATTCCGAAAGAAAAAGACTATTGATGAGAAATATTAATCATGAACGCGCACTGAAATTAAAGATATTATTCTGAATTTGTGATTGAATCTGAAAGTTTGGTCCCTATTTCAACTTGTTTTTGTTACTTTGAAACGGAAATTACGAGCTACGGAAAGATTAAAAAAGTTATTTCCAGAGATTTAAAGCGGCCGATAATAATTAGAACGGATAACACAACGTGATTCCGAAACCGACTTGAAAAGAGATCTAATTTTCTTAATGATATTGTTACTTGCAGTACTATAATTGCATCACAACATGAGACAGGAGTGGTGGAGGCAAAATTGTTGTGTATCTTTTCAAGAACATGGCATCAGGTACTTACCCCAGTGATTTGTTCTGAACACCAACTGGTCCAGTTTCAGCGACATGCTCCTGTAGAAATTGATTTAAATCCCCTTGGCAATCACTGTAATCGAGCACAATACAAATTGGTTCATCGCGTAAACATGCACCCAACAATGGAGCCACATTCACATCCTTTAAGCGGCCCAGGTGTTTAGCTTTGGCACGAAATTCTTTTTTCGTATTTTCCGAAACGCCGGGCCTTAATGTTGCAACCGCCACCAGATTATAGCTGCACACACAAACGTCGGCGATATTATACAATGGTAAGTGAGAGACAGAAAAAAAATGCACAAATGAAAATTACGATAAATTGGAAAATTAAAGAGTTTTTTTTAGTTTTCGCACGACGGACAACCACACAGAACAAATAAGCTGTCGTTATGCGCGAATTTCTGCCATGGATGGAATATCGACCAGAAAAAATAAAGCGACATAATAATGATCCAAATTACTATATTGAAGTGCAACCGGAAATGAAAGAATGAAAATTCTCGCTTCTGTTTCACGCGAAATGGATGCACACATAGTGGTTTTATGCAAATAAAAAAATACTGGACACAAATGCCCCTCGTTCTTTGGGATAACGAAAGAGACTCCATTTTAATTCAACGCTAAATTATAAAACGCCCCTTGCCTTTCGCTAGCATGCTTTAGCTATAGCTTACTCCGTCTTCTATTTATTTCATTTTTTGCTGCGCAGCGAAAACAAGAGAGATACTGGACGATTAGCAAATAAATTTCAATGAAGTGTACACTGAACTATCGTTTGGTTTGCACATAACCGTTTTGGATCCAGAGAGAAAGAGTAAACGGACATCGAAACCAATTGCTTCATTGTCAATGCTCACAAACTATGTGTGTGTGTTTGTGAGAAAGTTTGTAATTGAAATTAATGCCTGGCAATATCCATTTTCGAAGTGAATGGCATTGGATGCAGCAAACTCACGAAATCCTTACAAACTTTGAGTACCCATGCGACAATCGAAAATGTCGAATGAAAATTAACTGCATTCAATATAGACGCGCGTGCTCTCACACACACTGCGCTTCTCTCTCTCTCTTTCATTCTAACGACTATGAAATGTTTACTTCGTTATTAGTTTATGCGACAATTATCGTAGCCACATTTATCGAGAGTGCAGCACATTGGCGGTATAATGGGTAACAATGGTTTAGGATAATTCAAAAATATACGATGCTATTTTAAGGTTTAGTTTATCACATTATGTACCGATGGACGGTCACAGGCGCAACGCAAACAAAGCACTATTCCTTTTCTCCATTTCACGACGATAATAACCTTTTACTACTTAAAAGGATTTCACTTATATACCTTGCAATCTCAAAGACTTACTCGTGAATTAAGCGAAATGAAAAGCCCTTCAATTTCATTTACGGAACTTGCAACGTGTTTTTTTCATCTCGAATGTTGCAGAAGATTTAAATAAGAGATCTCATTAATGACAATGTATACTGTCTATTTGTAACTTTAGGCAGATTGACAGAAGAGCATAAGTTTTCATTGCGTCTTCGACGGAAATATGATGAATTTCGTTTGAAGCTTCTGCAACTAATTTTCCCTCATTTGAATTCCATGAAATCATTTTCGAATGGAATTTTCAGGAAAACTTGATATTTGTACTTATGGTTAAATTTTCGGGAACTTATTCATACTATTCAATTTTTTGAAGCGATAATTTATAAAATATTGAAATAAAGTTTCTGAAAGAGCTTTTATACTTTTACATCAGTTTTGATAGTGAGGCATTCTATGTCATTTTGAGTAATTTTGCTGCTAAAATTTGAGCAGATTTCTTGAATGTTCAGCTTTAAAATCTATGGAAAATCATATGACATGTGCATTAAATAATCTTGCTATTGCTTCTAGAATTTTATACATAAAATGTGCAATTTTCCAATTAAATTGATATAGTTTACATTAAATTTGGCAAATTGAGTGGTGAAATTCGTTTAACTAGCAAATGACTTAGATATATATCGAAAATTATTCCAAAAAATTTCATCAAAATGATGATGCATTTGAGGAAATGAGGCGAATGACATTTAAGTGAGGTAATATATTTATATTTGCATTGCTGTTTCCGTGAAAATTCTTCAATCGTTCAACGGGCTGGAAGGAATTGCCTTATTTTAATAAATTAACATTTTTTAATGGTGCAAAAAATCATGTGTCGCAGGGTGACTACGACTACAACGACGACTGGAAACTTTTCGGAGTGCATCAGAGACGAGCTTAGCGATTTCATCATGTAAGTGCACGGAAGTTGAAAGACTTTCGACCCTCATGGATGAATATGTATTGACGAACTCCGAATAAATTACTTCGAGAAATTCCATTAAATGTTAAGTATTATTTCCATTTTTGAGATCCGATGTTTACAACTTGAGCGTTTATTTAAATCTATTCAAGCGCGAGCGGCAGTTGCACGTATCAATTGCAGTGAAATTCGATTGAAAAACAAATAAATTGCTGTAGCAATAAAATGTCATATAATTTACTTCTAAATTATTATTATCTCAACAGAGCGCGCGCATCTATTCTGTGAAAATATCAATGTGGATCACTTGCTGGAATTGCCGTAAATTATTTATCAATGAAAATCGTATCGATACGACAACGAGGAAGTTAAAATAGAAATTTAAAAACATTTGTGTGTGCAGTTTTAGCCTTACCTTAATCCTTTTGTTTCGCATAGATGCAATTCACCGAAAGCACCGCTGCCAAGCTTCTCCACAATAACCAATGAATGTCTGGGAAATTCGTTCAATTGCTGTAAATCATCGTCGGTCGATGTTGCATCGGTGTCATTGTATGAGCTGAGTAGGTTTGTTGTAGCCGTTGGTTGAACCGATGATAGTGGCATTGTGTTGGTTGAATGAATGTTATTTCCCCCGTTCGTTCCCATCGATGTAGCCGTTTTACAGATGGCCGTAGTTGCATAGTATTTTTCGGGTGGCGGTGGTACTGGTGGTGGTTTTGGAAATATCATATTATTCAAAGATGGCGGCGTGTTACGAACGCTCACATAGCCACCTGGTATTTTAGGTATTAAATCCTGCATATGTGGCACGGCGTACTCTTGGCAAACAATATCTGGAACGTCTGCGAATTTCAGAACATTAAATAAATACACCGACAAATGGGTAGACACGAGATGGGAAAATTGAGCTTAAGCAAAAACAAATATGAAAACGAACGAACGAACCAACGGACGAAGGAGTAAAAAACACAATCATCGAAAATTTTAATAGAGCGAGAGTGCATCCAAATGTAGATAGACATAATAAAATATATTTGTAAGGGAGTGAATCGTTAAAAGTCTCGTGGTTGTAAGCATATGCTTTCGCAATTTGAATGAAAAGCATAAAATCCATTTTGTACAAACCGGCTTTTTAGCCGTGTATTATAATAAAAAACAAATATTCCAAACAAACGAATCCTATCTTGCGGACAAAAAATACCATTCGCACACACAGAAGACAAATAAAGCTCATTCTTGAAAATAAAATGGCAAATAAAAATATGGTTGTTGGGAAAAAGGGATGGCACTATTTTTTTTCGTCTCGCCGGGAATTGAGGCTTTTGCTCGAAACGTTTACACTATTCTGGGTAATCATACAAAAGACTAATGTGCTTATTTGCATAATGTCCTTGATATTTTGTTGGCGTCACCGTGTGCAGAAGCACTTTTTGCACTGTATGTGGGTGTGTGTGCGCGCACCATTAAGAAAAAGCTAGGAATTTATTTGTGTCCGGCCTTAACTCGAACCGGCGTCAAGTAACAGGTGACAGTAGTAAATGTAATTAGGATTACTTTGAACACAGTGACTGCTGTTTCGATCTCCGTTCAATTCACTCTATTTTCGACGACGCGCAATATTTATTTATATTTTTGTTGATCTGGTCAGTTGTCCGGAAAATGACATTGTGCTTTAATTATGTTTTGGACACCGGGATCAATTTAATTATTTGACGGTGACCACAAAATGAAATGATTATTGAAAATACGAAAATTGAGAGAAAATGGTTATTATTTGGGTGATTTTTCATTACCTGTGTAGTCGGGTGTAACGTGGTTACGCTGCAAATCGTTTAGTGAACATCCGCTCGCCGCACTCGTATACATATTCACATTGAACGGCTCATGATACAAACTACTTTTATCGATCGATTCATTATCGTCCATTGTCACCTAAACAATAGTAAAATTAAAAGAGAATTTGAGTCATTTTCCTTTGTTCCATTTTAAAAACGCTAGCAATTTAATGGCGGCTGTGTGCGCGCGCTGTACGTGCGATATATGGGAATTATGTTCGATGAAGTCCGTCATATAAACAACATTTTCACTGTCACGAAAATAATGCACATTCATTCAAATGAAATTTTATGAACAGTAGGATAACGGGTATATTAAAATGATGAACTGATTTTGAATTGATTGATGGAAGTTCACTATTTTCTGCGTTGTGATTGAATTCGGTGAAACCGCATAGTAATTAATGTAACGTCACAAATTCAAAAAGAGAATTAAATAGAAATATTTGATTGAAAAATTACCTTCATATGGTTACGCTTATCGATGCCCAGACCCAATGTATCTTGATTAAAATTGTGCTGCAATGAATTGAGGACGTCGGAGCGCGGTGATCGTTTATTTCGTGATACAATAAACATGATAGCAGCGACCAATAGCAGAATTATTGTTGTTAGCAGTGCAATGATAACGCCTACATAATGTGAATCTTGATTTGGATCAACTGGTTTGGTGGAGTGAACTGAAATTCACAAAAAAAGCGACTTATTTAGCTGAAATTGGAACTCCTGAGGAACTCCACACGACACTCATCGATGAAAGTATATAGAAAAAGCAGAAAGCGAAGAACTTTTGACTAGCAATTTTAAACAAAACCTCGATTATGAATCAGACTCGTGCTGTTTTCCGTAAAATGACTTCTTTTTTTTCTCGTTACAAAGAATCGACATTTGTCATTCATCGACATCGACATCGACACACAGCTGTGCTCGTGGATTTTGACATAAGTCTTGTAAATATTAAGCGTTTTCCCGATAAATCTATTTGAACATCGCTCGACAAAAACGTGATTTATTGAATCAGAAATCAACAAACTCACATACTGCATTTCTTTGCTCGTATTGGTCGCAATATTCGACAACCTGTTGTGAGTTTTTCAACCTTGATTTATATGAAATCATAAAATAAACGTCTTTTGTTCAGCCAAAGCTATGATTGGATGTGTTCCTTTTTTGCTTTCGTTGTCATAAAATTACAAGCAAAACAGGAAAAGAGGCAAACGAACGTCGATTGAATACTCACAATCAACAAAGCATCTATGTGACATGGAATAAATATTAAAAATGAATCGATGGAAATGTCGAACCAAACAATTTGTGGGGACGAATCAATGTCACGATAAATATGTGTGCTCACCACGACGAGAATCAAATAGGCAAAAATGGCCAATATATAAAAAAAACAACACATTCATCGACCGACAAGATTTTTACGACGATAAAAATGTCGTTGCGAAATCAATGTGCATTAAAGGCACAAAAAAATACAATGATGGAAACAAAATCACAAGTCAAATGATCGAAAACAAAGCGATTGCCAAAATTGAGCCAAATACAGCACAACATACCCGATGGTATTTGATGATTGCGATCTCCTTTAGCATTTTGTGTATGAACTTCGTCACGTTGCAGGGGGTATTCTAATGTGTCCTGCGGCACAGTGTTACCATTTGCCTCCTCCTCGGTGAAATTACCGACGACTGGTGCTAAAACGACAAAGAAGAAAATGGTGAAAAAGCGACAAATACATAGGAAAATAAAGGCTATTCACGAATATTGTTGCCAAGACCAAGCGACGCGCAAAAAAAAAATAATAATCATAATCAAACATATGAAATATTTGAAAAAGAAACGGAGAGTGAGAGAGGGAGAAAACATTCCTCTAAAGATTCAGGAGAGTAAAAAGTCGAGTGCAATTTTCACAAAAGTTTTTTTTACAAACAAACTGAATATATTTTCTTTCTAGAGTTGACTTTTTTCGGTATTGTTTCGGAATTTGCGTTTAATAAATGAAAATTTAACAAAACGACAAAGGAGACGGAATGAATTTGCAGGAGCCAGTCGCTCGCGCAATAGCTTATTATGGAACTTTAAAACGAAATACGAACGGAATGGGCGCTGAAAAGCTCAAAGCAATTTCCCTTGTTTTTGAATTAAGAATACGTGTATTTTCGCCCTCCCTTTCGTCGGCTTTTAAAAGCAATTTTGACTGAGAACGAGAATAGCATTTGTTGTATTTTTTTCACGCCGCTCTACAGCAGTTTTTGCAGCAATTCCTTCGCTGTCTCAGTTGATATTTTTGTATCGCTGTCGATGGATCGGTCGTATTGGTCGCGGCGGACAAAAGTAGCGAGCGCGGCCAATATTCATTGTACAGCTATTTCGAGTGCTTACCAGCAACAAAGGTCACTTCACTTAGCATGATCCAACGCAGCGCAAAGTACAAGTGCACTTGTACGTATTTTCCAATTCGATGATGTAATTTAATGGTAACGTCACGTGCATTTTCCATTGCTGCGTCTGGCATATATGAAAAATGCACGGGCTCACCGTTGAAATGCTGTCCACCGATGCTGAAGAACACCTCTGCATGTTTGAATACCTGAAATGAAATGAAATGTGATGAGAGAGACAGAAAAAAGTGGACAAAATGTACACATTTAGGATGCCAATTTATATATTCACATGGTGAAATGGAATGACAAAAATGCATTCAATAAGTACATTTACGGTTGAATAAACCGTTTGAATGGGGCGAATGAGATATTCTGGTGCAAACGTCGAGGAAATTTCATGGTAGCCCATGAAGGGTGATGGGCAGCGAACACGTTGTGAAAATCGCATCACTCGTAACTTTCGTATAATATAGATTAGCCATCTCAAGATGTAATTCAATAAAATTAGAAGCACTCTCAAGTATCGATAATAATGCATCGATTTCAAGTGATTGTGTCAAATATACTTTCAAATTGACAACATTTCATGATGTTCTCAAGCATATCTACTCAATTACGATCATTCGGTCGCTACATGAGATGGCTTCTCTTGCGTCACAGAGAGAGCAACCAATCTTTGATGGGGCAATTCGTGTCTATTACTATAATCATATACAAATTTCGTCACATTTTTAGCAGTTGCACTAACTATCGATCCGAAATCGTTAGAAACTCGGTGTTTCCTTTCAGGCTTTTCAATTGAATTTCTCGGTATTTTAATGATGTGATGGAACTTTATATGC
Source organism: Obolodiplosis robiniae (assembly GCA_028476595.1). Taxonomy (NCBI): domain Eukaryota; kingdom Metazoa; phylum Arthropoda; class Insecta; order Diptera; family Cecidomyiidae; genus Obolodiplosis; species Obolodiplosis robiniae. The sequence goes on along the minus strand of CM052014.1, from coordinate 26,079,020 downwards.
AAGAAAAACGATAGTGAGGGAGAGCGAGCGCGCTGGGAGTTGCAACTTGCAACTATCTCGAAAATCAATTGTTGTGAATTCTATTAGAAAGTAAAATAGAATGCCATGGCAGAGAGTTCAATTTAAATTTGTTTCCTTTGCCGAAGAACTGTGCATGTTCGCCATTGACAAAGGATATGTAAGCCCGAAGTTTTGTATTTCAATGGAATTTATGTGCTTGTTAAAAGTAGTGTTGCGGATTTGTTTAAAAAGAACAAAATTTAAAAGCAACGACGGCTGTGCATCAAAAACAAGAATCATTGAATGGAAAATTCGTAACTTTTATTAACATAATCAACACTTTCGCATTAAAAATTCCGATGAAAAATCACCATGAAATGTGCACTGCGAAGACCAAATATTTTCTTTTCCGTTTTCACTTAAAACTGCCAAACTATGGAAACTCGGTCTTCAATGCTTCAGTTCCAGTTCAACGTTGTGCGCAATGTAGGTCGCTTATCATTCAAACATTGCCAGCCATATCCAGTTTCATTTTGCAATACGATTGCCATTCCCATTCCAACGTCTTCTCCTGAGCAAATCAAATCATTGTGAAAACTCTGACAAATACATTTTTTTCGTGAGCTATCGAATTTTAGAAAATTCACCATTTTACATGCGATTTCTTCGGTCCTTTTTTCACTGATTGGCATATTCGCATGTCATGGTTTCATCTTTGTTTTTCCGCTTCGGTTATCTTGTTAACAAAACAACACATACTTTTTTTCAGGAAAAAACTTTTCCTTGACATCCCAAAAACTTTTCGATCGGTTCTTGCATGCCACTTTTAATAAAAGCATTTTTTTAATCAGTTTGTCGTTATGTTTCGATGCGGTGTGACTCTGCTCCATGAATTTGTAATTTGAATTTAAAATTTTTCTCGATCCTTTGTAGTATTAGCTAACTAACTATTACTTGCAATCCCACTTTCGTGCGTTTAAAGTAATCTCACGCCCACTCTTTCGGTCTTTGTGCAACAGTGCTAATGTTTTTCGTTTTATCAATATGTTTTTTTTTTGCTTCGTTTTTGTCATTTTCCCGAAGATTTATTCATAACTTCTTGCTATATTTTCTTCCAGTAGCTGTGTGCCTTTGTTACATCATTTTTAGTGAGAGACTGCGGCATGACTTGGAATTGTTTTTTGAATGAAAGGAACGAAGCAATTATTTATGCGTAATTGAAAAATGGTCGGGGAAACGTACAAACGAAATGAAAAAACTACATCAGCTCTCTCGTACATCGATTAACTTAAAAAAAAAACGTAAAAATGCAGATTCGTAAAAACAGGAAAACAATTAAAAACAGTAAATTGAGCACACGCTCTAACGAATATTTTTTCTAGTATAATAAAATTCGAAAAAAATAAAAAAGAACAGAGAATTTAATGTTTGCACAAATATCAGCTGGAATTCATAAAACAATTAGAAAACCATCAATCGCAGCCCACCTCAGCGCAAATTTAATTATAGCTTCTTTTTAATTATTGTGTTTTACACCGTTTTTTGCTCATCATTTGCACCAGCGCTCATCGCCGACGAATATTGGGCCGGAGTTAAGAGAGAATATCTACTTTTAAATTGAAACTATTTGGCTACTTACCGCTACATCCTTGGAAAACATGTTATTTGTGTGGAGTATGATTGAGCTGAAATTCCGCACTGTGTCAAATTCAAACGTCATTTCAACAGGTTTGCCGGTCATGCCTAGTGAATCGTTTCGCCAACCGACCCATTCGTAACCTGTTCAGTGTGAGTGTGTGTTTGTTTGCAAGCAATTAGAAAATAGCAAATAAATAAATTTCAACGAGAATTCAATTAAGGCTTCGGCAATTACAATAATTGTCATTATACCATTAAAGTCAATTAAATATCGAAATAGAATCGTAAATTAAAGCCAAACCCCTTTCCATGTACCGACAAAGACATGCACCGAAAGTACATAATTCTCCTGTCGGACCGATGTAGTAAATCACAATTAAACTATGACTGACAGAAAAAGAAGCAACAACAACAGCAACCATTTCCGTCTTATTTACTTCGCAATGAAGAAGGATTCACGTTTACTTAATCGAATCACCGGTAGAGATAGGGAGACATTGGTATTACCTAAAAAATCTTATCGGCGACCAAATATTTGCTTGCCCGAGATCAGCATCGTATTGGAAAAATATTTTCTTTTGATATGGAAAGAAGAAACGAAAAATGCTTATACGGATAAACGAATGTCTTTTGCTTGCATGAAGCGAAAATTGATTAATTAATGAACATCAAGTGTTTATCATCTTGGTCCATTGTTCATATAAATGGACGAATGGCATTTTCGCTTCGATTCGCAGAAAATAACATTCGATAGCATCACTTAAATGAGTGATTAGATCGAAACAGAATTTACGGCTTTATTTTATTATTCGTGTACATGTAACGCACATTAATAAAATCCTCTTGTACACGTTTAAGTTGTTTGCGTCCCATAAAGTAAATGATCGAGCCATATCCACTTTCTTTGCTGATTGTATGTGTGAGAACCAGCGGACGTTAATCGGCAAATACAAAGGGAATCAAGACAGCCGAATTGATGGGTCGAATTGCGGCGCATACACATCACTAATCGCAATATGAATTCAATTCCATTTTATTATGTTGCGCTCCATTCTTGAATTGTCTGAGGATGTGGATGTGAATGTGAATATGTATATCTTGGCGCACTTGAACAACACCGTGACTTCTCTAACTCTGTCTGCTTCAATTCAATCGATTGACGCTGTACGGTGCTGTCCATGCCACATCGTACGAGAAAATGTGTAGTGGCATATTATGAAAGCATTTTTCCTATTCTTCATCTTTTTTGCGCATTCATGCTTTTATGTTCGGACACTTGACATGAATTCACTTACGTGTATGTACTTTTGGTTTCGGCCACCTCTCTTCAATAGAGAGGTGTATTATATGTCAGTGAATAGTTTTCAACGAGAGAGCGAGCGAGAAAAAGCAAAGTGCTTGACAGTGGTTCGGCACGATTTTTCATGTGGGTTCTACGTGAATGGCCAACATCAAATAAATGACGTGCTACCAAGTGCACACCAGGAAAGAGCGAGCGAGAGAGGTTAAAGCAAATGACCGCATCAACTGAAGACTGATGAATATAATTTCATTGCCAATCTATTGGACCGCTTCCAAATGCCATAAATCTCATACACCGACACAACACACTTAGAATAGAGAAAAATCGAAAAACTGTTTGATCCTTTCATAAAAGAAAAGAGGACGCTGAAAAAATAAGATTCTTCCCTTCAAATTTAATAATGCTAATGGAAGAATTCCAAACTTTTAAAGCACGTTTTCGTCGCTGTATCTGTGTATATATTTTATAGTGAAATTCCGGTTTCCTTTATGTGTCTCTCTATCTTTCGGCGACGACGAAGACGATGAAATTTCAACCGATTGGGATCTCGACAAATAAAAGCAATTTTTATATTTGCTTCTCTTTTTCACGAGAGAAAAGATGTGAATATTTTACAAGAAAAGAGTTGCGAAATAATTAATGACTGAACTGGAGAGGGAAAATTGATATCACAATTCAGAATGTGGATCAATAAACTCGTTCATGTTGAAAACACTGATGGAATCGAAAAAATGATGAGAAAATGTTGCACGGAACAACCAAGTAACTAGAAAGCTATATTTTTATTTGGAAAGTTTGACTTGTGTTGGCTAGCTGTGGTCAAACGTCATAAGTTTTATTTTTATAAATTTATTCCTTCTTCAAGTTGAATATCACTACAGATCGGCCAGATATTTTCCCGAGTTTGATATTTTATATTTGGTGCATGCTATCTCAGTCTCTATTTTTTCATATCTCTATAAGTATTCCCAGCATAATATTTTCTTTATATTTATCAAAAAAAATTATGAATTGCTTGGATGGCGACTGAGATTATGTGTCTGCCAACTTTCCGTCACATAGGAAAATGAATACTCCTTTATAAAAAACTATCTCTCATTACCTTTACCATATCCATGAATATCGGTGCGGAAATTGTCGGTTCCACGTTGTCCATCGACTAATTGACCTAAGCCAGCAACTAATCGATCGTTTTCATCTTGTCCATCGTATGTCTGATCAGATAAGTCGATTTCCATACCTCGCTGAACACCTTTCGGAATGCTGTATGAAACTAGTCCATCTGAAAATAGTGATATTGTAAAAAAATATTCGTACAACATACAATTTTGAGAAAAGGTGAATAAAAACATCGAAAAATGATAAAAAACCTATCAATCTCCAATGATTTTGTACGATAAATGCAGTTATTTAGAGTTATTTCGAATCTATACAATTTTTGAATAATTTGTTCATAAGATAAGTAATTTCTATGGAATAATGTTCCATATGAAACATTATTATTTTTTCACAATTGTACGGAATTTTTATAAGTTATTTTGAAAATGTATGAATTCACTATAACTATTTATAATATTGTACGGCAACCTTCGGGCATTTGTTTTTATTTCTCGTATAAACTGCAAAGAAATGCAAATCCGAATTAAGGTCGGATTGATAATATTTTAAGCACTTTATAGCCCAATTCTCAAGCCAATTTACGAAAAATATTTAATCAAAAAAAATCATTTGTCGACAACTGCTTTTGCCACACAAAATAAACGATTTTCGTCTCATCAAAACGAGACTAAACAACGGTTCAATAAAGCACTCAAAACCCATAGGAGCTGCGTTTTTTTTACTATTTTCGTAGAAATGGAAACGATTATCAAAGAAAATTTGTTTTCTGTTTGCATGAATACTTGTAACAAATTTTTTTCAACGAATAACAATATTTAGATAAGAAAAAACGGAGCCGCAAAGTGAAACAAAAGAGATACTGTAGATTTGGTTGTATGTTGAATGTCAATTCCATATGGTCGATGGAAGAAAAGTTAGATGTAAAAAATGATGAGCAATCAAACTCAACATGGAAGAAATGGTACAGACACTGTAGATTTGTTTATGCTCAACGCTAAGAGGTTTGTAACGGTTTAATAACTTGTTTATACATTTTGGTTGGTTCCTTACGTCAACACAGTATGCGGAAGCAATGCGGTTTGATGCTCTTGAACAAAATAAAAAAAATAAAAAATACACGAAAAAACGAAACATAAACGATTTGAAGCATAAAGAAAACAAACGGAACGAGAATCTGAATGGGATTTCGAAGAAACGGGTGTGCATAAAAGAATGGTCAAAGACAAAAGTCGCAAGATGCATTCCAAATGGAGCATCTGCGTGTAACTGATTACGTTGTCAATGTGCTTAATGAGTGCTATAAATACAGATTCCTTTATCGATACAAATCACTAATCTCGAGAGATTTCTTTGTTTGGTTCGCAACGAAAACTCGGTTGAGGTCCCGCCCTAATGGCTTCTGACTGTGACAAGAGTACGTGAAAAATGAATGATCATGTTTCATTCAGAATCAATTTTATAAATTTGCCGTTTTCCGTCTCAAATGTTTGTTTGGATGTACTTTAAAGCACTTTATTCTGGGATAACAACAAATCAATTCATTGTTCATTGCATGTTTCACCGAATTTAAATCCAATTCAGATGGTTACTAAGACAATTGGGAAGAAAACCTTTTCGACTTAAATAATAACATTCTTTTTTTCTTTTTCTCTCTCATCGACGATGAGTCATTGTGCAATTTTCAATTAAGACAGTCAAAATATATTGTAAAATTCCATTAAACATATTCGCCTTCATTACTTTGAAAAAAAAAAAAAAAATGGTGTGGTGAAAGGAGACGGTTGGAATCTTGCAATTGAATGGGATATAATACCGGGATAGATTTTATCATGGAAATGCATACGACAAAAAGCGAATGAATGAAACCAGCAAAATGTCAAAATACACCGTTCCATGAATGTAACAACAATAAATGGCCAACAATAAACAGTATGTGCATGTTTGAAGCCGTTGTTGTTCACAGGCCAAAACATTTTGTTTATTAAATAATCCTGTTCTTTGTTCGCACAGCATGTGATCAAATAATGAAATTTTATGGTGTCCAAGATGCGATAGTACTGGCTGTGTGCTGTCAGTGTAGCTTGTCTTGCATGCGTCGAACGCCCGCTAAGTCACGACTAAATGGATGTGAAACCATAGTCCTCACATCTCATTATCCGAATATGTACAACACACAAGACATGACGATACAGCCGAAGCGATTGTGCTAAGGTGAATCAAATACAGAGTGCATTCCTTTTGCACCGATGAAGAAAATCGATCGATGAGCGAACATAGCAGTGCAATTCAGGGCCAAAATTGAATTAAATGCAGAATACGGAGCCAGTGAAAAGGCGAACAAAAGCACGTCAAAAATCACTGTAATGTGCATGTGGTATGCCACACGGTGCGTTTGATTGTATTACCAAATGTACATACATATATTCCATGAAATGACACAGCATGGCTCATTGTAGACCACACTTTACAACAAATGTCAAAATGACTTCATAAATTGCATGTTTTCATTGATTTGTCGCATTGATAAACATAATCGGTGGCTTTAGATAAGTTTTGTACTCAGTTTTCTTAAATTGAACACCAACTTTATTAAAAATGTTCTAAACATTGAATGGTTGCATCTATTAGCAAATTGTTTCTGGGGCGAGAGCAAAACGTAGTTTGTTTAATTCACATTTTTTCATTGCAATTCCGTATTAAAATTCATCGTTGAAAGATTCAAAGCGCCATGAAACTGAATGCAACGAAGCCAAATGTAGACGAAGACGCCGGAGTTTGGCAACTCTGGATTTAATCGGAAGAAAGTTAATACAAGACAGATTCCATCATCCAAAAAGACGTGTATTTCGTTGAAAAAAATCTTGCCTGGTTATCACAATACAGATTCGCTCTCTGATGAATCAAACAACCTCAAATAAGTTTTGACGAAATTTCACGACGAAATCGTGCAATATCGATTTTTCTTGTGTGCGTTTCATGGATTTTTGTTCATCATTGTTCACTTTTCTCTTGAATTCGGTCCGTTGTTCTGCATTTTCATTTACAAGCATTTATGGATACGCAGTCAGACATGTTAACTACGTTGTTCGCACATTTGTCTTATTAGAAGCGAATCTCAAAAACAAAAGCCATCAAATTGGAGGTGCCCGAAAAGAAGTGAGTTGAAAAGAGGGAGAAAGAGATGAAAAAGTTAGACGATCATGTTTATATTTCCATGTAACAAGATTACGGATTACCTTTAATTTATCGTATTTTACATATTCATTAGCATGTTTATGTTCTTATGGTTTTTAAAGGGCAACAAACTGTGCGCGCTCATTTGCATTTTGGTGCTTGGGCTGATGCTGTGGTTGTGGTTGATTACAGTACATACCAATGCCGACTGAGTGAAAATAGGCAATTAATTAATTGGATTCATTTGGAATGAATTTCTTCTAGTTGTTAAAATGCGATCGATGTGTGTGTCTGTCGCCCGAACCATTTGAAACGCAAAGAAGCTGAACGAATCCAACATGGTATTGACACGGTGACAAATGATTTGTGTGTTTGTGTTATTTCATGAGATTGTAAATTTACTCGTGGGATCACAAATTAACATTTGATTACCGCTTTTGTAAAGCCACGATACTAAATTGAATGTTTTTTCGTACGGGAAATGGTCATTATTGAAACAGGAAGTTCAGTTTTTTAGTGCGTATGGATTTGAGATGGCCATATTTGAAAGACGTTGCCACTTATTAAAAATTTTAGAATCATCGAATTTATTAATAAACCAAATTGTTTCATTTGCCAAGCGTTTTATATTTGAAAATATATTTCAAACGTGGAAATTTTATATTCAGAAAATTGTTTGATTTAAATCTACAAATCGTGTGGAAATGCCATAAATGAACTCACCAGACCATGGGCAGCCAACGAGCTCAACTCGTAAGCATACCGTTCGATCGTATTGACTGTATGGATAGATACGAATCTTCGATGCGATTATAATCGGCTGCAGTACATTCTCCACTTCGCTGTAGGTGTTGATGTTTCCAGTCAATATCTGTTTAGGATTTTCAATAAAGTTTCACTTTTTTACATGATTTTTAGACAAAACTATTGATTTAATGACAAAATTGCTTCCAAATTGGAAGTTTTAAAATCAAATTTGTATCTTTCTTTTTGAATGGGATTGTTAATTTGGCATTTTACCTCTTTGCTTTGTGTATTTTTCCAGCGCTCCCATTTTGAGAAACCGGGGCGCCAGTACTCAACTACATATGCTTCAGTATACTCTTGTCCTTGACCACGTCCAAATCTTCCTTGAGATCGTATGGCAGTGACAGCATGCATTTGTAAAAGATCAATTTGCAAGAATTCCTTTAATCCACGTGCCACCATATGTTTCGGGCACCAAGCTCCTCCATTATTATCCACCTTCAATCTGAAAAACGAGCAAATAGCAGATTTTGTGGTCAAATTAAATGTCTATTGGAAATTCTTAGAATATAATTCTATAACATAAGTCTTAATACTAGCAATCTACATATTATCGCATTTTAATTTTCAGCTTGGGCTATAGCATAATTACATAATTATTACGCTCGCCTCTGTAATAAAGTTTATATTACCCATGTGAGAGAATCTTGGAGGAAGAAAAACTATACCTCAAATTGACAACAAAAGCGATAGCTAAAATTAAGAAATAAAGGTTTTTCGAATTTTCCGCCAATATTGTATTTTTTACGAGGAAATGAAATGAAAATAACTAAACAACTTGTGACCTAATTACTATTTATTCAACGGCAATATCACATTAAACTTCGAAATTGGAGCATTTATTGTCAGTGTGAAAGAGACGCGAAAAACGAACAGCCCAACTAATCTGAATGACAAGAAAGTTCGCGCGTGCATCGATATCCACTGAAACTGAGTGTGTTGTAAAAGACCAAATAGAGTACATAAAATAAAAGCATTTCATTTTCAGTATTACGTCATTTCGATGCGGAATAGGTAACATTTAGAATACTGAATATATCATTACTAGCCAGAGGCAAGCTCAATTATTCTGGTGTTCGTAAACGAAACTCATGGCCTTCATTTACATTTTACAGCTAGAAATGCATAAATTAGTGGGTTGTTAAAAGAAAGTGAACCGAATCTTCGTCGATTTGTTCGCATAAAAACCGCAAAGTATGAGAATGAATTCGGCTGGAATTAAGATGAACATTTGAATAAAGTTGAACGTGTACTCTTTTCTTGGCTGCGGACATCGGGTTTATAAATTTTTTAGTCACGATATTCATAAAACGTTTGCCTTTTTTTTCAATTCCATTGAATTATAGACATTCACACACATCATCATAAACTATATTATTACAGTAGTTGCCATTAAAAGAATTATGTTGTCGTAAATCTCGTCTGAAAATTTGTGCGTCAGTTTTTTGGAAATCCGATGATTTCTTTGTACGGCCGAATATGTTGTCCTTTATTCTCGTTCTCTCGACTTGATCCTTGCTTCAGACAATAAAATGGGCAATGGAATTTTCTGAACTAGTTATCACTAAAAACATGAAAACAACAAAGACTGTGTGTGTTGGTCGGCCAACATGTTCTTTGTCGGCGCCATAAGATTATTTTCGAAAAAACGTCCAGCAATAAATCGTTTTAGCAGCATTTTTATTAGACCGCTATAATTCATGCCCGCAAAAATCGATAAATTCTTATTGATGTGTGCTTGTATGTGTGTAAAAAACAATTTCAACACTTACCGCTGCAAACATACAACGTAATCATAAATAAACTGAAGTCGAAGAACAACGAAGAAATTTATTTGGTAAAGATTTTTGTAAATTGGAAATATGGAGCAGCTGGAACGCGGTGCGCGATCGAACGTTGAAAATAATTGAGCTGTTATTTTGCATTTTACCTGACCTGAATTAAAATCCATTTACACTTGTTGGAGCTATTGGCTAAAGAACGCCAAGCTTCGCCAAGAAAATGGCAAAGAAAAGAGAGAAAAAGAGCACAGCAGTTACGGTTTATTATTCGAAATTCGAATAAAGAAAATCTACGCCTGGGATATGACACGAAATGTCGTTTACCGTCACAAAAGAGTGTCATTCAAATATATGTTAGTATCAAATATCGAGATTGTCGTTACGTTGTTATTCTAATGGTAAGTATGGTCTTGCCGCTGCCATTGTCAAACCTGATGCTGTTAGAAGCAGGTGAAAAATTAAATTGCAGCAAATATTCTGACAGCCATTACGTTGTGCTCGCTATCACGATATACAGCTTACCGTGCTGAATGAATATTCTTTGGCATTTTATAATGCCGTCAATTTTCTTTCTTACTGCTGGCGCGCGCACGTTTGTGTGTGCCAATGTGGCAATTTAGGAGACAGAGCTACATTATGCATCTTCCATCTTTTGGCTTAATGATATGCCTGTATGTGGCAGTGAATACGATACAGACATACCGTTTACCGCACACAAAACCAACATTTTCCAGCTCGCGCAAATAAGAATAAAACAAAATACGTTTTATTTCCTTGAAGCAAAAACCCGCAAGAAAAGCGATTGAAAAGCTTAAACGATGTTGCTGTTTGAGCTCCATTTGTGACAATATCAACATCGATCGCTATACCTTTCTCTTCCTCTCTTTCTCTCTCTCTCTTTCTCTCTCTCTTGCTCTCTCTCTCGCTCTCTCTCTCTCTCTCTCGCTCTCTCTCTGTTTAAATGCTCGACACATATGGTCTTGCAACGAGGATAAGTTTCGTCGGTGAAAAGTGAGACTTTTTGGTTTGTAGACAAAAATAAACATGATGAACACAATGTGGATGCACATGATGAAAAAAACGCATTGAAAGCACATAAAAATTAGCATAAAACTGCTCGAGACGATGTTCTTTCTGCTCTGTTTTTCGGTTTATAGTAAGAGATCTTGATTCAACTAGCTCAAAATATTCGATTGGGTATCACACTAACACCCAAAACGGGACGAAAAAAAGAAGAAGAAGAAGGACAAAACGTATCGAATAATTTGCATTTACCTTGCATAAACCAAAACATGCGCCAAAAGAAAAATCGATATTTATGTTGTGCCGGTGTGCGAAAACTTTCCACGTTTTATTTACTGCACTTTCTTTCACATGGAACAGTGTGAACGATACGATTGCAGTAAATTCTCTCTATCGCTCGGCCTTTTGCTTCTGGGGCACAGAGAAGAATCCGCATTACGTAAACGACACTTGCTGCCATCTACTCAGGAAAGAGAGAGAACGAGGTCTATTCGCATTATAAGGCAGAATTATGATGATGAAATAAGAGACTCTCTACCTGATGGAATGGCGACGCTCGCTCGACGATGAATTCGCTTCGAGAGAGTGCTCAATGTAATTGCAATGATCATTTATCGCAAATGGAAATAGAAGTCAGCACACACCGACGCTCTATCTTTTTCTTGCGAATGGCAATTTGAAAAAGAAAATGAAGAAAAGTGATTGAACCAATAGAAATGGATAATAACCACAAAGCATAGAAATAGAAAAAAACATATTCACAAATTATTTATGACACGAGCATCGAAGCAATATTGAAATATGACATTATATGTAGCACCGAAACTACTTTGCGTTTTCGACAAGAAAGCTAAAGGCGAGTGGCCCTCAATCACTCAGCTACTAAAAATGTGTTCATATTCATGAAACATTAATTTTTTATACATGCGTACGTTCCTGAGTGAAAATATACTCATTTCAATGTTATTCATTCAATTTGAATATTCATGTTTCCTTATGATAGTTGTTGGCGTACAAAATATATATTTCTTCCCTTCATACCCACAGAAACATCCATTTTTCATTACAATATTGTTGTTTGTTTATTTCAATATTTCATATCTTCATATAGGCTTTGATACTGCTTCTCTTTTTTCTATGAATTTCCCGTTTGTTCTGGCTTTCGATCGTAAGATTTTTTTCCAAGCTGTATAAAGTGTCCTTGCTACTCCAAACGAAACATCAAAAATACCAAGAAAAAATTTGTTTTGTGCGATCGAAAACTTTGATATACTCTTTTTTCGCTCACTGTGTGAGAACGAAAGAAAAAACCATTGGCGAAATAGTGGCACGAGAATTGTGCGTATTTGTAGTGATCATAAATAATGGCAGCCATTCCACACACAGATGGAATGGAAAAACACAAAAAAAATTAAACAAAACATTAATATTTATGTTCTTGAATTAAAAACGAATTCATACGCGGTGCGAAGCCACCTTGTGAATCGGTCGGAAAAAAGCAGCGGTACTTTGCATGCCTTGATTCATTTTCATTTTCTATCGCTCGCCCGCCCTCCTGTTCACCACATCGAAATACTTTTGTGATGAAACTTGAATTCTTCATATTTAACTTCCCCGTTGGAAATAAAATAAAAGTTGTGAGTTTTGATGTTGAATCACGCTGAACGCAAACGGGCAAATAGTTTGATTAAACGCGATGATTTAGAATTCAAGTTCATTCAGGCGAAATATAGCGAGACTATTCCCAAAGAAGCATATTGTTTGAACAGTGAAGGTAGTTAGCTATTAATTCATGAAATCCGAGTGGATTTTCGACCAAAAGTGAGAGAGAGAAAGAGAGAGCGAGCGTGCAAGCGAAATACCTCCGAGAGAAAAGGTATTTGAATTCGTACTTAATTGATTTGAGAAATATGTCAAAAATTGTTTCAATTAAAAATTTTCGCAAATAGAGGAGATGTGGGAAGCGACAGCTGGGAGATAACAGCAGCAGTAGCAGCAAATAGACGTGGGCAAAATTTTGCTAGTGCAAACATTTGTTAAAATGGATCCACTGTCCAATGTTCACTACACTTTATTGACATTTTCGAGCTTAAATCGTCATATCTTTGTTAAATTGACATGGAGTGTGAAACGATTCTATTGGCTTTGATGCGATCTGAGACAGAGAAAGAAAGCGTCTGTAGAAAGAAGCCGAATTATTAATTCAAATATTTCAAAGACGGGCAATTATTATGAATTCCAAACTGATGGAACGTCAAATTTATATCAATTTATTTACATGAGTATGTCGAAATAATAGCATTTTCTCCAAAATTTCATTTCGAGTTCTATTTATTATTGCTTATATAAGCCCCTGTTTACATATTTAAACGTTCAAATTTAAATTATTGGAATTTGAAGGCACATCTATGTCATAGATGTTGAGCAATATAAATCATTATGGGTTTGAAGACGTGCACATTCCATGAATCCGAAAAATAAGGTAAACCATTGTCGCAATCGTATTTAATGTCAGGCATTCCATCCAATTAAATGCAAAATATTCGCCGGAATCAAATCGGATTTCGTACCGTGCGCTGTTTGAGTGCTTGCATTCGAGTTCTAAAAACACCAATTTAAATTTGTCGGATATGTTTATTGCTTAAATTTAAATTCCACATAAGCTACGTGTCGAGTTTTTTCTCTTTCTCTCGAAAATTCATAATACTGTCATTCATGAATCTTTCCCAAAAATTTGGAATTGAAATTAATCTATTCACAATAAAGCAAAATTATGGAAGCAAATAATGTATGTTTGAATATCGCGTACGGTAGCGCAAAAACAGTACACCGTCAAACATCAGTCATTGCTAATTCGCGTGAACGTTTTTCGAAGGTAACACATTAAATGCACGGCACAATACAAGCAACACACAAGCCAAAATCATGTCGCCGAAAGGATTCAAGGCAACAATAAATATTAATTACGAAAATATTTCGGAATTACGAATTAGAAACATACGCTCATCGGAAAAGAGAGAGTGAATGAGAATAAAATAATGCGGCATGACGTCTGTTGAAAATGTGACAACTTTTGAAACATTCAGCCGAAATCCAGCGAAAATGCGTGCTACAATGATGCGTTCCATTCGGCAATGACGGGATTTTGGTATTCGTCATAAAATATGTACTCAATTTTGCGTGGGTATTACTGAAGTTGACATCGGCAACTTCTCTTGATATGCATGCTAATTTGTAAGCGTAGACAGGGATTTTCCATCGGTGAGGTATGATTAGCAAAAATTCGCAGTGGCAAATATGGTTCAATTCAAATGTATCCAACGAATCTGTATCGTTGCGTCAAAAAAATTCACAACTTTTTGTCGAACAATGGAAAAAAAGTCAATTCCATTATGTTTGCATCACGTTTATTATGTGCAATATTATTTCGAGAGTAAATATTTGTTTTGAAACGTATCACAATGTAATTTCATCACGCAAGTTTATAAATTGGCTGGATTGTGTCGGCAAAGATCTAGAAGAAGAGGAAAACGTGTACGCTTTGTGCATACATTTAAATGTCGAGGCCTAGGCTCAATTCATGTCTCTCTTTGAAACGATTACATATAAGACGTATGTCACACATCTCAAAAGAAGGTTCCATTTTTGTGAGCGTTACTGTTCACAAAAGCACATTGATTAACACACGGTTGCCTGTCAATCTACTTAGAATGAGCAATTTAGGCGTTCAGCAGCCAAATTCGGAGCCGGAGTCGTCAACGCCGACTAACATTTCTAATAAGCATGCTGTTGCGTCATGTTAATGCAGCACAATATTGAGACAGAGAGGGAGATGGAGCGTAATTAGCAATTTATAATCGTACGCTGTGCAAACCAACTTCGAAGTACCTGTCGATTCAACATTACTGCGAATATAATCTAATTACATATAAATAAGTGATGCAGACATTTTGTGTATGTCTATTGAAACCGCCACACACACAAAACTGAAACCCACTTTACGTAATGAAAGCAACTAAATTCTCGAAGAAACCTTTTTTCTACCCGAGAGATTCTTTATTTCACATAGAGAGGAGAGGTTTTTTCTACGTTTTTTTTTTGCGCGTGGAATTCGGAGCATTCTTCCATGAAACGCTGCTTGAAACTAAAGAGCGAACCACATTGTTGCCAATTGATGCCTTTGAACCGAAAATACGCAAAGCGATCATTTTAATCACTACGTTAAATGTTGTGTGATTTTCGATGTAATATTATGTGCACGTATTATTCAAGCCATTTTCAAGCTAATTACCATCGATGCTTCTGACGAAAACATTCTTCAATATATAAGAGCGCCCTTATGATTTATGTTGGCAGGTAAAAAGACTATTGAAAAGGTTTTCAATATGCCAAGAGTTTGCTATTTTGTGTGCGAAACATTGACATCGCATTTCGAAAGAGCTGTATTGGTGTTTTAGCGTTTTACCTCACAATCAAATGCATCGAATAGTTTCAGCTTCACAAGCTCATTTCTCTTCATTGAAAAGTTGTCGACGTTTGCATGAAACATCCGAAATTCTTGAAACATTTCAAACAAAAGCTTTCAGCATAAATGAATTTTGATTTATTTTGAACATTTTACCGGAATATCTCTACAGGCCGCATAATATTAAGTGCGTTCGCAAAGCCATTTCGATGTGTCTGTCGCGCGCCTTTCATTGTTTATAGGCAGCAGCAGCACTTTGATTTGATACAATGGATTTAGTGAATGCGCACATCTACTTCCGAAAACTGATTTGCAGTCATCGATGCCGAGTGTACGGTTTACCTTGAGACGAATTCGTAACACAATCTATTTAGGCATGCATAGCTGCCGCGTCAACTGAAAAGAGTTAGTTTCGACTTAAAGTTCCCCAGAAAACGGTTCAAAATAGGCTCAGTGGCAACAAATCATCTCCGTCTCACCCACACATTCCGTATAGCAAAAATGTTTTCATTTTTCACTGTACCTAAAAGCACATTGAAAAGAAACCAAAGTAGACGCTAACGAATCAAAAACGAAAGGGAAAAGATGAAAATGCTCTGGTAGACAATCGGCTCGAGATTGTAGAAAAGACAATAGTTTGGTTACTGATATTGATTTAAAGATCTTTTTGGGAGTAAGCGAGCGCGCGCACGTGCCAAACATTCGGAATTCAATTGTTAATTTTCCAACATCTTTGTCGAAATTCAATTGTTTCGTTCGATTATGCTTTTAAATAATTTGTATTGCGACATAAACACATACAATTCGTCGACGCCGAAAAGATTTCGTATTGAATTTAATACGATAATGCGCTATTATGCTTGTTTATTCAAATTGTATGCAAAAATTATTTTTTCGCCATGAGGTGCTCGTACGTACCCGATTTGATTTTGTTCTTGAAGTTTGTGCGTTGAAATGATGGTTGGTGAAATAATAGAATCACAATACGCATCGCTACATTCATTCATTTTGATTCTCTTCGCTGGATTCTCGCGGTTTGCATCCGATTACGCTCTGCGATTCTATTGTGTCTATACAAATGAATCACTTTTGGCCGAAGCCATTTTTGTCCGTTTTAATTAAAACTCCATAAAAATAGCAATCAGCTCGAATTTCAATAAGAAAATAGGGATAAATCGGCAATTAATTCGACGAACTCGTGTGAGAGCAATTTGAAATCGGGCACGCAATACAAGCGAGCTATGAATTTGCATTTAGTTTTGTAGGCATTTCAATGAAAAATATATCAGCTCTCTTTTTTTCTTTGGCTAAGTACAATATTAAAATACACTTTAAACTGCGAGATTTGTGTGTGTGTGTGTGAGCGACGTAAAGGTGGATTTATGTAAGCTGTCGGTAGCACAAACAATGAACATGAATCTCCTTGCCTGGTGGATAAATACATAGAAGAGAAAGTCCATAGACTCCGTTCTCAGCAGATATTATATTGCTGACAGTATAAAAATGAAAACGCGCTTTAAAGACGCTGAAAGTTGAGAGCACACGGATGATGTTCATGAACAGATGTGCTAAACAAAAGCATCCGAAAATGGATAATGCTCGATTTTCAAAGAAAATCAAATTCATTATTTAAGTTAGACAATTTTCGTTTTTCATTAATACACTTTCATGTTTCATACTTCTGCTGTTGCCGTTCGTCTATACCACACAGAGCCGTACTGTAGGTTGTAGATATGCTTTGCTCAATTTACCTGGGAAAATTTGTGTTCAGCGTCTCTTTCAGAAACAATACAAACAAGTTAGATGGAAATTATACCTCGCTGAAAGCAATTTCATTCCATTTTTGATATATCAAATAGAAAAATATTCAATATAATAAGCCAGCTCAGCTGCTATGCGGCACACTCTCCAACTCTCAGTCACCACCACCATCGCACTCACTGCTTGCTCTTTTTTTAGTGAACGCCAATTGCTCCAATCAATGTTCTCTTTGCTTGCGTCTCTCTTCATGGAAATTAATGCAAATTCCAAACATTACAGAGCGTAAAAGTGAACGCACTCGCGTTCCAACTATCGCAGAAGATTCTCGGGAAAAACAAAAAGTGATTTTAAAGTGGCTTCTCCTTGATGTTGTTTTATTTATTCATTAATTTGCTATCTCCTCGAAGATAACTACTATGCTGCGCACTTTCAATCAATAATATAGAATCACTCGATCCATTGTTGTTCATTGTCTGCATTCTGGATGGAATCAAATGATGCGCGCTTGCTCTCGTTCAACAAGCAGACAATTTATCGCATTGCTTGTTTTTGGCACCTTCGTAATCAAAATCAAATATTTGTGATGCAAAAAATTTATTGAATATCTTAAATGCAAGAAAATATTTTCGGCTCGAGCGCAGCGATGCACCTTTTTATTGCTTCACTCAACTCGCTAAGATGGCAATTTCAGAAGACTTCCTAGTTACACCAATATACAGCGATATTACACAGCTTCACAATTGTGCATTTTTCGCATAAATATGAAACTGGCAAGAAATAATGAAAAATTCTCGAGTCAGCCGAAAAAAGAGCATGGAAGCAAGGAAAAATAGAAAAATGCCAGTTTATTTTGTTGTATGGAAATATCTTTCCGAAATGATATTATTTTCTATCAATACACTCATTTGATTATAAATCACAGCAGAGGTAAAAAATGTCATCAAAGTGTCGGATTAAATAAAAAAAATCACGGGAGACAACGAAATACAACATGCACACGAGCGCAAAAAAATGATTAAATAAGCCACTTAAATATATTATAAATGAATTTGTTGATCAAAGGGAGTGCGGGAACGATTTGGAATAGATTCCTAAGGCAGTAATGGCAAACATGCCAGTCTGATATCCATATATTTGTCGAATAAACTAAGAGAGAGAGAGAGAGAGAGAGAGGAGAGAGAGAATGAACGGATTTCGGATTCAGATATTCCCTGCCCGTGTAACAAATGGAAAAATAATAATATGCGTTTGCGTACACATTTCATTTATTTATTGCCACAGCGAGAATGAAAAATAGCAGGAGAGACAGAAAACATATAGAGAAATATCAACGGTTCGGGCAGAACGAAAAACATTTTCATTCGGTCGAAAAAATGATGAAAATTCATGATAAATGAACGCAGTTGGAATGAGCGTGCGACCAAGAGAGACAGTTTATCGCGAAAACATCATGTAAAATATAATATTTATGCGACGTATTTTGGGGGATTGTCTTTTTTATTTTGATGTTGTCATGTTACATCCTTTTGGAATGGGCGAAAAACGATATGCTGAAAATGTATTGAATGTGTTTATTGCTTACCTAGCATGTTGTGGTCCAACATTTCCTGGGTCATGTGCACTACTGGCGGTTATCTGAGAATCAGCTATCGCTCCCGACTCCATGCCAAGTGCATTAGTACAACTCGCTGTAAAAAAAAAAGAGAAAAAAACTCATGTCAATATAAATATAATATTCGAACATTGCATCGGACTACATGAAAAATTTGTTGACACCAACATGAATATGCAACCATTTTTTGTGTAGACCTTTTATAGGTATCAACAGTGAGAGTGACAGGGGCTATTTCTTTCGCAATAAAAATCTCTTTGTTAGTACACATCGTCGCACTTGAAAATTCCATGAAAAATCGGTGAACAACAGTATAAAATAAATTGTATTTTCCTATAAATATGTATTTATTCACATGCAAAGCGGATAGATTCTTACACTGCTAATCAATCCGTTTGATGAAATAAGGTGCAGCCAAGGTAGTTCGGCTTCGTTCTGTATTGGCTCTTGAGCCCCTAGTAAAAATTGTATTGCCTTGACCAAATGTGCAATAAATTTAAAAATTGTTTCTCGCTATCTTGGGCGTACGCCCAGTAAAATGGACTCGAGTGTTGACTTTGACTGAATGACGATAATTCATGGACATTTTTATGTGACAATCCAGAGAGAGAGAGAAAAAAGGAAAGAAATTGATTTATGGTCGAGGAAATTACACATATTTCACCTGCAATGATAGAAAAATACACCATTTCCTGTTCATCAAATTGAGTGCTAAAATATCGAGTGTATGTATCGATTTTATGATCCAAACAATATTGTTACTTGAAATGTCACCCGATTAAAACATTTCGTGTTGCCCATTGAAAATACTCCTTAATTTGTGATTGTCGATTCGAATTTAATTAATTCCAATATGAAATGAAAACTATTTTTCATTGCACCTCTACACTGTGCATTCGTGAGTTCAGCAATTATCGAAATGAAAATAGCTTGCAACAATCGCGCTTCACAAAATTAATGTATAAAATTAGTTTGAATTATTGATTGATGTGATGAAATGAGACTGAGAGATACAATATTAAAATAAACATTGTCATCCCCACATTCTGGATTCATTGTGTGTGTGTGTGTGTTCCCATTTAATTAAACATCGTGTAAGTTTTCGACGTCATGCACATGTGTCGCATTTTTATGTGTCCCATGCCGATTGAAAATATCGTTGATGCACACTGATGTCTGAATAAAATCATTCATCGCAATGGTCGAGCCATCAATCGATTATATTATTTGTATCGTGAACATGCGTTACAATGTAATACGTTCCAATTTTTCATTTCCACATTAATTTTTTACTTTCGCAATGGAAATATTGTTCATCATTGCATTAACAGAGAAAGATAGAGAGAAAGACAGAGAGAAAGTAAGAGAGAGAGAGAGAGTGGCCGAATAAAAACGTACATACAAAACCAACAGTAAAATAAAACAAGCAGCGCTCCCGTAAACAAAAGAACGTGAAAGACTCCAGTCTTTCCGATATTTGAATGGTATTGGTCTGGCTTTTGCACTATGAAAAAACATCAAAAAATCTCCTTAGGACAAAAACTAGCGGTAAGAATGTGTCATTTTTGAATTGTTAGAAACCAAACTAAGTGAATGTTCTTCGCTTGTGTGTGGAAGGATTTCGAGATCAAACCCATTCAAAACACACACACATACAATACATATACGTTTATGCAATAAGTGATGATAGCGTGATCGACGTGTCGTAATCGTTTTTTCATTATCTCCATTTTTCTCTCTTGTTCTTCTCTAATCACTAATTTTCTACACACATACATACAGGTTGCATTTATACGCACACACGTCGCTGGTCAGCCAAATGACTGGCGAAACCCATTGAAATCGAATACAACCGATTGAAAAGAAAATGGAACCAGTTTGAGCCGTAAAATGCGCGAAATGCAAACGTAAATAAATTATTGTACGATTTTCCTGATTACAATCGTTTTTATTCTCTGTTCGGTTCGTGTGTGTGGAGCGGCTTCGAACCAACGGGAAATCCAAATAAATTCAGGAAAAACTTTCCGAATGGAAAAATAGAATAACGAAATAATAGCTCAAAGTACATACATTGTTTGCAATCATTTCATCAAAGCAACACAATGACAGAAAAAACGAATCGTGTTATTGTAGTACTTTCGCAAGCGCTGCATAAGCTCTTCGACCAACTTTTCCAAAGCGCAATTGTACACACGAGTGAGAGGGAGATTGAATTGTCCACACTTAAATTGTATCCACATACTAATCTGAACTCATGAATGGTATTTGAAGGAAATCTCACGATCTATGCGTTCGGTATATTGTGTTTTTGTGCTATGCTATTCGGTCGATCAACAGCGACAATGAAACAGTGATGGTGGTGGCGGCGATAAAACACACGTTTAGATCTCTATTCGGGATTTAATGTAGCCGTAATATTTGTTGTGTTGTTTTATTTTTGTTGTTAAGCTAGTTTTGGATGAAGAGTAAAATGTCGTCCTAATCATGCTTTAATCTTGACATGAAACAAGTTAAATGAACTGAAATGAACACATAAAGTCCATTGTGAAGTGAGAGCAAATTGTACGTACGATTTCATTCTATTCGATTGTGTTGGCTAGTTATGTTTTTCTTTCATTCTTATTGCTTTTATGTCTATTTAGTCACATAGAGAGTTATGTGTCGAATGTGAAAATGCGAAGAGTGTGCGTCCATCCAGAGGGAGAGAGAGAGAGAGAGAGAGGGAGAGAGAGCATAGAGCATAACAATCCATGAGTGATGGCAGTCAAAATGAGATGCAGATATACCACGGGGAATGTGAGTGTGAAGGAGGAATGCATATAACACGTTGAATAAGTAACTAAACTGATACGCCAAGCAATTGTAGTATGTTTGAAATGGATTTCATCATGAGTCAAGTTCAAATTTCCTTTCTCTATCTCTCTTTCTCTCTCTCTTTTCTCCTCTTTTTCTCCTCTTTTGAATGCACCAACAAAAAGCTTCTTCATTGGTACTTTCTTCGTCGTTCACACAAGCGATGTCTCCGTCACAATTTATACCAACAAGAATACAATAGCCCAAATGTATTTTATATTATTCAATTTAGAGTACTGTTGTCGTATTTGTACATGTGCTTCATTTGATACGGGCTCGATGAAACGGTGCAAATGTACTGTAAATCCAATGGAGCCAATATGTAATTATATCATGAACTGAACGAGCCAAATACAAATGCAAACATCACAGAATTTTCGAATTCAGGCAAAAGCGACACACATATGAACGCGCGCGCTGGTTTACTTGCCGTATGCACGAGAGTTCAGAGCACCGAGAAAATATTCAATACCGAGAGAGTGAGAGAGAGAGGTACAAGTGCAAATAAAATATGTATATGAAGAAAACATTTCGATCGACATTATGAAGCTATCGAAATGCACGGATCGGTGTGTTGTATGTGCTTGGATTGCAAATGCGAATATTTCATTTGTAAGAATTTTGTTTTGTTCTATTGACTCAACGTTTTGTAAATATTTGCATTTTCACATGTAGCAATAAAACATAGAAAAAAGCAGACCGTGCCGTGTGCACTTGACGCCCCTTCGTCTCACTGCAGGAGACGGACGTACAGAACGACGCGTTCACAAACGACCAAGATTGATATTTTAGTTTCCAGGTTGTTTGTAGTTTGTGTGTCAAGTCGATATCAACATACGTAACGGAACGTCAACTCTCGCATTGTTGGTATTTTATGTACCGTTGAAATATGCTATAATGGAGCACTTGTGTACACGCACATTTAATCAGTAAAGGCACTTCAAAATCATGTAGCACATTGTTATACTTAACGTCTATTTTATATCAAACAACGGTTTCAATTGGCAAAATGGCTTACAAGACAAACTGCAAAAAAGAAGAAGAAACCTACCGTGGCTCAAGCAGCAGAAACTGTCGCCGCCACCGCGGAGTCCCTTTCTTCCAATGCTTTATTCATGTTATTTAGCGCGTGTAAACAACCGTTCAACTCATCACTATCGCCTTTAATGTATTGTCAATGTCAATACACAAACATCGACACGGATCGCGAGCTTTTCCACAGGCTGCTGCTCTTTTCATTGTTTCGCACACTTGTGCTTAGCCCCATTATGTTCAACCACTTCCGTGCCGCATTATTTATTTTGTCAATTTTTCATGTGTTCGTTGACTCGATTTTTTTTCTCTCTCTCTCTCTCTCAAAACTTTGGATTGTTACTGTCAGCATTTCAATATTATGTTGCAAATTTCTGCAGTCGAAAGGAAAAATTGCGGTATTTGAGCAAAATTGGCCTGACTGCTCAAATGCAGTCGAACCGATTTGATCCCAACACACAGAGACACATTTTCGAATTGAACTCACCCAAACTTCACCATTCACATTTAATGCTGGGCTTGGTTGTGGATTGGCAAAATTTCAATGAATTTCTGGAGAAATATCCGTCAAAAATCCCTCTGCCTTACATTTGCTTTCAATATAGCCGATTCATTTCATTTTGATTCGTGTAATTGCACTTGCTCGGGTGGTATTAAAAGATGACACATCAGGAAACACGCAAATACGCCGGATATAATTTACATGCGAGGGGCACATTTGGTATTTTATATGCACACACACGTCAAAGGTGCGCTTTGTAGGTCCATTTCGATTGTACCGCGCGATGTCGTTTGGATTAATGTATCACATTATTGAATTTCATAACAGCAACAACATAAATTCCGTCGGAAATGATTAATGTTGATCCTGATAATGTTGCAATTGAAATTCAGCTCTCATATGTGAGTGTGAGTGTGAATGTATGGCCAATCCAAATTAGACAAGCCGTCAACGAAACGGGTTATTATTTTTAACAAAATCTCTCTCTATTAAACATTTTTATATATAATTTTAAAGTGTGTGTACAATTTAATGTTGTTTTCATGTTTCTCGATTTCACAGAAAAAACACGAATCACACACAATAAATTCAATTAAAACATTCGAAAGCTCTCTTCAAATCATAATCGTCAGCATTAAACCATTATGTATTGCCACAAACGAGTAAATACAAAGAGATATCATTATTTTTTTCGCTTTCTCACTCTATCTAAAGTTTAAATGTTTTATAATTTGTTGCAACTACGTTCTCATCTAGAATGTAGCGAATAAACGAGTATATTTTCGATGCACGATCCTGTGTGTATGCGCGCATGCGCGCGGGATAGAAATATGAAGTGCGAGCGAAAGAGTGCAAATGCGAATGAATTTATTCAAACTCAACAAACAATTCGTTCAAATGGAAAATATTTTAATCGCCTCTATAAACTATGCATACAAATTTTCAAGTGTCGGCCGAGTTTTCGTTCTCCTCTCTCTCTCTCTCTCTCTCTCTCTTTCTCGTTCTTTTTCTCTCTTTCTCTTTTTATTTCGATCTAGCAGAGTGTGATTCGTTATTCCAAATCGGCGCGCTACATTAATTCATTTCAAATATGGCAAAATTTACACGAACGGAAAAACAACAACGAAGTTTTCAAGTAGATTTTTCACTGGTATTGTATTCGAATATAATCGACGACTTATGAGAAAATTAAAAGCAGCGATTTAAATTCGAGACTTGAATTGGAAAAAGCCGAGGGGCGAATGGGAACGGACACTAAAGAAGTACTTGAGAGCCAATTTGAATGTTTTCAATTTTTTTTTTTTGTTTATATTCAAGTACATTCAATTTGCTGGTTGACTTGCGAGCGAGCGACGGATTGAAAAACGAGCTCTTAAAAATGTATAATTATTTTATTGGTACTACTAAAAATGGGATATCATTCATCCGCTTTAAAAGATTAAAGATTAAATCAAATGCAATGAATTTTTTCGATTTTTCCTGTGAAGTCCATCAAGCTTGGTGAACTGGCAGCTGAAAATGATGCAAAAATAATCGCAAGAAAATCAGCGAAAAAACTCATTTGCATTGATTGATTCCACCGCTGTGCATTGCACACGCTGGCGTTATAGCTGACGAGAGAGAATGCACGATCTATCTCGATGAAATTTATGGTTTTACTCATTTTGATAGCAGAACATGTTGATTTCGCTAATGGAAATTTATTGTAAATGCATGGTGCGATTTTTTAGTGATTCGTGGTCATAAAAATGGGAATCAGGGAATCAGCTGAATGGTTGCAACGCGACATATAGGTTTATTTTTTATATCGATTTGATTGATTGCGATTTTGATTCGTTGTTTGTAAGAAAACGTTGTTCACGAAGTTAAACATTTGCCATGCAGCGATCGAAACATGCACAATGTAATTGACGCAAATGAATTTCCCAATCAGCATTTTGTTGGCGATGACAAACAACATGCACATAAAATCAACGGCATAAAATTTACGACGAGATAGAAATAAATGTTGATATGCCTTGTCTCTTATTCTTGGTAAAAATTCCGTGGTCGTAAATAACTCTCGCAGCCGGGCAACAGCAGCGGGTTTATGTCTGCTAAATTGAAATATTAAATACACTTCAAACTATCATAAAAACAATAATGACCCGCAACTCTAGAAAAATGAATCACATTTACGAGTCCAGAGATGCAGTGAGCTACTGCTTGACTTGATTGTCGATCGGTGTCGAAGGGCCACAGTTAGACAGTGTACATAAAAATTCAAAATGTGTAACTAACATTCAAGCGATCGAACAATTTCGCGGCTGTACCATGTTCATCTTTTTTATTCAAGTTCATTTGGTTCATGTGATTGCATTGAATTTGTAATGATGCATAATAGCAAGTAGCTGGCAGACTCCGGCGGCATCGGAGATTATTTCATTTATTTATTCTTTTATTTGTCGTCTCGGACATTCTCTCACATGTCTCTCTTCCGTACATTCTCTCACATATTTTGCTATATAATGGTTCGGCTGGTCTCGTTCCGCGGTTGTTTGCACATTGCAAATGATTTTTAGCCGCTTTACCCGCAAACTCAATCCGTGAACATATTATTTGGTATTTCGGATTATTATAATTTCTCCCCGTGCCCTTTGCACTGTATCATAAATTATGTATTTAATATTTTATGATGACTTTAATATTTTTCG
The DNA here is from genome assembly GCA_028476595.1 of Obolodiplosis robiniae. Lineage (NCBI taxonomy): Eukaryota > Metazoa > Arthropoda > Insecta > Diptera > Cecidomyiidae > Obolodiplosis > Obolodiplosis robiniae. The sequence goes on along the minus strand of CM052014.1, from coordinate 26,053,257 downwards.
TGTAAAAATTTAGTGATCCGTTTACAGTGCGCGCATACAGACTAAGTTTTTGTTGCAATTGAACATGCGAATCTCCATTTATAGCCACTGATTCACAGTGGCATTGCCTGGGAAGCTCATTGTGCCACATCGAAAAGTGTTAGGCATACGTGTAACCGAGCAACGACAACATATCAACTTTACGCTACTAAAAAGTACAATTAAACACGGCGAAATGGAATTTTTATATCAAGTAAAATGTTTGCGGTGTAAATGAAGTAAAAGAACGACGACAATAAAAAAGAGCTCATAGCTAGCCAAAGAGTCAGAGAAAATACTTAATTTACGGCCAGCTCAACTATTCAATTTCGTTTATTCTTTGGCCAAATGGATTTAGTTTTTCAAATTAGCGCAACACACACTCAATTCTTTGGAGAATCGGCATACAGACGGAAAAAAATTAAGATTGTTAAACTAAAGTGCACAGAGTGCGAAAATAAATAATGAAATATCCACTCTTTCAGCATGAAGAAAACATAGATTTCATATTCGAGAGGTTATTGCATGCTTATTGGAATTGCCGGCAATGGAGAGAGTGAGAAAAAGAAGATACAACGTGCAACAATCATGAGCGCGGATTCTTTCGAAGCAACCGACAATATTTATCTATGAAAAATGGTCATAGAAAAAGCGGTGTCTGCCAGAATGTATTCGGTCACAGCACACAGCACCATAATGCAATAATGTAATATTTCTAAGATTTTATTATCAGAGAGCAGCAACTCATGAGGCAAGCTAACTTATCGCGCTGGCAGACGGAATAGAGAGTCCGGTCCATGGTGAGTGCGAGCTTCACATTCAGAGACACAGAGGATGAGGGGGAGTGAGCGAATGACGTAAACATTTGCGATAGCCACAATCGAAAAAGCCCATCCGAAGAACACTTAAATGGCTATCGCATGCTCTCTTGCACTATTATTCCACAGCAGAAACACACAAATCCGAGACTCAGCATTTTGATTTTCCATATATTTTCATTTAATAGACTCTTGACAACGAAATTACCTCAATTAAATCGTGCTCATACTCTTTTTCGCCACCAATCAACTGACATACACTCGCTACCAATTAATCTGATCAAAAATATGCACTGGAAATATTGTATCGAATGCACTTCAACAGCTCTATCTCCTTCGCTCCTTTTATCTCTTTCTCTCTCTGCATTCTCCGCTCTCTTTTTCATTTAAATTAAATTTATTTGAAATCATTGAAGTCGACGATGGCACAGATTCATTATTTAATGCATGAAATCTGCTTTTATTTGCAGTTGTTTTTTTTTTCAAATGAACACGTTTTAACCATATCCATTGAGAGCATAATTGCAATTTTGAAATCAAGAATTGGCTTCTGTAGAAGATATGGAAATGTGGTTTCGGTTCATTTGAATACATTTCATTTTTAGCGTGTGCTGCCACATTTGGTGTGCACATCTTCGTTCGTGTGTTTGATTCAACGCAAATAGCTTTGTAAATTCGGTGATGTGGTTCGAATCCAGAAATCATTGTCAATCTTAATTTAGTCACTGAATTTACGTATGAAATTTTTGACTCTTTGAAATGCAACGATTGTTACAATGCATCTCCTATCTACCTCTGTCCTTTTGCCCATCTAATGAATCCTCTAGCTCCATTCCTTTCACTCTCGCTCTCGCTCCTTCTTTCTTTCTCACTCTATCTCTATCTCTCTCTCTCTCTCTCTCTCTCTCTCTCTCTCTCTCTCTCTCTCTCTCTCTCTCTTTCTCTACCCATAATAGTATGCAATATGAAGTCATTAGCCATCAAAATCAGACAATGCTACACATCAATGTCAATTTTGTGATTATTTAAATCGGTATTGGATGAGAAATGTGTTCGCTTGCGAGGCATCCACTAATTGAACATGGAAATATTATTTCAGCTTGCATTTCGGAATGCATTTGATTGGCTAGAATGAACGTCATTTTTTCCAAATTGCTTCATCAAAATTCGTTTGGTTTACAAAACACCGAAATTGTATTGGAAATGTATTGTGAAATGTGCCATAGAAGCCAATGTCTCTTGGCTCTTTAGTCATTCCTCAATTAAACCAGAGTTAATTTCCAGGGAAAATCTCTAAAAATACGAAAATTCAATTCAACAAACTAAACTGACCAAGCTGAATCAAATCGGATCGAGCGAGAATTGTAAAACCGAACATGCCATACAATTTTTGCGGGTAAAAAGGTGGAAGCGACTATTTGAATGACTGTCATTGTAGACTCATGCATGATTTACGATTTGTGGAAATATAATTGAAAATACGATTTATTTGTCGTTCAGCCTACATGCGGCGTAGAACGCTTGCCGTCAAAATCCATACAGACATTCTTGCGAATTACAAAATTGATAGTTCGGCTGTGAGTGTATGTGTTTTTGTGTGTATATTTACTAAGCCCAAAAGTCACTCTTTCATTCTCCGTTCAAATGCAAATTAGGAATAAATACCAATGCATGGTGCTATGCATGCAAGTTTTTCGGTTGCAATTGTGATGAAAATTTGCTGTTGGTTTTATGGCGGAGCTTATTTGGTTCATTCTTTGGCAATCTGCATCGCTGAATTGCATTTCACATTATTATTTGAAGTATCATTCATATTTACTGAATTTTATATTAAATTTATGACGTTCTTGAATCTTTTTCTCTCCCTCGTTTGCATCGAAACCCGTAAATTTGCTGCATTTCTAATTTTACCGAAAAGAATTTGATGGTTGGTTTGCGGCCTGATTAGCACAAAACACTTCAAGTGTATTTGAGGAAGGAGCGAACAACGAACGTTCGTCGTAATTGCAAAAAGCGAAATCACATCTGCTGTTTTCCAGCGGAGTGTGCGCGCGCTTTGCATCTCAACCAGTAAATCTATACAATTTTTCTCACAGTTTTTCCATATATTTTTTTTTATACGTTTTGAAATGTATTTTGAAGTCTTGTTCGTTTTGAAATTAAAAACGATAAACGAACATGAATTATAATTTCATAAATCTCTTAAGTGGGTTTATATGTTTAAATGAAAACACAACAACAAAACGAAAACATCGACCGGCAAACAAGATGTGCATTCAGTCAACAGCAACGACATGGAATGCACGAAATGAAGAAGTGTTGCAATAAGTATCAGAAACATATCGTCGCACATCGACGAGAAGTGATGCAAAAGAAAAGAGCATGAGATGCACACCGTATTGTAGCGATCTATGATATTAAAATTATGCGAGAGAAGAGAAGAGGATGAGCCATTTACAAAACGACACTAAATCTTGGAAATGTTTAAAGCTCGACAAGCCGTTTTGTACTTAAACTCCACCAGAAAAGGGAGAAAAAAAGAGAAAGAGAGAGAAAGAGAGAGCACACTGTTAAATGTATCTTGTTGTGTACGGAGTAGCTAATACTGTTATTCATTACTTTAAACCGCTTTTCTGCCGAAGTGCATTATACACGGTTACTAGCTCGACATCGGCACAAAATATCACCGTCGCTTCGAATTTCAATTCGATTCTTTGCCAAGCTGCAAAATAAATACAATAAAAATAATATTTATTTCACATAAAATTCTTTTGATTACGCTCTCATTCTAGAGAGCGCATTCACACTCGGTGCACTACATCACCGTTCATTTCGAGACAACTGAAGCCGATAGACTACTGGTGCACAGTGCACACATCCACAAGGCAAATAGTAACATTACTGTGCGATGCCGTCGCCACCGCGTTTGGAACAGGCAGCACACAGTGAATAGTACTGAAGTTTTACTCTCTCCGGTAACGGTTTCCGCGCTGAAGTGGCGAAAAATTGTGAAATGTGAAACGCGTTCGCGTTCAAATTCAAAATGCACTTTAATTTATTACATTCAAACGGCTGTGTAATGAATTTCCCTTTTATTGCCATTCCTCGTAGCTGCCAGCAATCGCAAGCTACTAACTTAACGGCAGCACGACAATAAAAATAAAAGCACCAGAGAATGGCAACAGCAGCACACGCACAAAAACTCAACATCAGCAGCAAAATCAAAAATTGAGTTCATATGAAAAAATGTATGAAAAACTCAATCGATCGGAAGAATGTCGGAAAAAAGTGGCGGCAGCTGACGTGTCGAAGCGCTCACAACATTTTCAATAAACGACATTTGAGTCGATTTGTATCGTGTTGGATTCATACGACGTACAAAAGACACATCGAAAATAGCAATTTATAGTTCATCGGCTGTGTAAGAAATGCTGCAGCAAAAAAATAATTAAATGGCAAATATTTTAATTCATTACGCAAATTGCGGGAATTCATCTATTTGAGTATATTTATGCAAAAAATTGTCTATGCAAAACAATTTCATTAGATATTCCATTCACGCTGACCATTCAATGTTTGCTGTTCATTCTTCGGATTTCTGCGTTTCTATCTTGTTCGCAACCCCTTCATTCGATCCGGTCTTGTTTTTCTTTGAATTAATGAAATAGTGTCCTTGTTTTTGCAGCAAATAAATTTAAAAAATAAAAAAGAATGTAGAGAGAGAGAGTGAGAAAAAGAGTGGCGAAATCTCAACTGAATCGATGTAAATACCTTCCTTACATCAACTCCAAATGACTTGTTTAGCAAAATTTTAATGAGCAAACATCAGTATCTGAATGGTCTGTATCTTGTTGAGAGCAGAACAGAGGCTCCGTCAAAAAATATGCGCTCACTCTAGATGAATGATCTTATCCGGAGAAGTCAAATCAAAATGGGAGAATGAATGGAAATGAAATAAAAAAACGATGAAGCAACCGAATGATGCGAATGCAGTTCGTGCAAGTATAAGCAAGCAAACCAGCAGGCGGGTGGACGTACGAATGCTAGAAGAAAGTGCTTGTAAAATGAATGATATTTTAGCCGAAATGATAAAGTGACTTTGCGACTTTGTTCCGTTTCTTCCCATTCGTTGTGCTTTGCTTGCAGTGCAATTGAAGTGCATCGTTCTATGACTGAATATTTCAAGTGCTCGAGCCGTGTGTCGTCTTTGATTTTGCATCAGCCCTGACACACTGGAGTGAACGGAGCAAGGATATATCGAAAATACGCAAACAAGACAAAACGTCATTCATGACAATATTAAATATAATTTACATGTTTGATGACTGTCGCTCTCCTCACATGTTCACCGGCTTTGCTCATAATTAAATTACATGCGTTTTTCGTTGAAATTCGCTGACAAAACCAAGAAAAAAGCGTCTGTCTTCCGTTTGTTTTGCACGGAATTGCTTTTTATCGTTCCATTTGAATTTCGCTTTTGCGTGTTAAAACCATACCATTGGCCATTTCTCATCATCATGTCGTGTATATCGCGCACGCAAACTCAACATCCATTGAAGAACGTGAGCGCTCACAATTTGGGTGTGATTTGGCAAATGAGCGAGCAAAATGAAGGAAATGAAACAAAGAAACGTTTCGTCAGAAAGAAATGTAAGAACGAACATTTATTACAATTATAATACCGTCATATTTCTACTACTTTTTTTCATCTTTTTTCAATTATTTTTATGTGCTTTTTTTCATCTCTCGTGCTTGATGTTTGCAGCAACAGTAAATTCATTTTAATTTTGTTTCGCATGTTTATTTTTTTGTGTGACTCTTTGTCTTCGACTCTTATTAGCAATCTCGTTCATTCATATGCATACAAAGTCAAAGTCGAAAATAACTCTTTACGAATGGATACACTTGCCGCTTGCTTTATCATTATTTATGTGATTCATTCCGTTGTTTTGTGCTGTTCGATTTTTCATTCAGTTAATATTCGCATCAGTGTCATTATATTATCATGCAATGCCCGGTTCGTGTTTGTTGAGTACGTCGTGTCATATTAGAATTACTTGTTGAACCGATGCTATGTATGAACAGCTATGCAACATTCTCTCAAGTATGCGATTCTTTGATCTTTTCTGCTCTTCGGCTCGCCCATCTCTTCAAATGTATAAAATAATTACATTTCGAGCAATTTATAATCCAGAAAAATATTGCTGTGCATTGCTATTTCAAGTGAAATGAAGAGAACACAATCGTGCAGCACAAGTGTATGCCGAACATATTTCATTTGCCACAAAACAAGAAATGCCATTTTTGTCAGGCAGTTGTTTTTCAATAAAAATCACAAGCCACAGCGACTGCGTTATTTATTATGACAGCTTTTAACTGTTCGCTTTTTTGAATGAATGAATTAAAATAAATGCGTAAAATGTGTGAACAATACTATGCATTCCGAACCGCGAAGTGCGAAGAATTTCCATTCCTCCTTTTCGTCGTTGTTGTCGACGGCGTTGTCACCACGCGCGCGTATAAATAATTGATAATTTAATTTTCAGAACTTACCCCAATCAACAGCCGCATTTTGTTCAATTGTGTTGGCGATCAATAAACCAATTATCGTCAATTGAACACTTCGCATTGACCATTTGAATGATGCGCGATTGCGTCTTCCAACAAATCTCCTTGTCATTTTGTGTTGGAGGCTGTCGTAAGCGCACAAATACCATGCAATTAATACATAGGCAAGTGGAATCGATGAAAACCTCTTGTCAGCGTTGGAAAATGCGTTGTTCAAATGATGAAATCGTTTTTTTTTTTATTGAACACTCTATATGTTGAATTTTTTTCAATTTCGATGCACACCAATTGAAGACCTTTTCACCGGCACCAATATCAACAGCAAAAAACAAAGTGGATATGTATATGTTTTTCCGTTTGTGATCTATATCTATTGAAGCTCAGTTGTCAGTTGTCAGTTGCACTCGTGCGATATCGTGCGCAGCGTCAGCTTATGTAGTTTTCAACGTCCAATGACACAGCATCAATACAAGTAATAAATTGATAATATAATTAATTGTGAAAATGTTGGATGTAAATCTTCTCCAGTCGGTAGAATTCGCTTGTCGATGTTTCCGATTTCCAATTTAGTCTTATTTTTGACACGGTCCGACTGGACTCAACTCGACTCGGAGTGATTTTAATTATGCGAGCGTTGATTTAATTATTGTTATTCAATACAATTCCCCTCCTCTAAGTTGCCGAATTGCAAGCCTATGATCAATGTTTATACTAGTCTATCTAGCTGGCTAGCTCTCCTTCTCTATATGCAACCAGTAATTATGAATGCTTTGCTACCGATTACTGCTCTGTCATTTCCATGCAGTGGCGCTCGTTCGATTACATCAAATTCCAAATGTTGCGTTTATCTTTTGCCATTTGCTAAATGGGAACTCCTTTCGATTCACTGTGCCCGTGTGTGTGAGTGTGGCTGTGTGATTATTCTGATTCAATTTGTGCGCACCTCAAACACATAAAGCCAACCAAAATACGGCCGATGTGTGTGTTGTGTCTGTATAATTCCAAGCGGATTCCTCCAGTTGAAAATGAAGAATAATAGGATTTATGGCATCATATCTGAAATAAATGGATTAGAAAATGTTTGTATTAGTAATGAGCTTGACACGTTTGTAAACGACAAACCTTTAATATAGTTGTGAATGAAAGTGTGTGAGTGATTGTGCTATCGATGGGGACGGTGAAGGGGGAAAGTCGTCAGTGAGAGATGTATATTCAAAGGATTTAGTATTTGTTTTAGAGTGGGATTCATCGAGACAGAGAGAGAGGGAGAGAAAAAAGTCATTGATGCTTTAAAGTCGATGGCGAAGAAATTGATTGTGTTATCGAAATTGAGCGGAGCTAATAATAATCTACAAAATTGGGAGATGATTTCTTCTTCATAGCAATGCAATCCATAAAACTCTCTAGTGTTCGAATCAAAAATGTATTAATCGTTTAAAGAGGGGACGTCACATGGCGCATATATGTTTATTTTCAACAATTTATAAGAATAAAGTGGAGATATCGCCAGAGATGAAACTTTGATTTATCATAAGATGCAAACAATTATGCATCTCTTGCACCTTCGGTGATTTTCTCAACTCTTGAACTAATTTTTTACGACGGCTCATTATTTAGTCGAAACGCAGAACATGCAATACAAGCGAAATACCACCATCAAACAACAACAAAAGCACCAACAAACTGATAACAAAGTAGGTAGATCCGCTGTGAAAATAGCTGCGACGCACGCTCACAACGTCGCAATGACAATGTACAAAACGCTTAAATTCATACTCCACATTGAATCATTTGAAACAGTATAACTTTCGCACAGTACGAACAACCGATTGAGGATTTAACAGGCCCACGAAAATTTTGCGACTGGCAGGCGTGCGTATACGAAACAGCTCGTAGAACTTTGAATGAATGAATACGTTCGGAACAAAAGCCAGGCACAAGGACAAAGAACACCAACAATGATAAAGAGCCAAATCCCCCCAATTTGAATAAAATTTGAATATTTAATGTATGTTTGTATTCCAGTAGATTTCTTCGCTTCTTACAGACAGAGCATCGACACACAAACGGCTGGGCCAGAGATTTCAGTGAAGACAAAGCGAGAGTGCATGCTAATAGATCCAATGTACAAAAGGTAAATTTAGATCTCTAGTGGACACTTGCAGGAGATCTTATTGAAATTGCATAAAACAGAGAAATTCCGAAGGCCAAATGGAATGGTGGAAAATAAGTTTACGTTTGCAAAAATTCAAGTGATGAAGATACAAGGTACAATTTCTTGTCTCTTATTTTGTGTGATGGAAGGGCGCGAAAACTTGAAATATCAGGATTCTGAGTGGGACGATATGAATACATTAACTTGGTGTTCGTTCATTGGCATCGTTGCCGATATCAGAAATGGTGCTGCTGCTGTCTCAACAGTTATTATGTACATTTTTTGTGTAATCGTCAAACTTTTCCTCATCTCAATTTTTTCCGTGTGGATTTTTACACCGATCGATTTTCTTCGTCGTCTTTTCTTTCGTTTTTTTACGCCCGTCGTTGTGAGTTATCCACCAATCAATTTGTATTATTTCTTTACGCTTCTGTAGATCTATATTTTGTTTAAGCAAATTTTTTCGTTGTTGCCGCATCGATGCGATGGCATCTATAGATAAATATAGATATTCGGTGCGGTAACCATGTCTTTCAATCTAATTCACCTAGTTATGGAATGTTTGCAATTGAGTTTTGTATGGCAAGTGAAAAATAATGGAATTGGTGTGTTGGAAATACTACCGCCAAACGTTACTCGCCATCATATCATTCAACGAGATAACAAGTTTCTTCATCTCCTTTTCACGTTCAGAAATCGATCAAATAGAAAAAAAATTATATCGAGAGAGGATGCGATCAAACATCAATTCCGCCCCAGAAATGTATAAATAAATATGGAAAATGAATATTGATTTATCGACAGCTGAACAACATGATGCACGCGCGCGAGAAAACAGAAAAATGTGTCTGTTGGAAAGTCTGGCTCGAGCAAAACGTGGAAGAAAATGGAAATTAAATGAAAATTCTGGTTTTATGCAAATTTAAATGATGCGAATCATTTTTTATGTGTGGTTTGAAAGTGGCAAAAATATGTTGTACTATATTTTTATTGCATTTGAAGCCAGTTTCAAATTGAAGATTCATGTTCGCCCAACGACAGCACAAATATCAACTGTCATTGTAAAACTATTCAGAATGCAAGTATATTTTTCCATTTTATTAATAACAATTCAATTCTCTTATCAAGATGTAATTGTAATGTTTTCATTCCAATTTCATACTTTGAAAAATGAAACAATCAACCACAGAGTCACAAATAGAATATTTTATAGATCGAATTGAGTTTTGCTGTGGCTTAAAATTATTTTTACACGCTCATGAATTTTAAGTATTCATCGGTTCATTCACAATGATTTTCATCAGATGTGTGCAATTTTTGAATTCTTTTTGCAAACGTTAAGAGGGAGAATTTCCGACTAAATCACGAAAAGATGTTCTCATAAGTTATAATTTATCGTTGCCTTTACACGCTAAAATAAATACATAGTTTGTGTTTCATCATTATTTTTCCATGGCATAGCGTTCAATTATTCAGCCAGACTGGATTATTTGAAGGGCTATGCTGCTCGTAATAAGCTAACAGCGATAAAATAGCTCGGAGATTGAAGCTTTCGAATTCTAGGAAATCGGGAAAAGTAAAGTTAAGCAAAGCTCTAAATAATTGCAAACATCATCATTATTATGATAATAACATTATTAATTATTATTATGTGTTTCATTGATTTTGTTTGTTCTACTTTCGCTTCTTGTTGTTTTTACATTTTCTCTCGGCACAAATATATGAGAGCCTAATTAGTTTTATTCGGTTTGAATCAAATGGAACAGTGGCCAAGAACTCTTTCATTTACGCGAGCATTTGTTTTTATCTCATAAGCAAAGAATTTATGGGGTAAACGAAATCACCAACACACGCGGAAAAATAGGTAAACAAGGCGAAAACAAAAAAAATGAAGCTCTCATTAATTCTTAATTGATTATTTAATGCTGCATTCGCGAGAAGAATGTATATATTGTTGATGTGGTGCAAGAATCGTAATTGACATGACCCGATTCTCCATTCTGATCCATCCGCTACTTTCGTTTTTATAATCATACCATCGCCAACGAATAGACATAATTTACCTATTGTTGTATAACGACATTTACAATATATCGCCGTTAATCGAAAATGCTTTGTATACCTTTTTTCTGGTTGGGCATGTTTGAATGCTTAGGATAGTGAAAATCGATTCAGCGGTGAGTATAATGCTCGTTATCAGCATTGACAACGGAACATGAGCAGAACAACAGCATTCAATTTTATTTTGATATTTAATTAATGATCTAAATTTAGATAAAAATGTAATAAAGGGCAAACAAGAAAGTGGGCGAAAAATGCGCAATAAAGTGAGATGGAGTGGGAAATCTCGCAGAAAGAATCTGCTGAGCATAAAATTTGTTGAAAATACACACAAGGGACACAAAAACATTGCCGGACAAGAGAAATGAGAGTGAACGAATGTGAAAAAGAATGTGTAATAAAAGCTGTGATGCGAAATGAGAAAATCCTAAACAAACAATTGTATGAAATTTTTGGGCGCATAAAGTACCGAATTGAATTCTCAGGACGATATCGAAAAACCCCTGGCACACCAAGTGAAAGAGAAGCGAGTTTTGTATCTCACTCTTCGTCAGAGCATTTTGACATTAATCAACAAACAATATTTTGAGCGCGTTAAGCAACGTTTACTTTTCTCTAAATTCGGCCACGCCGTCCATTGTACGGTTAATTCCCTTAGCGATGTGTAATGATCACTAGCATATGTGAGTTTACGAGCTTTCATGCAATGAACAAATGAACATTGGTTATACCATTTTTAAAAGAGATGCATATGCCTGTGCTCGGATGGCTAGGTGCCACGTCCTCGCTTCAACTCTGTCTATTTCACTCTCTGTGTATTTTTCTCGATTCAGCCACGTCATCATCATCATCATAATCATTATCATTGCTGCTATCGCACGCAACCATCGCATCATGAAAACGTTAACACATAAAAACACATATTGTTTTGTATGTGAAACTTATACATTTTCGAGGTTATTTTTCATTAGGGCTTCGTAAGCGTACGCGCTCACGCTCACACCCGCCCGCTCTCTTGCTCGCATCACCGTACATGATATACTCATTTTCCTACACAATTAATGCGAATGGATTTTACGGTTGCAAAGTGAATATAAAAGCGACAGATAGATCGGGGAACCGTTTCCATAGCGCTTTTCACCACATAAAAGCAATTGTTTTGTTATTTTTTAGAGATAGCCTGCCATACAATTTTGGTTGTTTTCTGAAAATAAACATCAAATGCGCTAAACACACACACAATAGTCATAGCTGCTGCTGATAATGATAAAATTGGGTTTTTGTTCATTGTTTGAAAACCATTCATTTGTTTTGTTCCAGTTGATGTTTGAAATCGAATTCACATGCCTGGCACCCGTTCGTTCGTTCGTACTTGACAATTTTCAATGACTTGTCGAGGTTGGAGTTCATTTCTACTGATTTTTCGGTCCGTTGCAACTTATTTTGAATGGATAAAATGCTCTCCTTTTTAAAGGGACATTAATCCATTTTCCACACATTTTGGCCGAGGGAAATGATGTGTGAATGAGAATCCTCTACTTCTCACAAATATTCGACAATCTAACGTCGGCCAACTTCAATGGCTATTACCTAATTATTGCTTTCATAAACTGTCAAGGTTCACAAATCGTTTCCAAGCGACCGTTTTCGTATCACTGTATAATTTCATTAGTTTATCACCAGTTAAATATCTAACATCGGTGTATGATAAAAAAAACTGCTCGAATTGTAATCGTTTCACAACAAGTATTTATGTGAAATGCGATCCCTTCATCAATATTGGTGCGAGTGCGAGTGCGAGTGTATGTTTCGGGTCGCCAGCATTTTAAGAAATTGTCACGTGACTCCATGCGAATGATATGAACGCCCAAAAAGCACGTTTCAAATAAAAATCTGATAAGAAAATTGTTTGCTGCGACCCTATAAATTAGGCGGCTGTCGAGTTTGTTGGGACGTCGGGATGTCTACGTTGTGAGGTTCCAGCATAACACAGCGTGTTCAAGAGTGGTCTTCACCAAATACTGGAAGTAATTTCTTTTTCTACGTCATTTATTATGACATAATATTGCTTGGGCATTGAGTGCATGCGTCTTAATATTAACAACCATTTCGACTAATGGCCTTTTGAACGGAATGTGACACGGTATCACGCAGTCAAATAAGCATTGCAAATAAGACTCTCGTTGCATATATGCTAACTCCTATAAATTACAATTATGTAGCTGACTCTTTTTAATTCAGTTAAATTTGAAACGGTGTTTATTCGCCTTTGTCGGCCGGACCTCAAGTCAAACGTACTTCATTTTATGTGCGCACAATGACATTATTGCATAGATGAAGTTTTGGAATGGCTCTCTCCCGGTGCTACTTTCATTTTGGCCGTGTGACATCCACGTATATATAATTTAAACGTTTTCAAGACAAGGCGGAGTGTGAGAGATTTTAGAGTTAATTAACTTTGAAAGTTTGAATATTTATTGTGCAAGTGTGTGTGTTTGTGCGCTGCAACAGCACAATCATTTACATAAATTTAGTTGGATGTCGTTTGGCGTGTGGCTGTGACAGTGTCGGGTGTTGTGCATACACAAAGTACGACGCATTCAAACAGAGTTTTTGTCGATACCGGCACATGAAAATTTATCTGAATCGTAAAATCGGAAATAAACAAGGAAAATCAAACAACAAACGAGAAATGAGGAAGTTTATCAGCAAATCCGGTGCGCATAAACTTTGTTACATACAGACGGATAACGCTTCAAATGATTCCACATTTTGAATATTTAGATAAAACTTTCAATTTGATGAACAACTAGTAACTCGAAAAAATTTTTAACGGCCATTAACACACATTTTCCGAATATTCCGCTTACATTGATAACACTGATAAAAATTTGATTTTAAAGTGAAGAGATCGTCAATAATGGCTTTTGATAGTCGCCTCTGCGTGGGTAAAATTGCCAACGTTTTGAAATCAACTTTCCCAGTTTCATCGAAAATCCATCGATATATTTAATAAACTCATTCGAAATTGGAAAAGTAGCATTCAGTCAAAAGATGAAGTGCATATCTCTCGAAAATTGTCATAAAAATGTATTTGATTCGGTGTGGCTCGAGATACAAGTGAAAAAAAGAAATGGATTGGTATTATGATTGGTATTATATTTCAGAAACGAGTCGTCGCATTACATTCGGATATAGTTAAAAGCGGAGTGCATAGCAAAAAAAAGAATCTCTTGACATATTCTGTTTGTAACAGACCGATTTAATATTTCCTGTAAAAATTCTCTCTCGTTGCTTTTTCGTAACTTGCCAAACAAACACAAATATTTTTTCAACTCTTATTTGAGCGATTTTTACGCTTGTACAATGTGTATTGACTTTTTTTCTCAACCTCTCCTGTCTCTACATTTTGCAATCACAAAGAGCCAAAAAATACGAGCGAGCAGTGAACGAAAAAATGTAAAATTTGAATTTAATAATGGGTATGAAATGAATTTATCGTTTTTATTACTGCTGTTTTTAACTGTTGATCTGTATGACTTCCATTGAGCAAACATTTCATCCAAATTTCGTTCTTTTTATCATGTTCTTTACAAGCTCCTCATTCACTTTTTTCTCCTCTGAATGCATTAGTTTCGCACACAGAAAGAGACAGAGTGGGAGCAAGTAGTACCATTTCCAAGAATTCGTTGACATCAAGCACATAATTTCACTCAATTGATGTAAATAATACATTTGGAGCTTGCCTTATCTCGATTTGTTGTAATTTTAGTGAAAGTTGCGCGATGAAAAGAAAATGCTTCGATGCATTGAAGTGATGTGGTCTGCATTTGCGTTTAAACACTCAAAAGCCATCACCATGGATCGTTTTGAATTGAAGGTGCGATTGTTTAAAAAAAAAAAACAAAATGCTTATTTCGCCTACTGTTGAGCCCGAGCATCAGAGATTCGTGTATCTGCACGAAAAAAAAAACATATATCCTCCGGCCAACCATCCACCCATCCAACCAAATAGGCACTTTTGTTATTCCAGTCATGAATAAACAAATTAAAGAACAAAAGATGACAGCCACTTTTCATGCAGACGACATATTATTATTGTCATAGATACGAAATAAAATAAGCACGAAACCATATATAAATGATATAGAAAATGGCCCGGCAACGCTTGAACGAAGAAAAATAGTAAAATTTTGCCGTTTCTCATCTTTTTCTATTTTCCATTGAAACTTTGACTAGAAGTGAATTTCATCTCAATTTCTCCGATTTTTTACCCATGCTTGCTGATTTCATCACATAATTTTTTCTTTGTTTCTATATCACCATAGTACGAAAGAGAGTAAGTGAAAGAGAATCCAGTCGGCAACCGCACGTAAACAATTTCAATGGCAAAAATTAAATTCGTTGGTTTTCTGCTGTTGGATGCATTCTGGAAATCAAGTTTTGATTGCCTGATGAGATATACCACTTCATTCTTGTTTATATGCAAAACGAACGAACATTGTTCATAAGCTGGTACTAAGCGTCCATATTGAACAGAGCGAACGACAGAGAGAGAAAGATAATGAAAACGAAAATACGAACGAAATTGACAATTAAATTTATTTGAATATACTTGGGCAAACAACAACAACCAAAAACCAATAGATGAATCTCTTATCTCGTGTCAGGCCCAAGCCCGCAACACAGAGAAAAAACTCTACTCGTTCACTGTGAGAAACAGATCCGATGTGAATAAGTATACAAAAGACAGAAAATGGCATGTAATGGATTTCATGTACAGAGCTCAAGTACACGAATATAAATTTAATAGGAAATACAATCATTGCCATTACAAAGTCTTTTCCTCTTCGAAACCCCCTCTTTCTCTCTCTCTCGCTTGATCGCTATCGCAATGGCATTGGCTCTTTTTACGCAGAAAAACAAAATACTTATAATTTTTCGACCGACGAATAAAATACCAACACCCGAACCGAACCGCCACCGCCGCGAAGTTAAGAGCACAACCAAAAACCAGCTCGTCGACGACGACCTGAGTGTGGAAATTTAATTTCGAAAAGTGAATTTTCTTCTGCCAATACAAATTACAAACCGAACTCAAGCGCGAAGTGCGACTGAATGAGAGGCGGGAGGACGGCAGCGGCGGTTGTCTCTGTGCATAGTGCAGTGCAGAGAATGAGTATAAGAAATGAATTACGTAGAAAAAAATTGCCATGAATAACACGAAGGTCTCGGTATACCCACCGTAAAATATTTACATTTATAATTAATTGGTTAGCCAAAGCAAGATGAGCGAGAGCACAAGAGAGACAGAAGCGTCAAAGGTTTATTGTTGTGTCAAGTTCAGGGAAAAATAGAGGTTTTCGAGTAAGAAGAGTGCCGGATGAATTCAAAAGCACTTGGCCCATTAGATTTGTTGCGCGCAAGAGATGCAATTTCTGAAAAACCGAAACATCGACATCGACTTGTTAATGCGATAGCCAGAAATTCTATGAATTATATTGACCTTCCGAAGAAAACCACACAACAAATATCCATTTCTTATATTAATCTGTACTCTCCGTCTGAATACACTCATTTCATTCGGCATTAATTTCATTAATTTATTACGTACTTTTCGCTCTCGCAATGTTCTTTATTGAAAGCGCGCGCGCACAAAAACGAACAAAATGACAGAAATGAAGAAAAACGAACCGTGTAAACCGTGTTCATGTCATGAATCAACATCGTCACATGATAAACGAAATGCAAATACATATCGAATCGACCAACAAACAACAAGTGAACATTAGCAACGAAATCCCTTGTGTTCGGAAGGATTCAGGCGGAGGGAAATGAAAGAGTTTGCGCGTATGCGGAGATAGAGAAACAAATAATGGCCATGCTTGAGATGCAATTCGCACATTCGTTGGCCTAAAGATGCGCTGGGGAAGAAGAAGCGTACAATGTTAAGATATCTGTAAGGCTGTGACACGCGAGGAACAACAACATCGGCCATGCAAAAAAAAGACGGCATATCACAAATCTCACGCAATCGAATTGGTTCCACACTCCGATATTCTGTATTTCTTGGCTTGTTTCCATCTCTCGTTCGCTTGTTCGTTCTGGCAATTGCGTAGAAAATAGAATTGAAACGTAAATTAAGCTAGCAAACGAAATGGAGTCGGAAATGGAATAGATTATGGCACGAAAAGCCACATAAATGGAATTTAACAGCACATGCATAATACATTCATGTTTAATTACATGAAATAAATCGTTTTGAACAGTTTGTGCGCTCAGTATTCGGTTTGCTGATACCTAATATGAGTCGCATTTCTTTCGTTCATCTGCAACGCGAAGTAATAAGTCGACGAGATGCTTGCTGATTTCACATGTGAGTACTGTGTTTTATATGATTTCGCGTGTAAAAACCATCCGAAAAACGGGAAACTATGAGATGAAAAGTGAGCAGCAAAAAAATTCAATGAGACGATGATTTTGGGTGTAAGAAAGTGAACAAATTCGAAGCAAAAATGATAGAGAAAAATCTAATCCATTCCAGTGGAGTACTCAACACACTGAACGCTAGGCATTTTCCATGTGCATGCACAACTTTTTCTTTTTATCTGCCGCACGGTTGTTCCGTTTTCGATTACGCGCATCTTTGTGTGAATTACTTAAACAAGCCCGAACTCTTATGACATTACAACCAGCACATTCAAGACACACGAAGCACGATAGCACACACAAAAACTTACTGCTATGGAACATAGATTTTTGCTACAAGTGTACAAGACGGCAATAAATTTACTTGTCTTTCTTTGTGATGTGCGCTTTCAGGTAAAAGGAATGTAGACACAAATTCTCTCTCGGTGAATGAAAAAGAAGAACCAACAGCACACATTACCCCGCGTCAACTGGCAAAAACGTAAACGACATTACATCAAGAGCACAAGTGTACTTTAATCGTTACAGAGCGCAGACAAATCAAAAGACTGAATAAAAAATGAGCGCACTACAAAGATGATAAGGGCGGGAGCGATGAAAAAAAGAAGCACAGAGAAAATGATCTTTCGCGGTGTTTTCCTGGAAAAACTGTAGAAGCTTAGTCAGTCTCTGTAACGGATATTATAATAATAACCGAAAATAAGCAGCAATAATGACATGATTGTAGGAGCAATCACATCTTACCACAGCACAACCGCAAGTATATGTCGCTTGCACTCGCACGTCCGCGAACACGGCCTGGAATTAATACTTTTGTTCCTTTGCTGTTTCTATCTCGACCGTTCATCTTACTATTTCAATATTATTCTTTCGGTAATTTATGAGTTCAGCGAGCGCAAGAATAAAAGACAGGAATAACACTCATGCTATTGAATGTGTCGGCGTTTGTCACTTTTGAAGTGTGTCTAACATCAGAGGCAACGAACGGCTAACCTAGAACTTAATTTGAGGTGAAAATTTGTTTGCAAAAGTGATCGCATGGTTTCATGTCATCCGTTTAGCGTCATGTCTTGGTACTTGATACCCGAGAATTTCAAACGAGTCAGTGAGCGTGCAGGTGGGAGAAGAGGTTCATGAGAACGAAATCGGTATTATTATCGAGGTCGATTCACATTTGCCCATTATTATGCTTTCGTACACATTTTATTTAGTCAAATCCAATACATTTGTACCTATTCGAGCGCATTTTTCACTCTCTTCCACTCTCCCTCTCTGTGTCCCTGTTTCTCTGTCCCTATCTCACGCAATATTTACAATTGCCTTTTGCTTATCATCCCCTCCCTCCCCCCATTCACACCGTATTTTCTCTGCCAAAATTGCGCAATACCATTTTGGTAATAAATGTTTGCTTTGTTGTCTGATCAATTCTCGCGTTCGTTTCTCTCTGTTATATCGAGCTTTTCGATAGCAACGAAGCACGATTCGTTTTTACAGCGCATCCCGCCGTGCCAAAATCATGTGTGTATGTGAATTTGTGCGAAAATGATCCCAAAAGCTATATATATTGTAATAAACATTTGCTATTGGCGACTAACACACCGAAAGAGAATAAACATCGAAATGATCTGTTTAATTATTAAAAAGGGTTACTTCTATTCTCTCCTTTTGCCAATTCAGCCGTAATGTGAAAAAAAAACGAACATGGAAATATATATCCTCGTTTCTTTCTCTGTAAATAAATAAAATTTCATTTGGCCAGATCGAATGGATTGTAATGCTTTGCATTGCTTGCTGAACACGTGCAAATAAAATTGAGTCATCAAACTTTTAGGGAAATTTCGTCGTCATCGTCGTTTCATGTCTTTTCTGATGTTTTTCGTGTATTTTTTTTCAATATTTCCTCAAAATTGCAGAATCCCAGTCGCTCGATGATAAATACGAAGCACTTCACGCAAATTCAAAAGAATACAAACAAAATGATATATAAATAATATATTGGCATTTGCTGAAAATTGTTTGTCCTGAACGATTTGACGCGGAAACAAGAAACGAGCAAATATCATCTGAAGCAATAAGTTGAATGAATGTTAAAGTCAAAAAGTTGTCGGCTATCAAAGAACCTGCCGGCAATCGGGAAATTCCTTTTGTGTCCATTAACATTCGCCTCATGCCAATAGACGGAATTAAAGTTCAATTTAAATGAAATTCATTATTTCTTCCGATTTACCGCACTGTCTTTACACAGAATGTGTCCATTTATGTTTTGAGTTTGCACAAAACAGTCTAATTAAGTTAGCAAACAAGCGAATCAAACGACAAAGGCGATTGAGCCGCAAAATGAATGCAATGATAATTCCTTCCAGCTGACAAATATAATAGAGAAACATTTAATATATATTACGGAATGGCAAAACATTGCCAAGATGCAGCCAAGAGTGGACACGAGAAAATGATAGGGAGGAGCAAGTGCGATAGTGTTAAAATTGAGTAACGGAGAAAAAGAAGGACAGATGCCGAATGAGCAAGAGAGTACGAAAAAGAGACGGATACAACGAGAAAACGAGACGAGTCGGAAGGACGAATGCGAATGCGAATGCGAATAGAGACGTGAGAGTGTAATCGGTTTCCGTATTCGAAGACTCATTGCCGGAACATTTATATGAAATTATCCATTTCGTTTTTCCAAATAACCATTTCATTTATTTTGGTTGTAAAACGAACGAAATGCATTGAGGATAGTGAACAGATGGAGGCACAACGCACACACAGCATGACAAAAGCAGAGCACCAAACTCACCGAAAAGAGACACAAACTCGATGAAAAGCATAATGTGAAAAATGGCAAAAATAAGCATCAAAGCTGCTCCCCATCCGGTGTAAGTTATAGCCCGAGTGAGCGGGAGCATCAAGTAGCTTCGAAGTAGTTTCTCAGCATACCACAAAATGCCGGCATTTCGCCGTATCATGTGGCTTCAAAAATTTTGCACCAAGATAGAAAAAAATGGCTCAATGTGCACACGCAATAATTTCGTGGGCTGTGCGAATTGCGGCTGGCTTTGTGCATTGAGGAGGCGAAGAAGAGCGCACCGAGATGTTGAATAAATATTTAATTTCGGATGCCTGAGGATATTTTAATCGTATTCCGTGTGCCATTCATCGCAGGCGTAGCTCATGATTTCGATGCGTGTAACATTCTCCAGTGCTCATAGTTTTGTCTACTTTTGGTTTCGTGCATTCAACCGTATGTTAACTCGGTTCCAAGGCATTATTAGCAGAGAAAATACAAGTAGCATAGCAGAGCATCATACACATGAGCATATTTTCAATAAGGAAATATCATATTGCATGTTGTCTCAAGCCAAAACTTGCTGTTTATTGCACATTTATGCGTTACGAAATGCCGCCGGCATACTACAATGAAATTTTCCTGCGTTTTTTTTTTCTCCTTCCTAGCTTGGAATTCGCTTTTCATCTCGACAGAGCACAACAGCAAAGAGCAATGATGATGATGATAACGTTGCTTAATAAGAGCGAGGGTTGCAATTTATGGGCTAAATCAGTGAATTCAAGCAACGTGCAACCGACAAACGGTTAATAAATAGTCCTTTTAAAAATGAGAACTCAACGCTTCGAATTTGTAATATTTCTCCTGCTGATGCAGAGATATTTAATAGTAATAATTGCCATGAAATGTGTGCGCTCTCTCGTTGCTTTAAGCCGGCGTCGTCCATGAAACGCGATAGTATTCTACCTAAAAGCACAATGTGCATTGCACAGATTGAGTTTTATTGAAGTCTCATGTCAATTTCATTATATTGTCGCGCACGATTTACTCTCTCTCAGCCACGCATCTCTTTGAGTGGAATACTTTGTAATATGATTTTGCCATTTAAAGTTAAACATGTTAATATTTATTTAATGTTTTCGCCACGTTCGCACACAAATTTTCTCTAGACTTCCTCGAATTTCAAAGACGCTTTTCGAAACTCTGATTTGGATTCGAGAATGAATCGCAGGAATCGAATGGGAGTGAGCGAGAAAAATCAAAGGGCAATAAAATGATCAGTAGCTAGGTATATTTCATGCACGGAGAAATCGTTAGGGGGTGCATGAATTTAGCGATAATCGTTCCACCACAAACATGAAAAAACATTAAAGAAAATTGAATTTCATCGCCGACACGTGGTTCCTCTACGGCACAAAAATTGGCGTGAACGAAATTTTTCTCGTTATGATAATAATTTATGTAGAAATTTTTCGTAACGTGTAAATCGATTCTATGCCGATTGAACAGAGCAACAACAGTCTTTAATTAGGCGTCCCAACAACAATCGATTTTCTATTTCTGGCCCCGCCAAGGTTCCTTTATTACACTGTATTTTTAGGTATAATCGTTGGTAAAACCATTTAATTTTTGGGCGACGCCGAACAATGAGAGCAAAAATCAAAACACCACACAGTTAAAATCATAAACATAATTAATGAATATTGTTTACATACATTCATTAGGATCGATTTTACTGAGAAAATGATTCCAAAAAGATATGGTTCCCTTAATTTCATGTCGGCGATTGATGTGATGTATACATAAGCACACCAGGTCATCAAACTCACTTTTCGTCGTTCATTTTGTCAAATCATAGAGGATAAACCCACTAAGACATATAGTATCTCATTTCAATTCATGGGAACCGAAAAAAGATTGATCACACATATCGTCTGAAATTGGGCGACGGTGCACAAGCATATCGCCAGTTGTGATGCGTATGGATTGAAATTGAAAAAATAGAGAGAACGAGTAAGCGAGTTTCATTTTACAACAAGGAAATGTTAATGTGGCTCAGTTAGTTAATAAATGGTTTGTTGGAACGGGGAAAACGAGGTGTGAGGCGAACGAATAAGAGGGAGTATACATGCTTAACTATTTGAGCCAAAGTAAACAATGATTTGCACCATAAAAAAGAAAGCAATCAATCAAACTTTAAACTGTAGACGAAACGTCGGCAGAAATGAGCGCTTGCAAAGGTCGTACGACAACCATATTTGGAATTCATTGGGAGAGCCGTTCTCTCCCAAATCTAATTAATTTTCGTGAATGTATGTTCTGCACACAGCCAAACGCTAAATAGAATTTCACGATTTAAATGTCAGAAACGACATCGTTTGGTAGATTATTGGGAACAACGTCATCGTCGTCGTTGTTACAGACTCGCAAAGAATTTCAAATATCTCCGAGATATAATCGCATGATTAATTGATACCTTTCATTTGTAGAAAATTGATGCGTTTATTTTTCATTTCGTGTTGCTGAGTTCATTTTTTAATTCACGGGGAAAGATGTCAAAATGCAAGGCAAACCAAATGAATGATAGCAAAAGTTATGCAAGCGAAATATATGGAACTCAATGTTTAATTGATGCACCGTGCGCAAACTGCATCAGTTCTCATTTATTTTAAATGGAATTATTGCCTGACTTGCTACTTCATTTCTTAGAAATTGGCAATAGCAAAACAGAACCACACAGCGGCAAGAGAAAGGTAATTAAAAAATACTCGAAATATTATTGTTAAGCTGGTTTTTGGCATGCAAACGAAGAGTTTTACTTTTTGCGAATTCACTCTTGTCACATTTTATGTGCCACCATATTTCTGGGTGCCATTTTCACAGTAGCGCGCACATCACATTGATGTAATAAATCGCACATTTACCCAAGAAATCTACCTGCAGCTCACAGTTGGTCTCCCCGGTGTGAGTGTGAATGTATGTGTATGTGTGTGTGTGTATGTGGCATCGGAGCACAGCGCATCGCATCGAGAGAGCGAACAAAAACTAGTGCATCACTCGAAGTTTCACCATGTGTTTGCAAAAAAATGAGAATTATTTTCGCCCAGCGAGAGAGAAGTTTTTCATTTGAAAATCCAGTTAAGAATTAGAATAACTTTCATTTGTATGTGTATTCCGAATAAGTTATGCTTAAATTGGTGGAAAATTATTTTCTTGCTCCGATGAGAGCGAAATTGTTTCAGCAGCTGAGTAATTAGTTTGAGGACTTGAAATTATCGTGCTCTTTTTTTCCCCCGTCTACTTCCTTTCACAAACTAACCGATATCACGATGACGCAGAAAGAATGCTATTCAGAAATATCTCAGAAAATTCAAAAACTGTACATAATAAAACCATAAAAATAAATACATTATTACATAAAACGATAGATTTTGTTTCTTAGATTCGATGAACGTTCTTTCTGTTCTTTCTTTACTGAACGAATTTAGTATTTACACTGCAATAGTAAAACCACCATCAAACCATCCGAGGAGCAGGTGAAATGAATTTCATCAAATCATATAATAATCTATCAACAATGTGTTAAAATTCGTAGTAAAAAAGCAGCATGTTTAAATTACATTTTCGACAAGCTTCTGTTGTTAATTTAATAGGCGTTGCTTGACTACGCACCAGATTAAATATGTAAACATTGACCACAGCTAAGGAAATACTTTTTTGGTTTATTTTTTCCGTGGATGTTACTGTCATTACATGAGATGCATGCCATTTTTCCTCAGCGTGTGATTTGAAAAAAATGCATGGTGAAAAGTGGGGATTGCTCTGCCACGATTCACAACAGGGTGGACATGAATGATCAAAATGATCATCAGTTTATTAATCTATTATATCTTCAGAGCCATTGCCCAAAGCGTTAAGCTTAGGTATGCAACAGCTGACGCTGCAATAAATAAATACGGCACTTGCTTGATGTCAAAATAAAAACATTTTCCTAATCAATGTTCGAAATGAATTTTTAGTTCATATATTTAGCGTAATTCATTTCTTACTAAAATCGATAACGGCTCGATTCGTGACTTTAATCATGCCACAAACCCCATTTCCTTTGAAACCACGTTGTGATTTCAAACGAATTCAACATTTCAAATTCATAAAGGTATTACAAAGTTATTTTTTTCACATGAAAATCCTCTTTGAACTATAGAGTTAGAGAAATATCAAATATTCTCGAAACATATGTCACAATATTCACTCAATTGTGTTGAATCTAATATGCTTCTTGATTAACAAATTCATGCCGTTACACTAGGCTTTGTCACACCGAATCGTTTTCATAAAGGGATCGAGCAGAAGCGGAATGAAAAATGCTAGTGAATAAAACATCTAAAAAATTATTTTTTTTTCCATTATAAAAGAGAGTATTTAACGAAAAAGGTGGTCGTCCCCACATTCATTTGGTGCTTCATGCATTCGGTTGGGATTTATAAGGAAATCAAATGAGACATTTGCTTCATGTCGAGATAGTTCAAATTCATTGTTGACCATAAAGCCACTGATTCAAGCGTTCATATTTAATGAACAAAACGGCAGCTGGTACGTGAGCTACGAGTGAATATCCGCACAACGAGACGCAGGCATGAAACAATTCATGTGCTCATTCGCTAATTTGTCAGTAATGCACTTAATTTAAAATTCGTTTTCATTCAAAATTAAGGTCCAATTTCCTTTTAGACTGTAGTTTTTCGTCATTTAACTGGAACAATGTACTTGGGTGATGTGGGCAAAGCTTAGCTTATAATGCACGATTTGATGCTACGTCCATTTTGCGAACGAGCGAATGCATATGAACGGACTAATTCTAGTTTTAAATATATTATTTGAATGTCTCTTGACTGCAGACTCTTTTGCTTGAAATGGGAATGACAAGCATGTCAATGGCATTGCTGTTCTGCTGTTCATTACACCTCAACCACGTAGAATGCTTCGAGCTCAATATTCAGCTGAATCGCTGGATGTTTGTAGTGGAGCTGCAGCGAAAGCTCGCTGCATTAATGCAGCCGACAAACGACAATGGCACACAATCTCGTTACCATCAAAAACCACACAACAAGAGCAATAATAATTCATAGAGATGCTTCGCCCGCAATGGGAATACCAAATAAACATGAAAGTTTAAATTAATATTTTTTATGTCTGTTTCTTGGTGGCTTTGATATTTGCTTGCCGTTGGCTCTCTCCTTCTTTCGCGCTGGCTGATGGATACGATGCAAGTTTGGTTTTTTAAATGGTTTTTCATGCAATATTCGCATTATAAATATGTACGAACGTTTTGAAACAGCAAAAGCCATGAATTGCAATGACAATGGCACATTTTTCTGTTACAGAATTTTGTCAGCTCAAACGCTGCTCTTCATTTTATTGAACAGGAAAATGAAACATTAAAGAGAAGATGACAAACGGAATTGGTGTGAATCGTTTGCTTTGAAGTGACTTCGAAAAATACACCCAATTTCAAATGTTTGCTTAGCAGTTAGTGCCGCTGTCAGACCTTTTCACGAATTGTATAAAAGTAAATTTCGCTTTCACGAATCAAAAGTACCTATGAGTAGTTAGGAGCGTTCCAAAAACAAGCAAAATGTCTTTGTTAGAACAATTGGCTTGGACAATTGCATTAAATTGTCACAAAATCGAACGAAACCTGTTATTTTGCAGGTTGAAATTTTGATGAGAACAATATTTTTCATTTTAACAAAAGTAATTCCCGTTGTTTGTTTTACCGTGCAATTTGAATGACGCTATAAGCAGTCAGAAGATTTTCTCAATGGCCAGAAATGCCGACACAATACTGAATTTAATAACACTTCGCTGTGTTTGTCATTTATTGAAATACTCCATTTTTCAGTTACTTTCGGGCCGTAAGTTACGGCACATCGTTTATGGATGGAACCTGACTAGTTGACTTCATTATTTGTTGATGACATTTTATGGGAAGAGTAACCGAAATGTCACCTTTTCGATGCATGTCAAAATAAATGACATGAATCAAATATTTATATTCTTTATTCTGCAGTGGTCAAACTGAAAATAGCTGAGTAACGAAAGGTCTCTCAATAATTCATGGTTTATCAACAGTGAAGCTGGAGAGAAAAGTTCAATATGCGCAAGATAACACTCGTCGTAGCTCGACCAACTACCCTGTCTACTACTTATCATAAATCACATTTTTCCATGCCAAGCAGCGCACTTCTTTATCATCTCAATATATTTTTATCACTTCGTTTCATTTTTTTCTCGCCCGATTTGCGTCGAATCCATTCACTTCTGTACTTTATTCGCCACTTTTCCGCTGTATTATCGGTCTCAATCTTTCAGTTTGAGAGTTGCAAACAGTTTTTAGTGGCAAAACTTTCTTCTTACAATTTTCCACTAAAACAATTGTGTTTAGAACAAGTGAAATAAAACGTGGAAAAGTAGTAGCCGGGATGGAAAGAAACGTGGCCGTTAAATGAAATGTTTGATGCAGAACTAAAAAAGCAATTTTTCAATTTGAATATTTAATGAAAGCAGTTTTTCGCAGCGGATTCAACAATGTGAGCATTTTCACTGCATATTTACTCTGATAACTTTTGGCGTTTATTGTCGCTGGATCCGTGCGTACATCTCACGTCATTTGATTTCCAGATTGAGAACAAAAACGCGCAGAAAAATATAGATCCAGGAGGTGAACGAGTGAGAGAGTAAGCGGAAAAGCAAGCAAAAGGTGGCCATTTTTGTGCTCGAATGCGGTGCAAAATGTTGCTCTTCAGTTTGAAAGATTATTAAAAAGTTTTTTGAACAAGATGCTGTTATTATTCGCAATTCGGGTTTTGTGGCTTTAACGGAGTAAAGAGTTCCCTCTTTTATATTATTTCCGACTGAATTCAGGGAGAGGGAGAAGAACAACGCATCCAATGTAAAATTGCTTGCGCAATTCTTCGAAAATAGTATGGATGATGATTACATTATCTATCTGTGAAGTGGAGAGGCGAGCATGTACATTTAAAATAGCAAATTCATACTCGCTTCTCCATCTCACCGATAGATTTGATGATAGGACATTT
Source organism: Obolodiplosis robiniae (assembly GCA_028476595.1). Taxonomy (NCBI): domain Eukaryota; kingdom Metazoa; phylum Arthropoda; class Insecta; order Diptera; family Cecidomyiidae; genus Obolodiplosis; species Obolodiplosis robiniae. Next base: position 26,026,323 of record CM052014.1, on the reverse strand, counting down.
TAAGTTTGTACCATTTGTCACCAAAAATGTGGGTCAGTGAGACAAGATGAGCAGAAACTTTACTTCACATTTGTCTCTTCTTCGATTTTTATTAATGGGCGAACAAGTCAAAAGGTTAAAACTTTTGTGTTGGCCATATGATGCAAAAGATTTTCGATTTGCGAGATAAAATTCGGTAATCATCACGATTTCGATGCGAAAGTTTTACATCGCATTTTCGCCTGACGTCAGCTCACAATTGACCGCAAATGGAATGAATATTCGCCCAAAATGCGCACAAATGCTGATGATGATAGGACATCGAGTTTTTGATGAGAGAGACATTCAGTTCGGTGCACAGCGTGTGATTATTCCAATAAACGGAACATATTTATCGAATTTTTCAAGCATTTGCCAGATGCACGCACCGAATCACACCCACACAAGTACCAATCATCGTACTCAACCCACTCTTATAGCATTTGCATAAATGCTCCAAAAATCAATGTTTGATTGGGTAATATAATCGCGTACATTGGGATGCAGTTTCGAACATTTTAATATGCATAGAAATGCGAATGAAAACTTGTTTGTCGATTCGCCACAACTGCTGTGTTAGGTGTGTTTGTGTGTTGGTCTATATGGGATTGAGCGTGTTCAGCGAAGTTACCGTTTTGATTTTAGCTGTTGCCTATGAGTCGATTCTCTTGAATCAACTTCATTTATGCCAAATCAACCACCACGCCACGTCACCTGCCGTTTTATAGCCAAATCCATTAAAAAAGTAAATTTAAATAATAAATGTTGCCCAATGTAGATAGATATCCATGCTACCAACGTTAATTTTCCCGAATATATCATTTTCTATCGGATGCAACATTTTCGACTCATTGACTGCTTGAAAATACTTGATACTGTGGCCAGAGCTTGAATGATAATCGATTGTTAGTTTCGAAAACAAAAGCACTATGCATGCTCTACCACAACTATTAAAAATGCTCAAATTGATAAATATTAACATGAAAGATTCATTTGATCCGTGGGATAAAATATTTAATGCGCCTGAAAACAATGGCCCATTCGGAAATTGTATGTATAGAGGTAATCTGGAGAATGGCAAAGTATATTAATTACAATTATTGTTGTTGAATGTCTAGATAATATTTCAATAAACTTAAACACACCCGCCTGGATATGAGCCTGAAAGCTAGTTTGGCCAGCCCGCACAGGCTCGAGCATGTACAATATCAACTCAGCAAACATAAAGCAACGTTCTTTCACTTTATGCCATCTAATGATAAGAACAGTTGAGTTAATGTTTCGGACAAACAAGCTAGAGTAAAACTGTGATTAATGTTAAGCTTTCTGTTGAGCCGTGAACCGATGTGTTGAACCCGGCAGCAACCGTTGCATGCCGGCCGAAACATTCATTTCGGGGTTGCGCAGCAAACTCAGTATGAGCCTTTTTCGGATATATATTGGTGAATCAAAGTGAGCCACATTTTTCTCTCTCGCTCTAGAAACCTCATGATATGCATTCACACACAATTCACATCTATTTCGCAATAATTTGAGAAAGTTCGGATCGGCCGGCGAGGGTTCGGGAAAAACCTCGAAAAAGGACAGCAATAGCATCGACTGTGGGATTAGTTAAAATTTTGTGGCTTTAATTTTACATCTGGCACAAGAAAGACTTATGAACTTAAATAAAATTCATCGTCATCAACACAACAAATACAAATCGAGGTGCACACATAAATATAAACTCTGAGGCCTGTCGGATCAAGCTCCGTTTTTGCTGCCGATCGAGTGCTGCTGCTGATGACAGAACGAGATACACAACTGACTGGCCTCACTATGAAAGTATTAACTCTCCGATTTTCTCAACATAACAACCACACATTGCTGAAAGCCACAGAGGTTTATTTTCATTCCGAATAGTGTATGTGCCTAATTTTTTGTTGTTGTCTCTGTTTCGTTTTTACTGGTTAAAAAAGTTTCCGTGAAATCGGAGAACTTTCATTCCGACCAGAAGTGAATATGCCATTTACACGAATGTTGAAAACACAATAAATGAGACGGAAACCAACACGCGCGCGCACAAAGGCATACACTCACGGACAGCAAACCTCGTTTATGCGCCCCAAACACTCAATTTCATTCATCTCCTCGTTTCTCGCTCACTCGCTTGCATAAAGCAGAGCAACATTCGATTGTTATTTGCTTGAGTACTATGAAACACACAAAACTATTCCAAATGATATCTCTGTACAATATGCAAAATGCATCGAAAATATCAACCAAGTAGTGTCGAAGTGGATGTCGGTTGAGCCAGTGCCAAACGATAAACCGAGAATAAGAGCAAATAGATGGAGCAATGTGGAGCTTGAAGAAAAACTATGATGGTGATAAAATATCCCGCATATTTTCCTCAGCTGAATTATTATTATTATTATTATTATTATTATTACAATTATTTTGGTGTTGGCGAGAGCGAGAGCGAGAGATGGTGAAGCTTTGATATGGACGCATTTGCCGTCATCATCAGTGCATATGTTCACTTTCAAAGCCTGACACAAAGCGAAACAAACACAAGACGAGCATTGAAAAAGTTGAAGTAGCCAAGATGTATAGAATCATCAGTACAAAATCAACGCAAAAGGAACTGCAAAAGGATGAAGCAGAGATACAATACACACACACACACACACACACACACACACACACACAAAATATTCGAAACAATGCAAGAATTGCACAAACGCAAAATGGATAAAGTTTTTCTCCTTAAAGTTGCCATTCGTGGTATGATTTTGAATATAAAGAAATTCAAAAAAGTCTTTTCTTGGCTCGAATATTTCAGAAATTCGTACCAAACAAGAGCTAAGCTCACCCTCTCTAACATTAGCCAGTAAATAAATTTCCGTGAATTATCATCAAAATTGCGCTCTCCTGTTGTTGGGTATTTTGGGCAAAATGTTGAAAATGAAAGATAAATTCATGAGCAATTCCAAGATTTGATTTCAATAATGGCTGATGCTTCATCGGATTTTCCGCATTCACTTTGGAAAATGCTATTCGTGCATTTATTCAACTTTGATTCGTTTGTATTTTGAATGTCGGATTTGTTTGCTGTGGATGTATTCGAAAGAGTATGAGATATTGAGTGGCGTGTTTAAGACTTGAATCATTTATAGATGGTGAGAATGAACGAACCGAAAAAAAAAATAAATCTTCTGTTAAGCGCTTTATGTGTTCGGGTTTTGACCGATTATAATTTCCTCTGTTCACTTGCTATTCCAGTGGACTCCACCGCTACCACTTCTACCTTCAACACACTCCATTTTCATAGTAAATGTTTGAAAATATCCACATATAAAATACATAAAGCACCATCGCGACCGAGATCTGCGGCTTTGAAAATTAAGCTATCGCTTCACATGGACGTACCTTGGTGAACAGTTCTGTACATCGATGCGATAAGCTAATGAATGCATATCAGTGTGGTGTGTTGATAATTCACAAATGCTTTTTGCGTGCGCGGAGCAAATTTAAAAAAAAAATGGCAGAAGTTGTGGGAAAAAGTGAATAAACACCTTTAAAACTATAAAGCGAACGGATGGCAGATGATGGAGAACAAAAAGAATACATTGTGATGTGAAAATATAGATTTATTAAAGTTTATTTTCATTTGATGTATTTTTTTCTCTGTCTCTCTCGTCGTTTTTTATATTGTTTCAATTTTAGCAACATTTATGGAGTGCTACTTCTTTCTGCAATTTGACGCTTGACTAAATTAAATCACTAAAGTGAATGATGCAAAAGAAAGAAGAAAGCGAACACAATCCGAAATCCATTTGAAACTAAGCTTTAAAGCGAACGAAAAGAAAAAAACCCACACAAATCCGAATGCGGGGAAAAACATTCAAAATGATGCCAAAGTAGTTTTGATTCATTACAGCAAAAAATATTAATATAAAAATAATGTATACGAAAATTGATAATTCGCCCATGAACGCAATTCAAATCGATCGCCAATGGTACGCGTCCCAATGGACGGATCAACCGTTGATGAAAAAAAAATATTTCAGAACGTGATTTCGATGAAGATGACACATGCTGTATTTTTATTCCGAACGGACGGGTGCTTTTGCAGTCATGGCGAGCATTTTGCATGTTTTCATTTTCCGGATCAATTGGAAATATCGGAAGAGACAGAGACCCAGGCACACACAGAAAGAATGAACGACTTTTAACATCATCCCAAAGATTATATACATATCAAATGTGTACAAAAATGGGGTGAGCGGATCGGCTTGGCCATTTATGCATATAGCCAATGCAAATAACTGAAATACGTCGTTTCATTTGTAGCTATATATACATTAGATATGGAGTTTGTTGTTAGTTCATACAAAGCGAATTTTATTCCGATGACAATTTGCGCTGAGCACAGAAAGAACCGCGCAACGATGCATGCTCACATACACATGCACATATTTATGCTCCTGAGCCCCGAGAACTAATAGATTTTTTTTTAACATTGATAGAAGCTGTTAACTCAAAGATTCGTTCACAATGTATATATTTTCTGGTGTTTGGGAACAATGTATACGCTTGGGATTTGACGTGAGTGTACGCACTAATATGAATTTACACTGAAGTTTTAAGTGAAGGACAATATAATCCGAGAGCTTATAATCGGAAGTGTTTTTGAATAATACACAATGGCCATAATTAGAGTTCAAAGCCGATCTGATGCAACTCTCACTCACACACTACATGTTCATATACACATACATGGAAATCCTTCGAAGCTGCATTTTATATTGCAGATGCATGCAAATGTATTCATGAATTCAGGCCTCCTTCACTCATGCCGTGCTGATTTCTTTCGTCTCTTTCTCTCTTTCTCTCTCTCTCTCTCTCTCTCTCTCTCTCAATGTGTGTGTGTGTGTGTGCCTGAGTACATACGGAACTGTACGACGATATGAGTGTGTGGCTAGCTGGGCGATGTGCATTGTGTGAGAATGTGTGATGTGGAAGAGCGCGCGCGTAGACATCGGGGATCAGATTAACAACAAAGTAACAACAACACACAGCTCAAAATAAAACACTTTGCACATAAGGATTTAATTCGATGATTTCCTCTTCATGGAGCGGAAGCAACGGGGTTTTAAGCAGAAAGTAGTTTATTTTTTCATGCTTTATCGTACGTACACACACACAAATACACAGGAAACATATGAAAGCAATAAAAGCTATGACCGAAGGCAATGTTAAATATGCACACAGCAAAATTGTTGCACTTTTTCTCTCACTCCCTTTTGTCTCCCCTTCTGACCGAGTGTTTGTGTGTCGGCAAGACTGTTTTCAACAGAAGCTTTCATATGATTACCTTTTTCTGTTTCAAATACACTGATCTCATTAATTCTCAAGTTTTGACTTTTGAAGCATTTTTAAGGGCGCTTAGAAGTAATGATCCGTTTCTGAGAACTTGTATAACGGCCAACGGAAATAGTGAGTCCAATCATCAAGTGTTAAATGAATCGGGAGAAATTCAGCTGGCTGGACGATTACATTGACCTGTAAATCTGAATTCTCTCTACCTTTTTTTCATTCGCTAACGATCTCGTTTCAATGTAATTAATTAAAAATGTTAAAGAATAAGCGAAGAAAAAAACCCGCATTGAACTTAAAAAAAATGTGTAGAGAAATTGGCAGCTGCACGCGGCCCATTAAGCAACGAAAAATTAATCGAAAATTTAACGAGAGTAGAATGGTTTCATGCATTTGAGCACGGGCACTCACTCACTGAACGATGAGAAAAATCACGTGAATGGGAAATGAATCTTATATCCTGGGTTATTTACCAAGCTTCTTCCCCTCGCTTCCTCTCTCCCTCTCCCTCTCTCTCTCTCTCTCTCTCTCTTTCTTTCTTTCTTGAATGCGCATCATTTCCGCACTCATTTGGCCTCTACTCAAAGAAATATGAACTCATTTCGAACCGTGCATTAAATGATAATGTATATTATACATATATTTTAAGTATTCTTGCAACTCTAAAGCTTATCGATCGGAAAACCCTTTCCCATTTCACATTCAATGACATTCACGACACACAGAGCGATAAAGAAAAAATTATATTCAATCTTTATTATGTAATACATGACGCTAAGTGTTATACGAGCGACGAATTGCACGTATAGCTATGAAGCCATGTATACACACGCGTACGTGACTTGAACAATAATCTCAAGCAATACAAAGTGAAAGGGAAAGATGAAAAAGAAACCAATTTTTCGAGAAGAAGTCTTTCTCTGAAAATGAGCAACAAAACCAGCAGCAACAGCAGCCGCGATGGCAGGCGAAAGTGAGAGAGAGACGAAAAGGGAAGAAGAAAAAAAAGAAAATTCAGGAAAATATCACATGTATACGAACAGCGATGTTTGAATTCACAAAATTGAATGGTTGAAAGTGGTGAGTGGTAAGTATGCTATTACAACGGCATTCCTCTTCTCGCTGGGACGAAAAGAAATTATGTTCGAAAAATTTACTGAGGCCCGTACCAGTGTGCAGCGTTCTTTCCATTGCCACCATTGCCATCACCGCTAATAATTTTGGCCGATCGCTATTTTTGGTTCATGCATCGGTTTCTGTCAGTATTCGTTTTGTACGCTTGTCTTATTTTTTGGCATCAATAAATTTCCTCGCATTTTTTTCCTTTCTTATCCGTTGTGTTGCGTCTATTCGACTGCGTGCCTTGCCTTGTCTTTTTGCAGGGACTTTCGTTGTTGGAACATGTAAATATTTTATGGTGAGTGACTAAATAATATGCTGTATTGAATGATGTCGGGTTGGTGTTGAGCAGCGAACCAACGAAAGAACAACAACAGATGCAACGCATGTTGGAATTCCTTAAAAGCATCAAATACTTCGACAATGTTCTTTTTTGTCAAAGAAAATTAACTCCTTCTCCGCTTGTTGCTTGGATATTATTAATGTTGATGCCTTTTGCAGGCCCTTAAATCGATTCAAGAACAGAAAAACCATCTTCTAAACACACATGAGAAAGAGTGAGAGAGCCTAATCTTTTTTGTCATTCACATAAAAATTATGGCATCTCGATTGGAAATAGTAAACGGGTGAGCGCTGCGAAGACAACTGAAATGAACCAAGTTAGTGGACAGCATAGATATGGAAAATTATTTGAAAAATGTATTGATATTTAATGACATGCGTGAGATTATGTGACGGAATGCCTCTCAACCGCCATGGCTTTTTGACTCGATCAATTGCATTTCAATCAATGAAAACAAATGGCGGATTGTACGCTGTCAGTGTATTTTTGAGGTCTGGGTTTTGTTGTAGTTCGACCCCCATTGTCAGTTTCAAATTGCTGCAAATAATTTGTTCGCTTTCAAGAATTTTGTTTAGATTTGACCGGAGCACTGGAAAAACCATTTCGCACCCACGTCGACTAGATAGATCCATTGCTCACTCGCTCGCAAACACATACATTAACTCATCAAAAGCGTCAAATGCCGCGGAATGGGATGAATCGGAGAAGTTGAAAACTGTCAGGAATCCATAGATATGTAGAAAATGATGCTTGACAAATAAAAATGTGTGTGTCGGTTGTTGGAAGTAAGGGCAATAGAAATCGAACAAGTGTGTAGCAAATACACGCGTTACGCATTCCATGTGCATTTTCAAAAGTAATGCCATCAAATATGGGAGAAGATAAAGAACGCACCAAAATAGCAAAAGAATGTTTGATAATGGTTTGAAAAGTGCCATAAACGAGAGGGTGACTTTTCAGTTTTGCCCGTTACTACTTCTTTTATCACTCGTTTTCTGCTTCTTTTCGCATTCTTGCTGTTGTTTTGTTTTCGCACTGCCTTGTGATTGTATGAGTTTGTTTCTGTTGTCAAATGTAATGTTGTATGTCAATTCGTTTTTACTTCATTCACTTTTAACTTAGTTGGTTTCGTTTACTTTGGGTCCAATCAACTGTATGCTTTTCTGAGTATATTGCTGACTGCAGACAAATTGTCAGCATTTTTTCGGTCGCTTTCTCCTTCTCTCTCTCTCTCTCTTTCTGTGTATGTGTCTTGAACACACACACACAAATACACACTTGCATGCTTTCGCATTCGATGCGCGCTAAAACAAATAAAGAAATTACATGTCTGAGTGTTCATTCTGATATATGGCCAGAATGGAGAATGGCCGATCTAAGTGGATTGGCGTGAAGCGACTAGCTCAATGTTGCAGACAATTTATCTATTTTCAACGAAAATTGTATTTGTTATTTTCCACCGAACCATAATGGCATTCCAGAGGGCAAGTAAAAAGTTGCAAGCAACCATCTCAAAAGAACACGTTAAAAATATTTATTCTGAGACTCTCTCTCTCTCTTACAGTGTTTGTGTATGAAACGAAGTTTTGAAAATTCACCACTGAGCAACATTGAATGGAATGATTCGGATGCGCTCGCTCTTCTTTTTTATGCTTTGTATTTGATTTCTTGCGAATTAGCTGTGTTGTTTGACTTTCCTGAAACGGGCATGAAGTAAATGAAATTCCAACAGCAAAACATTGTTCAATTGAGAACGAGTTGATGAATGAAGTGGCGAAAAAGTTCTTAGCAGTCGAACACATCATTGTGGTTGTGCTTCATTCTCTCTATCAGAAACTCGTTCTCTCTCCCTCTCTCTCCCTCTCTCTCCCTCTCTCTCCCTCGTATGTATATATAAATATATATCTTTACTTCTCTTTTTAGCTTCTCTTCTATCTCTTTATCTCTTTGAGTATTTTCTGGGACAACTTGTGCTTTGCACCAAGTAATGCCTTTCACACAATGTCAGCACAAGTGAAACAACTGATTTGTGTTCGCTCTATGGAGCATAAAGATGCTATCACAATATATCTCAATTCACTACTTGCATCTAACCTTTTGCACTCTCTCTCTCTCTCTCCCTCCCTCTCTCTCTCTCTTCCTCTCTCTTTCTCCCTCGCCCTCATCATTTTGTCTGTCCAAAATCGATTTTTTTCCGATTTCCCGCAGAATTCTCGAATCAAATTGTTTGCGTTTTTCTATTGGTTTCATTCTTGCATGCAAGCGCTTGCTACTCTTCGGTGTAATTTGTGGAAATTGCCAAGTGTAGATGCACTTCAATCCCTTCAATACGCATGTAAGAGGCGCGCGAAAAAACACTGAAGTACACAGAAAAAAAGGCTGGAATACTTCTCTATCCACCAAAACATTTGAAGTTACATAATTGGAAACTAATGAAAGATAAGAATGACTAGTGAACGAACTTCAAGCTTCATTTTTTCTATTCGCTCCATTGTTTGTACGGTGTCTTTCGAGTTTACTGCTTTTCCTGTACTCAATTCCTTATTTCATTACGTTGATTTTTATTTCCTCTTGTCCATTGTTGCCATACATAATCGAGCTCACAAAAATGCAAACAGCTTCGCTTTTTGTTGACTTTTTATTGTAATGTTCGATATTGCGCTATCCGAGAAAAAAATTATTATAAATTAGAAAATTACATTGGTGGTGAGCGCTATGCAGCTTACGGCCCATCGCTTCATTTCATGCAACCTTTTTTTCCGCCATCTCTAGACCTCTATCCTGATGTAATGCAATTTGCTCAGATAGTTACAAACAATTTCCATTCATTTTTCACCCGATCGCTTCATTACTTGCATTTGGCTTTCTACATGAATGGAATAAATAATTTGCCGTCACTCTTCAAAAACATGAAACTGGGAAGAATGAACACATTCTTTCTCAGTGTCGCTCTATGCAAGTCAACTTTCAGATCGGTAATGAATAGGGAAAGAATGGTAGGAATTATAAAACAATATGCTTTAGTTGACTTTTTAGTTGATGTTCACTTGAGTTTATATTTTCGTTCCGCTCGGTATGTACGGACGTTGATTATTAAAAAAATGAGATATAAAGTTTGCCAGTTGAAAGCTACAAAAAAAAAAATGACGAAAGCTATTATATGCAACAATAACAGCTCCGATGTTTCAGAACGTCCAGGCGAAACACAGAGAGGAAACGATACAAAGGCACAAGCTGAGGTGAATCAAGTTCATTCTTAATAATTGGAAACCAACAAATCGTAAAAATGAAAATCTTATTTTTGCGCCCGAAGTCATTTTTATATGAAATGAACCAACTCCTTTTTCCACTCTTACCATTCACATCACATAGCATTTTTCCAATTTTCTGCATCCTATTTGTGTGCACAAACGCATTTTATAGTAAATTAGATGGGAAATAACATTATCTAGTGGTTTGCGTTTGCATTTTAGATTTAAATCATAATACATATACATAGAAATACACATACAATCTTTCAGCAAATGTGCATTTGGCTTGAAATGCTCGCGACGACTGGCGTGTGCTTTCAAATCAACAAATCCGGCTGTACAACATTTTTCTTTCTTTCTCTCTCTATCTCTCTCTCCTCTTTCCATTTTTCTCATATCCATTTATATGGTAAAAATGTGTGCTCAATGTGCAGCAGATTTTTCATGCATCCGCTCAGTAATCATTCTTTATTGCATTTGTGAGTGTTTGTTTGCTGTGAGAGCGAAAATGGAAAAATATTCATTTTGTTTTGTGCTGGATAAAAGGAGAGAATGAGGGAATGAATGACTGAATATAAACGATGACAAAAATTTATTTTGTATTTTTTACTTATTTTCCGCATTCATTGTGGTCTCAATAGACCAGATTTCTCTTCTCGGTTCCTGCATGTATGGTATTCTCAGTGTGTCAACGGGTAAATTTAATAGTTTAATATACTTTTGAATCAGTGAATTAGAATTGTGTGTATATGAAAGGCGATTCAATGAAATTAAATAAAAAAGCAGCAGCTGAAGAATCTGATCTACGCTTTATGAAACCACGAGGAAAATGTATAAAATTACGGATGTGTGATTATATTTTTGTGTGAAATTGTGCATTTTGAAATGTGTGGGGATTGGATGGGCAAAGGGAAATCGTTGACCTCGTTTTCGGTCTTCACAAGCGGAAGAGAAACATTCATTTACTTTGCAATATGCGCTTATAATGTTTGCCGGATCCATGTCACCGCTCTCTTCTTCATCCAAGAGACGTTTTCACTGATTTAATTTTCATACGCGTTGCCTACTGCTGCGGCTTCTTGAACGTTCATGGGCTAAAATATTTTGAACCACTTTCAATTGTTTTCATTTCTGAAGTGGAATAGTTTTGCAGTAAAAAGGCGCTACACCATGCTAGATTTTCTAACAGCGAATTCAAGAATTCCACTCTATTCAAATTACATAAAATAAGTTTGCTTATTTTCCATTCTCCCTGCCCTTGTGAAAGAGAACGCGCACAGTTACACAAACAGCGTAAATCGTAACGATTGTGCGACTGTGTTTGAAAGAGTAGTTTTCTGCCGCTAAAAGAGCATTCCATTCAAGTTTGAATCGCGCATATTTTTAAATTTCATTTTTCGATTGAATTAATTTTTCTTCTTTAAGTTATTCGCATTCGAGAGTCTATTGTTCGCTTGGATGCACGAGCTGAGTTTTAGGTGGAGACATTCTGTTAGCTTCGAATTGAAAGATTGCTTCAAATGACTTCGATAATTATTCGGCGTTACAGCGAATAGACATTTAAATATTTTTCAATTAACGAATGACGTTCGAATAGTCGAAAGCTACATGAATAATAGCTCCAGATTTATAATAATTATCGTTGCCAAAAGCGAGCGCGCGCTTCAGCAAAATGAATACGTGTGTAATGGATGCGCCGGAGTTTGTCGGGGAGCGAATGAAGAATGGACGTATTCAATTGTTTTACTGAATCGGAGCGGAAAATTTCTTATGTGCTACGGAATGCGTCAACTGAAAAGAGAGCAACATCATCATCGTCGAGAGAACAGAACGGGGCGCTCAAATTCTTCGATGATGTGAAATTTGAGCTCCAACTGTGAGCCCCTGCCATATAATTCACTCCACATAAAAATATAAAAAGAGTAAATTGGAATGGCAGATCGGCACCAAATAAATATCAAAATAAATTTCAATGTAAACAAAACATATGCGATTGGCTTATGACTGCTGTTAAATGTGCACATTGCCAACGAACAAAGGTGTTGTGTCTCAAAGAAAAATAACCGTAAATGCTCGGTGATATTTTCCAATTTTCTCTGCTCGGTCGCCAGAAACGGCATCGTGTTGATTCTTTCTCATGTGTCGATCTAAGCCACAGGTACACCAGCCACACACACACTCACACATAAACGTCGAGAGTGAACATATACAATAATTTTCACACAAGCCGAAAATGAATCCTCTCAATTTATGTGTATGCTATGCTTTTTCGCATCTCTTCACTAGCTCATTCGCTTTCTCTCTGTTTCTCCTATGCAAGGCGCATTTCGTTGGCGACAGAGACATTTTTGCCACGCGGTAAAGCAATTGTTTTCCTCCATTAGTCACTTTGTAGCACCAACAAAATCATTGAGAAATATGACGGTGTGTCGGTATGCTCTTTATTTTCTTCTCTTCTCGTCAACATCTATGATAAATTAATATTCTTTCGAAAATAATGGAGTGCGTTTGTTTGTTTATGGCCGCTCGGGGCTTTGCCTTTGTTGTTCTTCCACTTTGTTTCTCGCTCACTCGCACTCTTCCTCTCCCGCTCGCTCGGTCTTTTTGTTTTTATTCCAGGTCGCTGTGTTTTGTATTGCTCAAAAATACCACTATCAAAAATCATCACTTTCGCACGATGCTCCTATGAAATTTCCATAAATCACTTGCTCTTCGTACATTTTTCACATCGATTTTCATCTATGTGCCACATCGCACGTTCACTAATCTATTTGTTTGAACAAAATGATGGAGTACCATCGTGAGCTTAGCAGGCGGTATATTTTAACCGTCAGTTGCATTGTTAATGGCAATATGTTTCAAAAATTTAATGAATTTATGACAAGAAATAATAGATTTTAATCAGTACAAAGCGATATCGATATTATTAATAATATTTCCAAAATAATCGCATGAGAATGAAAGAGAAATTTATGCACACAGTACATGGGTTTCTCTTCCAATCTCATCGGCATTAATGCGAAATAAGTGATATTTCGGAAATATCATTAATTATATCGATATAGCTTTGTGTTCCTTGATTTTAATGGCACAATTTTCATTACTTCTACGAAAAAATAATTGCGACTTGATACTTTGCAAAAAGTGCAATTGATTACATCACGAATCGCATGGATTCTTGAGTGATTTTGCCCCATCCATTTTCTGTTACCTCAATAGCTAGGTATCCACAAAGTAAATATTGCTGAGAAAGCCTTAAAAGCATTGCTTCCGAAAGGATTCTGGAAAATAAAGTCTTTTGGATTTGAGTGTTATACATTTCGTGTCGGCACAATTTCAAAAGAGCACGTGCAAATGGATTAATTGTCAATTTTCGGGCTGTTTGACATTAAAATAGCTAATCGGCAAAATGAATCTTCTTATTGAATCCCAAGAACCAGTATTTCACATTGCAAATACATACCCCAGCTAAGCCTGTAAAGAGAGAAGAAAGAGACATAAACAATTATTTCAATTAATTTCAAAATAGCTAAAGAAGCGAGCATTTTAATGTATTGCGTTGGCTTTTATCTCGAATAGTATGTTGTGTATGGCGCTATCACTGCAACAATATTTTGCACGATATCAACGGCATGAAATGAAAATTCCGAAAGATCGAGGGAGCCAAATAGTGAACTCCTGTTGTTTTACAATTACACGGTGATTTTAATCACAAAGCGAAAATTGTAATTTACACATAATTACAACAATCGAGCTTGCAGACACTCGCAAAAAAAAACCAAACCCAAGCAAATGTAAACAAAACAAACACACGCACATACGTTGGAATGTTGTCCAAAAAAAGCGGAATTCACTAACAGGAGTTGTTGTGTGATAATAGCAGGCGAAAAAACAATTATTCGGGGATAGCAAAACACACAGAAAGAGAAGAAAAACGTGTCATTATCTATGGTAATTAATGACGACAGAGCATTTGGATTCAAGTCAAGTGTATGTTTTGGGTTGTACTTGCTATCTGAATGTGAACACGAATGACCAGCAACAGCAGCAGCATGCGACAAGTAGATCAACAATAACAGATAAAAGAGCACTCAAGAGGGTGTCTATCATTTTGAAAAAAAGTATTGCTCTATAGTTGAATGACTTTTGCGTTTTTTGTTGCAATTGCATCCAAAAGTTTATGATTTTATGAGACAACGCTGAAGTTTGCTAGCGTTAAATTATAGCCCAGCCCGTAAACTATCCAACCGTCGGTTTTCATTATATTAATTATATTTTCCAAATTAGGTTTTCTGACGAGTTGTTGATAAATTATAACTACTTCTAGTAAAATTAATGTGGAGCCACCAAATTGTTGTGGGATGTTTTCCCTACCTATATTCGACAAATGTCAAACAATGTACGGAGTCAACAAAAGAGAAACTGTGTTGAATTTACTTTGTGCGATGAAAAATGCCGGAGAAAATGTTTCATTTTCATTTGTTAGCGTAAGAATGCACCGAATAATGTTTTTTTTTATGCGTATAACTATTATGGTATTCCAAACGATTCACATGTGAGAGAGCCACCAACAGTTGTTATTGTTCTAAAGAAAAAGAGTCCTTCCAAATTGTGAGCGGTTATAAAAATGAGGGAAAACGCGAGCACGAATTTGTATTATTGTGATAAAATGCAAAATGAACGTGGTCTGAAGGCACGTGGAATGAGTTTCGGGTATGCAATAAAATAATACGTCCTCTCAGCAGTTTAGTGAAATAATACACGTTGTGTAATGTTATGATGAAAACGATCTAATAGGAGAGAGCAAATCGAAAGTCAAAAAAAGAAAGAAAAAGAAGTCGAGTCGTTATAATGGCTGCTCAAACGTCTGCCTTGTATTTTGGCTCTAGCTGCGTCTCATATATTTTTATTTTATTTTGGGGAAAACGCAATCATTAAAATAATTGTCTTCACAACGTTATATGAAACTGTCACGAACACTTTTCCACCTCCACCTCCGCTCTATTATTTTTTTTCCTCTTCCATTTGTCGTAGTGAAATAATTTCTCTCCACCAATTTCGGTCTATTTATTTATTCACGCTTGTGCGTTCTGTGCTTGTCGTTGATTTCGAATGTTATCGTTTGTATACACGAGCTGAATGTAATGAAAGTTGGCTGTTGTTGCTGCTGAAAATGTGGAAACAATTGATGAATTTGTATATTTATATTTCTTGTATCCTTTTTATCGTTGTTTGCATTCGACGCGCATTACCATTGGACGCGCCACAGCGTAGCTTTGCACTCGTTTTTGACATGTATTATTGTGATAGACGAAAGGAAATAGAGAGAACATTTTCCGCCTTTGCTTTAAGCCATGATTTTCGTTTTTCGCCAGAGTGTGCTTTATTGAACTCCTGATTATTTGCTACCAGCAGCTAAAGCTGTAAAATGCGTTTTTGAATCCTTTGTGTGTGTGCGTTTGTGTGTATCGCATTTATCCATCGAAAACATCCAGTACACTTTAAGGGTATTTATTGGCTCTTTAAAGGAAAATACATACATTTACAATTTTTTTTTTTTGTTCGCCAATTCAACTTGAACTTTTTCGGTTGTTTGTCGTTTTTCCTCTTGTCGCCGACCGGAATTTTCGCGTAAGTAAGGTATTCGGAGTTTCAATCGAGAGAAACTAACGGCAAAAATAGATGAATGTAACATTTTGTGTGCATGTTGAAAAAGTGATGTGGAAAAGCAACAACTGACATATTTGCTCGAGCATTAAGCAAAACGAAGAGCAGTTTGTGCCAGTAGAAAATGTACTGAAATTATTGCTCAGTTTTATTCGCCACGAAAAAACACAAAAAACCCATTTCTTTGGTCGGACGATGAATGGTGATGGCGCTGTTGGCGTAATTGTTTTTGTTGTACGGGATTTACGAAAAGCATTATGCATTAAACTAAAACCGAAATACGTCAGCGCATACGGGATGAAATAGAGAGAAAACAGTCACCATCTTCACCGTACCAGATGAAATGGACATGAACCATATTCGAACAAGCATGGGTGCATCGTAGCAAATAGGGAGCAGAAAAAAACGGGCACAATACTCTGAAAATGTGTACATTCTCTCGAGGAGTTTTGGACATTGTGGCGACATCGTAATGTTACTTTGCTCGAAAGTATCGTTGACAGTTGAAATGCCAAACTATACCGTTGCTTTATTCATTCGAAAAGGTCAGCCGAATCATATATTATTTTTCATTTTCGTGCACACAATCTGGCTGCTCCGCCACATTGAATTTCAATTTCGATCCACACACACATGCATCCTTGCATAAAGACAACATCCAAACAAAGTTTCTATTCTCGACGGCTTCTCTGTCGCTTTCTTCTTTCTCTTGCTGTTGTCCAATATTTTAGAGTGGAACTTTTATTCCTTGAATTGGAATAAGAGATAAATATGAAATTGATTTGAAGCTCAGGTTAACTGACAGGGATTTAAAATGTCAAAATAATTTTTTGACGTGAATTCCAAACGAGTCGGTCGTCGAGAAGCAACCGGCTGCTTCAAATAAACGTGTGTGCGAATTGCGGATGTGTGTGGTGGGTTCATGGTGATGTGACACACGGTCCACGTTTAATATCAATTTGATATTTCAATTTTTTCCATTGAAACGTTTAAACACATTGGAAATGACAGAGCTCTTAAATTGATAGATTTTCCTGTTGTAGATACACCTTCTTGAATTGTGCGTTTTATATGATAGAGGCATAGAGAGAGAGAGAGAGAGAGAGAGAGAGAGAGAGAGCGAGAGAAAGAGAGAGAAAGAGCGAGCTTTTGATCGGTTTTAAATGATTTTCATATTATTTGTCAGATTTGGGTTTTTTCACACTTCTTGGACATGGTGAGTGAATCGATACCATCCCATCTTCGTATCAATTTAAGTGTTTCTCATTTTTTTTTTATATAGAGATGGGCAATCTTGTCAATCAAATTCTTGGTGAAAAAGTTAAATGAACTGTTTTGGTGTGCTTCAGATGTACCTATCGCATGAGAGTTTTAATATATAAATTTTTTGCAACTTTGTTAGTGTTGACTTTGTAGTACGTAATCTAATGTAGCCAATCACGAAAACTATTACTAACACGGGCTATACTCGGTATAATATTCTAAATAGAATATTCGGACCCAAGGTTATTTTGAGAGTATTTTGCTGTCAGATCGAATTTGTTGGTGGATTAGAATGAAATCGATAAAAGTAATTATCAAAATAGAGGAAAATCTGACCATTAGATTGTCACGTCCAAACGCAAAACATCATGTTGAAATTTTTATGGAATTGTTATCAGATCTTATTAAAATGGCTCCGCATTTGGAAACGCAAATGGGAAATTCGGAAGAGGCTCGTTTATGACGGACACATTCCAATTTAATCGATATCAATCATAAATCATTTAATGGAGAATGATTTTGTGTTTGCTGACCAAATTGATGAGACGGGGACAAACATAATCGCTGTTAGACTAATGAAACCGACAAATGAACAAGTAATTAGCGAAGATGGAACCAAAACAATGTGAGCATATTCGGTCAAGTAAATGGATTACAATGATTTCGGAGTCAATGGTTGCTGCTGCCGGTGCGCTCATGGCATTTCTAATTACCAAATAAATATCATAAATACAAAAGTATAAGACACAATGGCAAATCAATATTGAACGCACAATATTGGTTTGCACAGTCGTTATTTTCAATTTCGTCTCCTCGTTTGACTGCCGAATCAAAGGAAAGACCAAGCAATATTGCATGGACATTGATAAACAGATAGCAATTACATGGTATTCAATCGCACGCATGCAATCGATTCTATGAAATAGAATCTATATATGAATGTCTGAGAATGAAAGTGAGACTTGAATTCGCAACATATAGAAATGCAACATAAAATAAATAATATTTCAAAGTGTAACATCGAGATCAAAATATTTCAAAGTGTATCAAAGAATGAGACATCTATTCAAACTATGTCGATCTCCATGTTGCATTCCAAAATGTTTCGATTTCGGTGATGCACTTTTAAATGTCTCCATTTCGGTGTTACACTATGACTTGTTTTTTTTTTTTTTCATTTCTACATGTTGTGAATTCAGGTCTCATTTTCCTTCTCGGAAATTCATATTAACAAATAAAATCGACAAAAGAAGTGTCAACAACATCGATTGAAAGACGGAATGCTGTTATTCCCGCTTAGTCTGTAGGACATTTCGTATTAATCAAGTTGCGTTTACTTGAGTTAAGCTGAACAAAAAAAAAAATGTCAAGTCACCAAGTTGGGAGAAAGCAAACTTGAAAAAATATTGTTATAAAAATCGTTCGCTATGTCAACGAATTCCCAATTAGATTCCACACGTGTGCTGCGTTTTTATTTCCTCCGACCGAATGAAAACACACGAACTATATGTACACAATCATATTTTCATGTTTGAAGATAATTGAAAAATCCAATGTACCAAATAACAACCTGTGTCAAGCAATCATTCAACATTAATTCGAATGACGATGACGAGAATAATGCAAAAAGTCAAACACCATCTTCAGCTCGCACCACCGCGCTCATGCCATCCAACATTCACATAAAACTATTCATTGAAAGAATCGACATTTTTGGCCTAATAAAACTCGGCGTTCCGTCGAATATTTGGTGAAAATGAACACGAACAGCTCGAGCAACAACAACAACAACAACAGTAGCAACACCATTAAAAAAATTGCAAAATCAACTTCGACGGATGCAAATGCCACAATGACACGAACAAAAAAATTGGCGGAACTTTTTGGTGTGCGTTGTTCACATCCATGTTCAATGCTCATGCCAAATAGGGAAGCATGGCGCAAAAGCTCGACAAAAGGAAATCGAACGAAATATTAATGGCATTCAGTATGTGTGTGAATGAGTGTGTGTGTGTGTGTGTGTGTGTGTGTGTGTGTGTGTGTGTGTGTGGAGGACGGGAAGCACAGCAGATTATTGGGCAAACGAAATAAAGTAGATATACCGAATGATAAAAAGAGCGAAATGCAAAAAATAATAAAACCGAAAAACAAATTTCGGATAAAATTGGAAAACTTTCGGCATTCCCAATAAATGTCGGTAGTTTTATTATGAAACCGAGATATGAGTTTTCCTCTCCCTTGCTCGCTCACTTTTCCATCTACCACTTTTCGGTGAAATTCATTTTGGTTAGTTGTATTAGTTTTTCAGCTCCTACAGTTTCGATCATTTCGTTTAAGTTGTTTTCATTTGAATTAGGAGAGAGTGTGTGTTTGTGTGTGTATGTCACAAGTCAGGTTCGATCAATTTTCGGTAAAATGTTGTAGGTAATAAAATGTGAATGTACGAAATGTGTGCCTGTGCTTGTGCATGTTTGTAAATATTGCACACACATACAGGAAAAGAGAGACAGAATCTCAGTGAAATTTTGTTTGCGCTTGACTGAAGATTGCAACTCTCGATAGATTTGGATCTCTTTAACACCAGAAATATACGAGCATAAATCCATATTTCTCATATCAAGGGAAATGTTTCGCGATAATGGGCAATGCATATTATAGTAAATAGTGAATTATTAAGGTACTGCGAATAACTGATTAACATCAATGGCTCTAAGTGCATCAACAAGCCCAACAATTTCATATGTACAATAATCCTATTGAAATGCGAATTGAAACTTTTCGGGGGATATAAATTCTGAATTTATCTTAAATCTATTGCCGAGGTGGAGTAGTGAGTAAATATACATACTCGCCTCTTCACCTCACATGCTACACACATTCACTCTACCATTTTTTTATCAAAAGCATAACATATTGTCATCAATATAAACTGCGACCGGTGAAGATGGAGCGGATACTTTTTAACGTCAAAAAAATAATCAGCAATGTGACATTGCAATGCCCATTTTTCGAATTTGGTTTCAAAGGCATTATGAAAATAACGAACATTTCAGTGAGCTATGTGCATGCATTAGGCTATATTTATTGGTAAATCTGAATATTTGGTCCTTTTTCCGTCAGTAAATTTATGTTTTTTCTCCAAACTTTTCTCCGCATCACTTTATGTCTGGTCGTATTTCATGTAGAATTTTTTCCTGTTTAGCTGCAGGTTACCAAACAATAAATGTGTCTTTTTTTGCACTCGCTTTCGCTGTGTATTAAGAGGAAAAAAATGTTTTGACATAAATGCTTGTTAGCTACAGTTTATCGATTTTTTGCTATCAATTTTATATTCCGTTCGTTGTTGATGCAACACAAAAGGTGCGCAAATGCGAATATGTTTGGTAAAAAATATAAATAGTCTTGCGTTCACAATGTGCTGCACACATTTTCGTCGTTTGCTTTTCCATCGGAACGGTGGTTTGGTGGTGGTGGCGATGGCGTTGGGAGAATGGAAATATGAAAACTTGTAAGCAATTCGCTGATATTCATTCCTTTTAGTGTTTTCCCCCTGTTCCGGTGTGTTAGAGTGTGTGCATGGGTATTATATTCGATAGGCGATAGCAAAAGACGATAACGAAAGAAAAATTCATGTATATTTTTCACTTGAATGGAACTAGCACGGTGCTGAACAGCTTAAAACCACCTTTTATAGTCATTTGCTATTATGCCTACCTTCATTTTTTATCACCGGCCATTTTTTCTGTTTTCGACTCACCGATTTAGGTATTGTTGCTCTAAAGCTACACATAGTCATTTTTTCTATCGAACTTGTTTTATTTTTTGTATTTCGTATTTGTGCTTGCATGAAAGGTGTTCTCATGAAAGAGAGTGTGCAGGAGTGTCAATTTTCATCGAATGTGTTTTTAAAGCATCGAATTCTCATAAATATAAAAAGACGATTCAAGATAAAACACACATTCAAACAGAATCAAAGCGAGTCATACAATCAGGCTAAACACCCCTTTCTGACTTCCCAACATACGTTAAATGGAAGCAAAAAAGCACACTATGCTTGAAAACATTACAGCCGTTAGTTATCTACACAGTCGTCTACACTTATCTTCACATCCAACAAATTGAAAATAAAAAGAAGCAACAGAATCAAAACGTTCAGTTGCGGTACGTTGAGTGCCGAGTAATAGCACCCGAAGAATAACATATCCTTTTTTCTCTGCATATATTATTTTCTGTTGCGTTTTTTCGACTGTCTATAAATGAACATGAAGAGAATGCTCGAAAAAGTAGGAGCGCATATTAAACAATCTATGAGCAGTATTATTCGGGGGAAAGATTGAATGCATACGAGCGAATAATAAACTGATTTCAAAACGAAATATAGGGATGAAAAAAAAACTTTATAAAATAATTGCGCAATCTTTCTTCGTCCATTGACTTTTCTCTTTCACTTCCTCGCTTCGGCTGGCAAAGTTGTGAAAAAGAAAGTGTAGGTGCTGCACGAGATGCAAATGACATCGTCATTCCTCCCCAACATTTTTCTGTGTGTTTTTTTAATGTCTCTTAGCATCGCATCGATAAACAAAGTGCTTCAAAGTGATTTAATTCAATGGTTGCACCTACTTCAGAGCTCATGTACGCTCTACCACAAGCATAAACTGCGATTTGCCGATGATAAATTCAAATTTGTGGGTTTTCAATCACAAAATATGCCTACATGCACATTTTACGACTTAAACTCCTCTTCGGCTTGAAGTTGCTCTGGTTTTGCCGCGTTTCCCCAGGTTTGGCATGGAAAAATTGTCATTTCAATTTTTTTTTAACACAATGACGTACTCAGACATTCAAAAGCACGCGTGCATATTTGACTTTTTTCTACCCACTCCGGTGCGTTGTGCGTATAATACATATTTTTGTCGTATCTAGTTTTTACACTCATAACCCCAACAAACGGTGCATCTATTTTAATTTTGCCTTTCGACGAAAAAATCCACCAGGAAAATTGCGTTTGCAAAAAATGTGCCCGAATACCTTTGCATGCAATGAATAGAAACCACTCGAGAAACACACCATTCAAAGCGCATTACACGCGAGCAGAACAGGGAAAAAAACATTCTTTGTTTTTTCGCATTTTGCTACTTCCAAAGTATGTGCATAGTGAAATATTTTCGATGCCATACCGACCTCTCTCTCGTCAACGAGTAATGCAGGCGAACGGCAAAAATGAAGGGAACAAAATGATTCTACATTGTTAGGACGGACTGAGTACATAAAGGTATCGAGAGAGCGAAAGACTGAGAAAGGGAAGGATAAAGGCGTATCATTTTTGCGAGCTTCATTGTATTTGCAATAATACGGCGTAAAGTTAAATTCATGCGTTTTACTGACTCCTCAACAACTTTTCGCCTCATAATATAAGCGAAGCGATGACTTTGTCTTTTGAAATAATGTTGCGCAGAAGATAAACCAAATAACATTCCAAATTTTGTTTTCTAAAAAAATGAAATATGCTTTTGATATGCCCGAAAAAGTGTTCTTTCTGAAAAATTCACCTTCCGCATTTGGCATGCGATGCGACTCTAGAACAAAAATTCGCCCTCCTTTCCGCTCGACACATAGTGTTCTTAAAGCATTTCTATAAATGTTTTATTTGATTCATGCTTCTATTCTCGAAAGACACGAAACAAAATAGCAAATTGAGAGTCGAAAAATGGAATGAAGCGGAAAAAGTTAGATCCGCCATGAAGATTGTAATGCGAGAAAGAAAACGATATGGACAGAAAAGAGTCTCGATCTACTAAAAATTGGCACATGCCTGCATATCCTGCCATTCCGAAAAACTCACATCTTTTTCAATTTGCCCATATCCCATTTTCAGTCATTCTTTTCTATTTTCTCGCTTCATGGAGTTTTAAGCTAAATGTAAACATTTCCATCAATTTCATCTTTCTCACGAAAATGATTCGAGTCTTTTTGTTGAGCATTTTTCCCAAGCTTATAACGGCTTTTGCCCATCATTGATGCTACAAAAATATATTGTTGTTGCTGAAGAACGCTTCATTTCGCATCGATATGGTGTAGCAGTGTTACTTTCAGTTTTCACCACATAAAATAATAACAGAGAATTAATAATGTTGTGGAATTTCTTCATCCGACCGGTTTTGTTTTGTTGAATTGCAATCAGTGGATCCAGGTGTTTATGTGGATTCGAATGATTGGCTTTATCTCATGGATATAAAAATAAATATTGAATTTCGTCATGGCAAAACCTCGACGCTTTCGCTCTCTCACGCCGGAATGTGGCCAATCGATCGAACAAACGCTGACCTGACAGGAAAATAATTGAAAATTATTGGCGTGAAGATAATAACTTATTTTGACAGCTTTTTTCCGCATTGTTGATGCGACTCGTGGCACATAAGCATTTATAGAATCACACATACTGAGGTATGTGAAGACGAAGACGCAAACGAAGACGAGAACGAGAGATTTAACAGAACGGCAACAACAGTCATTTCTCCCTCGTCAAACACAAAGCCAAAGAAATGTTCTTCATTAAAAATGACGAAAAGGACTTCGAAATGAAACCGGAGGAAAATTGCCGTCTGATCATCACCGAAGTTGTCTCATAAAACAAAAATACACGTTCCATTGTTTCGTGTTTGGAATTTTATACGCGCTCGGCACGCACATACACACCGGAACACACTGAGAAAGAGAGACACTTCCAATATATATTTCATCTTCTATCTATTCAGGGTGACCTACAACGAAGCACAAAGTCATTGCGTTTGACCAGAAATGTGTTCCTGTTCATAATCCGAAAATTGTGCGAACAAATAGTCTCATATAATATTCATTCAGAGCTGCTGCTCTTTGTCGCATTCGCTTTCGCAATGTATGTATCGAAATCACGTGTCCGTTTTCAGTTTTCCCATTTCGTGTCTCGGGAATTGTTCGTCGCACATTTGTGAAATCATTCTGATGGAATTGAATCCCCACTAAATACACAATTTTACTAAATTTTAGTTTCAGATATTGAATCATATTACTTCAGCATGTATGCAATGCAAAAAAAGAAGAAACCAGTATGCACCACAAGAAGTTCCACCGTTGTGCTTGTTGCATTGGCTGTGCTTGAATTTATTACGTGTTCACATCCTTTTGTGTGTGTGAACGGAAAACTTACGATCCATGTTTTGAGACTTGCATAGCCCACCATCCCTACTATCACACTCACACTCACACAAATACACACACACACACACACACACACATATATATAGACGCACGCATGTGACAGTACATAAGTAACGGTTCCGATGTGGCTATGGTTTCGAATTCGTGCTCAGAATTTGGAATAATTTTGTCACTATTGCGTAATTAGCACGATTCATGACATTCATACATGTTCGGTTTGCAATCGCGTCATTCCACATTCTATTCCATGGCATATGTCGCCATTGCAATGCACATTGTGAAATATTCCATTCGTGACAACAGCAAAAACGCCGCACATTCACTCGTGTGTCGTTTGCTCGAATGCCAAAGAAACAATGTACCCAAATGTAAGTTTCACTCGAACGCCTCCGTCACTGCTTACGTTTTCTCAAAATAAACAGTAAATATTATTACATTTTCAGAAAAGCAACTATCCCGACACTACACATTTTTACTGAATGCATTTAACTCAACTCTAGACTCAACTGCTTTATTTGTATTTCAGTCCTCTTCATCACGGCTTCTTCTTTGAATGAGCTAGCGCTCTTTCTCCCGGCCACGTTCAACTATATAGCAGAGAGTGCACAGCTATTATTTCTCTCATTTTTTCGTCTAATTATCATACATATTGTTTTCACCACATGTTGCGAATGCGATACTAAAGAACTTGAATGATGACTTACATTTCACTTTTTTCGGGCATATTTTATGTGGAGCGCGTGCTGCCTTTTTGGGGGATGCCACAAATGAAATTTTAATAAATTAAAAATTACATTTCTGCTTGTTTGAAAAATTTCTGTTGGCTCTTATATTCTAAATTCAAAACACAAAATCACTTTAGGTTTTACTCGTTCTTGTGGAGTCAATGAAATGAGCTCAATTGATTCCCCTAGACGAAAAAGCAGTATATCAAAACGATGACGCCGAAAAGTCTTCAAAATAAAAGAAGAAGTCCTTTTTTTTGACGCACAAATGAGACCAATGGCGATTCGTCTTTATTGACAAATAATGATTCGAGGAAGTTGAAAAGATATCGAAAAGGTGGTCATCGTTAATCGAGTATGCCATTAGAAAATCTTTCCGAAATATATTCAGAAGGCTGGATTACAAATCTTTTTCTGTTCAGAGATGAAAATCAATGAATCATAAAGTATTATATCAATTTTTGCCATAATTATGTCACTCGATGTGCGTCTCGATGGGCTGAAATTTCATATAGAATCCTGCCCATTGCCGTTGCTGCTATTGTATTTTTGCATCGACACAAAGATGACAATAGAACCGCGCACAACAAGCGATCCCGATTATTATTCGTCTTGCTTCCAATTCGAATTCATAAATCATTATTTTATTTGAAATTATCTCTTTTTTTATCGATTTATATATTTGGAACGTCAGTTTGAATCATGGTTCTTTGCTTCAAGTTTTTCCTGTCTTCGTCTTCGTCGCTTTTACAATTCTATATTCTCTTTTCCTTCATTTTCTTCGTCCGGCAACGAAATTCCATGGAATAAAAAAAAACGGATCTGTCCTCCTGATGTTTACAGCCACAAATAATGCTATCAAAATTTGATTAATGACCAGATTTGATGTCATTATGTCGTTTAAGAGATAGTCGAACATGGAATGCGAACGCACGCAAAATACGACGATGTAAACGAGCTCGTGCAAGGCGATAAAATGAAGGCGAAAAATTGATAAAGAAAATTGCTTTTTAATCAGAATATTAAAAAAGCGAGAGAGAAAGAAAGATGTGGAAAAAATTCAACGTTGAAACGAAAAAGTCAAAATATTTGTTTGAGATTTATCCCATTGATGATTTGCGGATGAAAATTATGACGGATGTTATGCGGCTGGAGAAAGAGCGAGAAGGCTGGGGATAAATATGATTTCAATATTCGATGAAGAGCACTCATTGCTCATGATTTTAGGAATAATTCTTCGAAATGACAATTCTTCATTGACACATAAAAAAATCATCTCGCATAATCGATTATTATAGTCTCTCAGTGGCAACTTCCGTCTTGAAACTCCCTTGCAAAACTTTTGTTCGCCAAAACTTTATGCATTTAGAAGAAAAGTTTATTGTTTGTGTCGGAGTAAATGACGGTGTTTGAATATCATTTGTGTCGAAGTGAATGAAGTGAGTAACATAATAGTCTGTCTGGGGCTTTCATAGTCGCTTGAATCAGCGAATGAACGTGTGGGGGAAGAAAATCAGAAGCTTTCAATTAAATCGAATTTATAATCAATAATCACAGAGCGTCAAGCAACAAAGTTGATCGCTTCGAATCAATTCTAGTCGAGTGTTCATTTCACGCATCTCGCTTCCAAAACTAGTCGATGCACAGTGCACATAACCAGCAGACTCACATCGGCAAATAACTGACATCGAAGTTATAAGTGTTTAGCAAAGTTATAATATGTAATTCAATTTACATATCATAACATTTTGCTGTATCGGCTTCGGCTTTGGCCATCTCAATGAGTGGCTGCAGCATAGAGAAGGAGATAATCTAGTTTCCGAGTTGCACGTAATGAACAGCCGGCATAAAATGTATCGTATAACAGTTAATTCCTTGAAATATTCCAATGAGTTTTAGATAGTGTTAGTCAGTGTAAATGAGCATCAATTTAAGCTGAAAAAATTATCATGTAAATACTAACCGCGCGTTGTTGATATCGGTTTGGTAGTGCACCGCGGCGATACAAAAGAAAGCAGACCGAAGGAGAGCGGAACGTTGGTGATGGTAATTGGATATAATGCAAGTGTGTACAGTTTGTAGCCCGAGGTGAGAAGCAACAACAGCAACAGCTGCTCGATCGATGCAGTCGACGCAAAAAACAGAGATGCATATCACACATCATAACGAACAAGGCGCACTATCGGCAGCCATTCGAATCAACATAGAAATCATGAAAAGATCATGTGGGCTACAGCGCAGTCGCTTCAAATAGCCCGATAATTACGAAAAAAACACCTTGATGCTTGAACTGACTATGAATTGTAACCAATGTTAATTAAATCCAATCGAACATACAAATCGATATAATCCGAGCCGTGAACGATTACCAATTGACTATTCAATCGAAATGATCTCATTCAATATATCTCTGTCTTTCTCTCTTTACCTTTTTTCATATATTCTTCGTTGGTTTTTTTCTTTTTAAAATTACGGAATTTCCTAATTTACATTCAGCACTCGTATCATGTTATTTTCATCAAGATTAGTTGCTATTCGTTTTTTCTCCGTCTCTCTCTCTCTATATATCTCTCTCTCTGTCTCTTTCAACTCGATTTTGTTGTTTCATTGGCCTTTAACAATTTATTTGCATGTTTTTTAATCAGTTTCGATGTGTCTGAAGCAATTTACAGCACGAAATAGATCTCACAATAAATGAAGCGCTTAAACTCTTGCATTTATATTTGCACACACACCTCTCTTTCGCAGCTATTTAACGAGTTTAGTGATTTTATCGTCACTATCAACATTATGACTATCGCAAGTCGATATCAGTACATCCATACAATTAATACCAATGCCACGAAACTGTGCACATTGCATTCTTTGCGTTTAGATTCTTACACAGTTGAACATTACTTGAGGAACCGAAAGACGATTGCGTGAATCGAAATCAAGATCTAGAGATTCTCAACTGCACAATGGGTTATAATCACATGTACGAGATTGGCCATGAAAGGGATGCGATAAATATACGCCTTTTTCACCGAGATTCTCTTCTCCTCCTCAGCATGAACTCCTCACGCTCTTTATCATAACATTTATCACATGCCGCGAGAATGTGTTCTCGATTCAATCTGAATAGCTCAGAGCGTTTTTTTTTTGAAGTTAAAGTCAGCTCTGCACTTGTTTCGCTCCGAAAAAGCGTGTCATGTTGTAAACGTAATCAACAATAATTATATTGTAAATATAAATATTATTCCGTTTTGGCTTGAACAACATTTTAGCCTCTAACAACTGTATATCATCGGCTGGACGCGCGATTTTTCTCGGCGAATGATAAAAAAAGGGTAATTCATTGCTTTGGCGCTATTAAGCTTTCATGAAACCAGTTATCATTTATTGCGCACACATGCTCTGCTAACGAACGCATTTAATGCGACCGCCATTGCTGAAGAGCGACGAGAGCGAGCATTTTTTTATTGGCTTTAATTTGGCTAAACGAAAAAAGGCGCAAAAACATTCGAATTAAAATTAAATTGATAAAATTGTGCCGCTGGCTTCATAATTTTTAATGGCATTAGCAAATGGTTTCGTTCTGTGTGCCAATGAAAATGACGTGCTGAAGTCGCTGAACGATACGATAAAACGATTCGAATAGAAGTCATCGCAAAGAAGTGCTCACGGAATGCGCAAATCTTCCATAAAAACGTACGAATAACAACAACAGCAAGCGAGAAAAGTTCCTCACCTATGTTAAGGTCTGACTATCAAGAACTATTCACATGCCTTTATTATTTGCTTGCGCGTTTATTCAATTATACATTACGACTTTTACAGGTTTCTTAGCCATTTGATTCCCTTTCTCCAGCTACATATCTTTCTACCGACAACATTCTATCAATACAACAAATTCGAGTCGCAGCGAATGGTTCGCGCAACAAATTGAATCGAATCAAAGATTGGGAAAATGCCATCAATTCATTTCAATATACAGTAAATGCTCTTTCCTCTCTTTTTTTCTCTCCATCTCTCTTATTTTTATCGTCTTCAATTGTTCGAGCACATTTTTTCAAGCAATGGATTTAAGCCAGCTGTAGCGAGCATGCACTTGAAATCCGTGTGCAATTTGTAGGTACTAGGTAAGGCGCTGATGGCCTTAGAAATAGATAATACGGGAAAACGGTCGTTTGCATAAGTATTTGATAATGCGTACTTTACGACTATACATTTACGGTGGTCGACTCAAGAGTCTATAAAATGCCATTTTACACCCACCTTCTTCGAGACGACAGAATTCATTTGTGAATCGAGCGGACGAGAGAAAGAGATTTCACATCAATATCCGAGCACGTTTCATTGATGCAATAAATATTCGATTTATTATTTTCGGAACAATAAAATCACAACGTTTTCGCGCGCGCGGAAAAATTTCATTTCCAAATGCCATCACATTCGGACATTGACTACGTTCAATTGCCACATTGCTCTTTTATGTCTCGCTAGAACAGAGAAACATAATGCAGCAAAAATAATCAGGTTTTGAACCATTCGCTTCGCTTCAAGTGAAGTGAATCGAAATTTATTGTGCAAATAACTTTTTTCATTTATCTAATCCTTTTTCGTGCTCAAGTGCCTTTTGAATCGTTTGTGAAAATTATTGAAAAATTACTTGTCGCGAAATACACATAAAACGAAAGATTAGGCGAGCGTTTATTAAAGTTGTTTCACGCCAATTGGCCATGATCATTCGAGCAAAATGAGCATCTTGAATTTGCATTCGGGCAAGTTGATCTTTGTCATGAAATTAAAGGGCGTGGTGTGGGTGATAGCAGATCTGCTATCCTGGGTGATTGAAAAAGCTTTTAATTTGCTGAATGAACTTTGTTCTTTCCATTCACTCGCAGAGACGGTTTCGCTCGGAAATTCGATTAATTTGAACAAAAAAAATGTTTTGTTTCCATAATGGTACCTTCATTTCACATCTCTTCTTTGACAGAATTTTACTTTAATGTAATGCTTCTCTGGGTCCCTTCAGGATTTCATACTACTATTGTGATTCCGTCTAATTCTTTGAAACGCGGATTACGTTTACGTTATATACAATGAGTACACTTCACAAACATTGAATTCACATTCAAGATGCAATAAACAAATTGAATATATAAACTGATTATCTTATTCTTATGAGCGAACGTATAACATTCTATGACCGAGCGAGCAGAAAAAATGAACACAATCCAAAATATGATAATAACAAATAACATCAACAACAGCGGCAGTAGTGACATTGATGTTGGTACTGCCAATCATGTTGATTATGGAGCAGATGTGACGAGAGGGAGAGAGAGAACGAGCGAGCGAGCGAACGATTGCAAAAAGATTTGCACGTAAAGTAGAAAAGACACAATCAAAGAGCATAATCGCAATGATTTTTTCAAAGGGGACACAAAGACTGGGTGATGTATGAACTCAACTAACAAAGAATATAACAAAAATGTGAATGGCAACAGCAGAAGAAACAACAGTAGTAGAGGCAATAACAACAAAGGGCGCTACGAAAATCGCCAAGAATTTCTTTTCTAATATTTCATATTATCCAATTTAATACATTACTGCACATCACCCACACATCAGTTGGATAGAGCTGACATGTGGGTTCAGAGAGAGAAAGAGAGAGAGAGAGAGAGAGAGAGAGAGAGAGAGATACAAAGCTGAATAGCCTTGTTGTGTCGTTGTGCATCATCACCATCATCGTCAACGAATTATCGCTAATAATGCCAATGGCGCGTCTAATATTTACAGGATATTTACAGTGAATGAGCAAGACAGCAGAACCGAAAAGCTTAAGACACATATTTTTGTGTAACTGTGATTTGGATAGTGATCTGGTTCCATAGATCCACATGAAAGTTTTCATTGGAATGGAATTGTTCACAATTTGATCATGGTTTCCTGGCGACCGCGAAGAATATCGTGCAAACGAACTGCGAAACAATATTTTGTTATTCGGTGGATTACTTTGCTCATGATGCTTTATTATTAACAATGAAATTCATTGGGCGAATAGTTTTCGCAAGACAGCCGTCGTCATGGCTGTGTTGGGCTGTATACGGGGATATGTAGTCATTACTGCGCCACGCATTAAGTGAATTCAAGTGTATCATTTCATATTGTGACTGTTTCTGCCGGGTGCTGGTTCTTTATGTAGACATAAAACTCAACTAAATCCACATCATCATCGTCAACACGGAATATTCTAATAGAAAGTATTAGTTGCGCCATAAAAATGCAGCAGTTATTTTGGATGTGTATCAACGGCAAATCAGATCTTAGGAGTATAGTATTTCGACTATGGCAGGGAATAGCTGAAAATACGTTGTGCTCCGTTACGCTCTATTGTTCCGCTCTCACTCTCAATCGTTGAGCTTCTTCGGGTTGTTATGGTGTGTATTCGTACAATTACAATTCGACAAAGGCGAATAACAAGATGGAAAAATAACATCGACACAGGGACAGTCGTCATGAAAGCAAAGCAAATTTCATTTTCATTCTTTTATACTATCTCCTTCCTCCTCGACGTCTTTTTATTTATATAGACATTTCGTCTTATTTTTTGATCATTTTCGTTACATCTTTTTCGCTTGCATATGTGAATATATGTGCACTATATTTTGTCGTTGCTAACAAGGGTTCCACTCGACATGAGCTGCCAAAAGATCTGCTACGGCATTAAGATGATGCTGTTTTATGTGGAGTGGAGTAGACATTTTGGATTTGAAGACTCAGAGAAATTATTACATGTGTGTTCGGTTGATTCGGAGTTATATCGACAACCAAACAGCGCACCGCATTTCTATTTGCTACTTTTCAGCATTTTTATGACACTATTTGTCCAAAACAAGCAAAAAAAACTTCGTACAATCCAAGCGCAAGGATTTAGGACACGAACAAAAGCGGCGAGAAAGAGGAAGTCTCTCGAGAGATAGTACAATATGCAATTCCAATAAAAAAAACCTTTGTTATTCGACATTTAGATATAGCTAATCTCAAAATGCGTTGCATTTGTTCCCAAGACAAAATAATACTCGGGCTTCCGTGTTTACAAATCACTTTGAACTTCTCTCTCTCTCTCACTCTTCGCGGGTCTCGCTCTCTCACTCTTTGCCGTATTTCGAGTCCACGAACTCAATAATTCTTCGCAGCTCGGTCCTCTTTCTTCGACCCAGGATTTGTTTCGTGTTCATGCAATTCGTCGGAGAATGAAAGACAGCTTGAGAAAGCTTTTAAATATGCTTGAGCTGTGTGAATAGCATGTCAGTTTTGTGATAAATACAATAAATTTTATAAATCTATGAAATGGGCCAAAATGCACCTCGAAAAGAGAGAAAGCAGAACACACAACAGAACTGAACAATTTCCATTTAACGATCCTGTTCAGCTTTGCTGTTTGCTTTTGGATCGTTACTCGTTTCCCGTTGCATAAATTTTAGATGAAGATATGCAAGCGTTCGCAAAAGTAAAATACTTTTAAACGCATGCTTGCCGAAAAAAGGAACGGTATGAACCCAGTCGAAACTCCATTCGAGGTTAAATACAGCAAAAGAAGAGATAGAAAGCGTAGCATATGGAACATGCTGTTAAGCAAACAATACATTCAACAACTTTTTGCGTACATTTTCGGTAGAATATTTGCAATAAGGTTGGGCCATTACCTTACGTTTATATGGCCGTTTTCTTTTTATTTCAATTTATTTTTTCTTTCTCTCGATATGCTTGTCTTTCGCTCGATGAATCGTTAAGCCGGTGTTATTTACGTTTCATCGGCGCAGAACAAGAGGAAAATGAATTTTTTAAACAAAATTGTGTTCTGCAGTTTGTTGATCTCCGGCTGCCCAATGCATTCGCTTTTTTCAATTTTCGCTTGACTGCAAAAATTTAGCAACGATTCGGATGAATGAAAGACAGTTGAAAGGCGAATAGCCCATGCTTCAATCGAGGAAATTGGTCAAAATCATTCACGCGAAATATGCAATTATTATTAAATGGGTAGAATACGAGGAAAATATAATTTTTTCGGTTGATGAATTGCGCGACAGGCCGTTCGCTGGTGGTTGACTAATCACCCGATTCGCGATTTACCAAAAAGTCACGTACATGAGCGTTCATTGGGCGCAAAAGGCGAAATGAATTGAGTGCACATCAAAAAGGGACTGTTAAGCTAAAAATCAATGCATTTTATTTCAACGTCAAAATAGGACTTTGGTACAACGAGCCAATGCCAATGGCTTGAAGAACAAACCACAATAATCAATAACTATCGAACGGCGAGAAAGAGAGACTGTGTACAACAAATGCGAACATCACACAAGCAAAACATATAAATAACCAATCAAGATTATAATTTGATTCTGCCAATCTGTTCGCTTTTATTCCGCTGTTGATTATTGCATTACTATCGTATCATCGTCTGTTTATTGGCCGATCACAGGCGCAGCAGAAACGATGAAAAGGAACTGCGAAACGGGGAAAAAGACCCGATATGAAACAGAGCAAACACATTTGATCATTATACGAAACAAGATTTCACATACAATATTATAGTTTTTTTATTTAATAAAAGAAGGAAATCTGTTGCACCTCTGCTTCATCTTTTCGCGCGCAAGTGAGATTCGTACAGAGCACACGCTAGCTCCAGTTAAGTATCTGATCTGTTTATAAAATAATTTATAAGATCTCTTATTAAATTTAATCGACTTTAGATGCAATTTGCGATGATTCTTTTTGTTATTGTTATTATAATTTCGTTTCAATAGTCGATCGGTTGGTTTGGTGCTTCTCAAATTGCAACGCCGACTAGAAATCATTCAATATTAAATACATGCCGATAAAACCGTATTTATAATGTGCGGATACAAAGGTAGAAATTAAACACATGCAAACCAATCCATATGGAAATAAATTTGAGAGAGCAAAAACACAAGAGCAGAGCCAATGATTATGTCTAGCTAACGAAATTGCAATGAATTCATTGTCGTTCACATTCGGAATCGTTACATTTGACCTGTGTTCGTTGTTGTTGCTGCTGCTGTGTTTCGTTTGCCAACAATCGAATGCTCAACTAGATCGAAATCAAAAACTCCACCAGTCTAAACCGTTTGCTGTGACTCTATTCTTTCGTTCGCTGTGTGTTATTTTAATAATCTCCATGATTGGATGCAATTGCTCTCTTTATTTATGAGCCAAAGCGTTTAACATATATTTCAAATGCAAGCTGTTGCATTCGACGGATGGGTCGGGTTTGTGCACCGCATCCTTCTCGCTCGTTTTTTCTGTCTATTTCCACTACAATTGCGCACATCATTTATTTATTTATTTGCATTTAAAATTTATTAATGTTTTCCCGTCTATTTTTCACTCTTGCGCATTCGATTGAAACACAAAATTAACGAGCAAAATATGAGCTACATTCTAAATAGATTGAATGCACTTTTTTCGTTCCCCTTTTCGTTCAAATCAGTGCTGTGCTGTGCGCGTGAGTAGCAAAAAGTTGGTGTTGCTGTTGTTTTTTTCCGTTCATTCGTTCGTTCGTTACAAACACAAATCGATGTGAATCGCTGGAAAAGTGGCGAATCAACAAAAAAGTGTACGATTTTGCTGTAATAATAAGAAGAAGACGACGACAAATAGAATCTACTTCAGCAATGAACACTCTTCAAGAGACAGAAAACAAACACAAAAACCAATCTTCGTAGCGATTTGTTTTATTTGATTATTATTATGGGAGATTTTTTTTCTGCTCCATTCTTTTTACTCATCGCCGTGTTTCAAAATGTTTGGCGTCAACGTTAAGTGTCTAGCCACTTGCCGAGTCAGTGTGTGACTTTGTATGCACTTTTGTTAAATAGAGCTATCCCCAAGTCTATTATTTGGCTTGATATTTTGATATGTGTGCGTCTCCCTCTCTCGCTCCTTCAGTTTTTTCGGTGTATTTTTCAAGCATCGTCGTGCGAAGCGGATTTGAGGAGTGTTTTTCCATCACTTGATATATTTATACGAACACGACTGGCGCATTATTATTGGAGCACGACTTTTATAACCAAATCAGATTGTTAAAAAGACATGTGTATGTGTGTATGTGTGTGTGTGTGTGTCTGTGTGTGTGTCTGTGTGTTGTTGAGAAATTTCTGTTAGATTGATGCAGGATTGTCTCTTTAATTTACCGATCACACCGGATGGCACAAGAAAAATGCAATGGCTATTTCGTAATCCGCCGCTCATTGCCACCGATGCCATTTCGCCCGCATTCTATCCCGCTTTTTCATTCATTTCAACTTAAAATGCCATCAATTCAAATTCTCGACTAGCTAGTCGATTGACCTAATGAACACATTGCTCGCCATTCGGTTGTCATTTCATTGCATTTTGACTTTCGGGTTAAAAGTTGCACATTAAATTGTGCAATTTATACTGTGACTTCAACTGGCAGTCAAGTTGGAATGGCAAAGTGTATTTCTGTGAGCGATTAAGGAACGGGGCAATGCGGAACACAAGCGCGAGCGTGAAGGAACAAAAAAAGCGATGGCAGAGCAGATAGGAAGACACAAACAAAAAACAGGAGAAAGATCGCAAGACAAGATAACACGACATAATTTACGGAATTATTGTTGAAAATTAATGAATGTTTTATTTTTATCGTTCAAGATGTTGGAGACTTTGGTCGCGCCAACGACTCGATTCGATTCGACTCCATTCGGCAAGAGCATGCAAGTCAAAATCCATGCAACCGAACTGATTTTCTGTTTGACCGCGCTCTTTCTGCAAGTGCCCCTAAACTGTGCATTGTGTGTTAAGTGAACGAGCGCCGTTTTTGGCTAGTCGACATTTCTGTCAAACAGCATGTTCATTTGTTTTTGCCGTTCGTTCGCTAGCTCTCATCATTTGCTCATCGTATTCCATTCGATTCTATTTCATTTTGCGTACCCGCTCACAATTTCTGCTTGATTCACTGTAAATTTATTTGTTTTATTGTCATGTTATGCTGGAATTGGCGCTCGGCACTGTAAAGAATGTTTGCTACAATAAAATCGCAATGAATATTTAGTTTTATTTGGCATTTCGTTGAGCGACAAAACGACGGATTGTAGCGTTTGTGTGAATGCACGTAAATTGTATAACCAATCGAGTCTCTATTTCTCTCTTCTCCTTTTGCAGATCATCTGATTTTGTGTTTGCGGGTAGATATGGTGTGGCAGAGTACAGCCACGAATGTGTTGAAATAAAAGAGAAATTGTGCTGTGAAAGTGATTGCAGTTCAGTCAAGATGCCGGAATCGAATGCATACGCAAACACATCGCACTAGTTCGCTTGGTGACATTTCTATTTTATTCAAACGTTGTCTT
Organism: Obolodiplosis robiniae; assembly: GCA_028476595.1. NCBI lineage: Eukaryota > Metazoa > Arthropoda > Insecta > Diptera > Cecidomyiidae > Obolodiplosis > Obolodiplosis robiniae. The sequence goes on along the minus strand of CM052014.1, from coordinate 25,989,998 downwards.
TCTCATTTCTTGCTTTAGTTCTTTCTACGCCTTTTCGCCAGCTCCAGCACGATATTGAGTCTCCTTCTATATGTATGTACATGTACATACCGCACCGAACAATTTGTAATGTAATTTATATTTTATATGTTAGATAAATTTTATTATTTTCACTACGAGGAGTAAATCGTTCCATGAAATGTGTGTAATTGCAGTACAGTGTGCATTGCATGAGAGTGAGTGAGTGTTTCAACAGCGAGCGTATGAGCGAGAGATAGAGCAGAGGAGCAGAGTAGAGTTTGTTGCCTGTACTTCGATGTTGGCATTGCTTTTTCGACTACGTGTTTAATACACTAGCAAAAGCGGCAATCGAAAGACATTGAGAACGATTGAAGTGGAATGACAGAGATAGTTCCCGTTCTCCACATTCTCAGCACTGAATTTATTTTATAATTACATACAACTCCACATTGGCTTGATTATTATCGTTCTCATGAAATCAGCAGCCGCCGACTCTGTCTGTCTCTTGCACAGAATTGCACCATTGGCAAACGAATGGGCTTAGCCGAAGCGCTCACCATTCACATATTGAATTCCGGAGATAAAACGATATAAAACCAATTATAAATCGTCATGAAATTTGAAATTGATTCAAATCGACTAGAACAAACGTCGATACAGATTTTGAAATGCTGCTCGGAAATCTGGTGAATTGAGCAAGCAACGCGTCAATTCAGCGACAACCATGATTTTCATATATCAAACAGAGAATTTATCGTTCGACATTTTATCTTGATTACCAATCAATATTTAATTTACTGGCGTTTCTATTTTGAGAGAAACTTTTGCCTTTTGCATTCATTTCAATTGCACCGAGACGGGGGCATAATTCAATAGGTATTTTGTGATGCACGGCAGAGAAACTGATGACCTTTAAATGATCGAGTTTCTTCGGAAAAATGGCATCCAGTCGTATGCTCGAACAAAGAAGAGTGAGGAAGGGAAAGATAATGGCGGTTTTTTTAGGAAAATTCATATCCTGCAGCCATTTATATGGTCAAACAAAATACTTGTTAAACCACTTCAAGTCCCGGTTTAAGGAACAAACAAAAAATTTAGTTGTTTTTGGTATTTCGAATTTTGATGGCATCTGAAGTTTTCTGGTGCCTTCAAAATCAGTTTGCACATCAAAACATTGATAAATATTGAATGCAAAATGAGAATTTATTTAATTTCGAGAAGGAACTCAAAACTGATTTCGATGTGTACAAGGATGCTGACTCCTCTCTCTTGTTCAAATATGGTGCAAATACGATTTATGTTCGACTGAGTGAATAAACGACAAAATCTGGGTGAAAAAGTCAGGCGAATTAGAATGCAACGCACCGCACATACTCCTTGAGAGCACAATTGCTGATAAGAATATTATGTTGAATAACCGAATAAGTTTTGTTTCCTCAAAATGCCATTGAGTCGAATGCACACAAATTACAGGCATAAAGCTTATGAAATCGATGTCGATCGCCCAGACTCGACGGTTCGTTTGTTCTTTATTTTATTTTATCATCGAATTTTAATTTATTTATATTACAAACTTTCAATCGAAGTATCATGGGATTATTGTTCTTTGCTTGTTTATGCTCACAACAGGGTTGTTGTTTGTTATCGCTTTTTGGTCGGAGTGAAGGAAGGAACTGTTTCATACCGGAAAGACCAGAAACCGTTGATATGGCTATGTTCGTGCATTAACCGAAATAAAAACAAATTTTCCAATGTTGAGCTCATGGAAAATCCCATATGTTGGCCTTTGCTGGTAGAAAAACAAGGCACATTCAGACAAAATCGATTTTTTGCGAGCAAGACTCGGCCTTGTGTGTTGAAGTTGTACGATTTTTTTGCAGCCTATATAGTGGAATCAATGTGTATCTTTGTCGGCAAGTTCATATTTTATACGGGAATAGACTCCGCTTTTTTACCTGCTTCTTAAATTCTTATCATTTGTATTTTATGGCCAGAGCGAAAACATTTTTTTTGCCAGCTCATTTCATATCATATAAACACTCATACACAAACCACTTCACGAATGAAAGATAACCAAAATGTCTGTAGTGCACACAAACACTGGCACAGCAAATGGCTGTGAGTTGCCGTGAGTTTAAATTGTAAAGTTGTACCACATAGCATTTGAACATTTATGGTAGTTATTTCATCGGAAAAGCAAATGTGTGCTTTGCAACCATATTTTTTCGTCCCGACCAAAGTTAAATATTTGCACCGAGAGTGTATTTTCAGAAAGTATGCAATTCTGTCCGAGAATGAGAACTAGAATGAAAGCAAGAAAAAAGAGAGCTCGCAAAAAAGCTCTTAACAAGCTTCTACAATCGAAAAAAGCTCAAACTAGAGCAGAAATTTTTATTTTCTCACCAGCATTTTTGGCGGTTGTCGGTGTAGAGGATAAAACTATCTTTTGGGAAGCAGAAACGACTTCAGTTTGAATATAGGTACATGTATACCCCGTAGTTCAGAGAAGGAGCTTCAGCGAAATGAGACATTCAGCGATTTCAGCGATGGTAGGAACATTTTCAAAATCGATGCCAAAACCAAAATCATTTTCAGGCAGACAACACAGAGTCAGCATATGAATGCGGGAGATTTTGAAAATAAGCGAGGAAATCAGATGGAGAGAAAACGCAAGTGAGCACTTTCTAAAAGAAGATTGTTTGGCGGTTTAGCCATGTTCTGCCATTATTGGATACACACACAGACAGTGAAACGAGTTAAATTTCGCAAATATTAAAATGATATGCCCTACAACATCGGCGGTCGATGTTGTTTTTTTTTTCTTTTGGCGCGTTGCACAGAACAACAGCTTATTTTGCGAAAGTTTCAAGAGAGAGTCGAAACCTTCTACACGTTGTTTGTGGAGATCCATGCAATTTTCAGTGAACATTCAAGTACAATCCTTTTCTAATTCTCTGAAATGCTATACAAAAGTATTTCGTGCTCCCCATATAATGAAGGGAATTTCACGCAGGTGGTTGAACCAGCTCAACAACAGAAAGAAGAAAAAACCGTGGAATACATTCACTTTTTCATGTTTATTGTATGTAACACAAATCCCTTAAACATACTTCGACTCTATCGGAGCATCTCGTATATCCGCAGTATAACAAACCAGTAGAAATGAGAAAATAACGAACTTGTAATTCCCATTACAGTTCAAATATTCGTTGAATTGTTTGGTTATGGTGAAAGCCGCCCGCCCGCCAACCGGAGGACGTGCACACACTAGTTGGATTTTAATGGGATGAATGCACAATATTATCTTCATATTTTCCAGTAGAATCGCAAGAAATCGAATATTCAACGAATGTGGAGCGGTTCTCAATTCAATAGATTTTCGTTATTTGATATCTATCTGACATCAATCGTTCCCCATTCAACGTCAATTTTGTGCAGAAAACGGAACCATTTCGATTGAGATTTACTTTATTCGATGAAACAACCGGAAATATTCATCTGTTGATATTTTTTTTATATGCTCATCTGCTTATTTATTTACTTTTTCAATTTTCGTCCAAAGTATATTGGCTCCCGTCAATTTCGAAGTATTGCGGTTGGTTTTTTTGCTCGTTTTAAGGCTTTGGGGCGAAACCAAATTTGAATCAATTTGGCTGTGGTGAATGGGGAAACAAATAGTAGAAGATGAGAAAATTTTCCGTCGAATGCACCCTGCATAAAATATCGATCAAAATTGCCTTATGTACTCGGTGTGGTGAAATTGCCGTTTGGATGGCAATGTATGTACTCGCTGCTGCTCTAATGGCCATTCCAAGCGAATGGTAAAGCTATGAAAAGTATTTATGCGTTTACCTATATTTTTTCCTCACTCACCTCTTATTCTACTTTTTTTCATTTATTCTCCCCAAAATGCGAAATAAAAATGAAAATACGTTCCTGTACCCACATACTGCGGTGTACGTTCATTATTTCCCTTAGCACTACGCCGTTTATATGTATCATTATTTTCCTATTATGATTGTTATTTCTTGTTCTTGTGCAAATAGAAGAAGTTGGTGAATGTACAGCTGAGAAAGCGCGCGGCGTACGCGTACAAACAAAATTTTCTTGCGCCTGGAAAATATGAACACTTTCCTATCTCTGTCTCGTCTCGCTGAAAAACGGCGTGTCTCAAGGCATTTTGCTATGATTTATCTGCATGTATTATACGCAAATAAATAACGATATTACTATTTTACTACACATAAGTCGCTTTTCGCATCTTGGGTTGTGCGCGTGGCACGCTTTTCACAATGGCCTGTCTTGAAATGGTAGCACAGAATGTGTCATCTTGTGAATAGCGCCCAAATGTGGAGCGCAGCTTGAGGGGAGTGAAATTTTTCGTGGAGCTGTGCTTGCGAAGCGCAAGTTGCGATGCTCCTTTCGCATTTCGCTTCAGATTTTTATGTGCATACTTTCCTTGCCTGATAATATTTTATTGGGAGCATCTCCATAGAGCGCGCGATGGCTGTGAAATTCAATTAATAACATCATATATTCTCGATTCATTTCGCATTTCATTTACAAACTAACTCTGCCGTTACCAAGAATCTCACCGATTTTTCCATTTCCACACACACACACAAACACATACGCGCACGAATAGAGAGGAGTGTGCTTTGTTTGTCACGGTTTTGCTTTTTTTACAACAACATTTACAAAATCCACATGTCACTTTTTGTCACCGAGATCTTTTCTATCGCATAAAACTTTTCCGGAACTTATTCATTGGTGGTGAGTGTTGGTGTTGGTGCTGTGATTGCGAGCAGAAAAGCATAAAATCGATTTCAAAATTCATAACCAATTGAATTCAAAAATCACATTCAACTTTAATTCGAGAATTTCAGCTATGTAGGTCAGGACTTTGCAATTATTCGCATCGCCACGGAATATGCAGAAGAAACGCAAGGAGCAGCCGCAGCAACAGGGACAGCAGAAAAAAAGGATTTACTTTTCCAACTTCATTGCAAAATTGAAATGCATCATCATTGTGTCGCATTTTTGAATTCAATTGCATACAATCCCCGAGCTCGTTTTTATGGAATTCATGCTATAATGTCTTTGTGCACCACTCCATCTCTCTATATCTCTCCGTATAATAATTTTGAGTCCCAGATGTAACATTGAACTGCTCCAATCCCAGTTAATGAAACATGACATCGAAGTATCTCACTCTTTGAATGAGAAGTAGCGTTGAAATGATAATGGGATCTTCCAAATATATATTTCGAATTTTAATATTTTTCCATTTCTACGAACGTCGTTCGACGCATCTCTCGTGCTCGGTAAGTGAACAGGTGGACTTTGTGGAAGAGAAAGTCGTTTCAACATTTCGAATATTATTCGCAGCTTTCACCTTTTTTATACTGTATTAAAAGTGTGTGCGCTTTGCACATTGCATGCGACAAGAAAACATTTTGAGGGACACTTCGTGCACGATGTTACTGAGAGAAACAGGCATTATCTTTAAAAATGATCTCATTTATATACTTATACAAAACATACGATTGCCACGATTCAGTAAAAGGAACACAAAAAAGCCCGTCTCAAATGCGTCGGCTTCTCCTAATTTTTGTGTCGCTCGCCCCATTTTTTCCTTCGTTTCGCTTTGAATCGCTGGAAACTTTCAATTTCATTTATTTTAATTTACTTGAGCTTTCGTTGTAAAATACGAATTCATTCCATATCTGCAGCAAATAAATTAAATTTGAACATTTTTATAACTATTTTCCTTTTTTCCGAGGATTCGCTTTGAACATGCTCGTCATATTCTCTTTCCACTCAGCTTCTTTTGAAGCGCTGAAAAAATTCTCTTTATCTTCCGTTATCGATGTTTATGCGATATTTTATTTTCATGTGATATAAAGTCTTTGTAATATTTTTTTTTATGTTTTTGTGACTTTGAAATTTTATGTAGACGACATTTCACTTGCACTGGAAATTGAGATTTCGCATTCTGTTCATGGACAAAAACGCCGAAATTACGTATTCGTTACCAATGTGATCAAACATATATGAGCCGCTCGCTCACTCCATGCGATCCACAAAATTTGAAAGTAAAATTCCATTTTTTCTATTCAGGGAAATTAAGTGAATTGAATATGAAAGACATAAAGTATCTTATTACAGATGTGACTGCGTTGCACATTTATTAATAATGTCATTTCTTTTTGTAAACATGTGAGGAAGTGGTTGCGCTCACGCGGTGTACGCGATATAATAGTAGATGAAGGAAGAGCTGGTGTATCAGTGCGAGAGTATATGAGCCACTTGAACCCGCCAATTTTGCAAATGTTAATTTTCTGTCGTTCGTTTACTTTTTTAGATTACAAGTGTCTGTTCGTGCTCGCATCATGAGTGCAGGTCTCCAAGGAGCTTGATGAAATAACAGCAAGCCCAAGCACAAAAAAGCGACGAATAAATTGCTCAAAGAAAAGACACTTCAGTGATGAAAAAAAGAAGACACTAAAAAGAAACACACCGAAAAAGGCGAGCAAACGAGTGAAGAGAGATAGAAAAAAAGAGCCGTTAGCTCTTAATCAAACGTTATTAAGCAACAACAAGACAAAAGAACAACAAAAAATCGAGACAAGAAGGAATGATGGCAACACAGCGAGGGAAAAACGAACATTTGAATCAGAATGACAAAAGATGCAGAACGAAACTAGAGAAATAGAAAGCGAGACCTGGCACATAAAGCACATATTGAGTCGCACATAAGAAGAAAACTTGTTGCCATTCTCTGCTCGAAACATGTTTTGCTGCACATTATTATCATTGTACCGCTAAATGATACAATGTCCCATTGTGTGAATGCACAAACTGAGAAACCGAAATAAAAAGGCAGAAGAAGTAGCAGAAGCAACAGCACCAGCCGCATGGAATGAGACTGAATTGAAGAAGTAGTTCCGATGTCGTACTGTGTGTGAGCTTCCAGCATCCATTGCGACAGCTCAGCGCGCACAGTCAAATGTAAGACAATAAAAAGGAGCACAACAATAACGCAAATGGAGAAAAAAGTGAAACAATTGAAATACAAAAATGAATAACACTGAACAAATGGGAGAAAGAACGAATGTGGTTCACACAGGCGGTAGTCATTTTGTGGTGATGTAAATTCTAACGACCAGATCCCTGGGCTTTCTGCCTTGTGTGCTTTTTCGCTGCCGCACCAAATGCTGTTGCTCAAGTGCGTTTCAAAATAAATGATCAGCAAGTGTGTGAGATAAAAATGTTTTAACAAAGCACTGGAAATCATCACCAGGCTAAGACATAAATCCGAAAGCACCACTGCTACGGTAGAAATCGTTTAACAACATTCTCATTTGGAAACAGTGTTTTTTATATCATTACAAAACCACGCTCCTTCATTTTGCTTGGGATTTTGCACAGAACGAAGAAAAAACGGCTCTGAATATGGAAAAAAGTGCCTGGAACTTTGAAGTGTGCTGCAGCCCACTGCTCACAAATTACTGTGTCGGTAGTCTCAAATTATGGGCACAGAAATGAATGTTTGTTGAGCTGCGACGCAAAATTTAGGATTTCAGTTGCAACTAACTGGATTTATGTTCAAGTTATTTCAGTGTCCGTTTGACGCAAGTAATATAAAAAAATCTATATTTTGACATTTTAAATATTTCTTAGATAATAATCTTATCCTTGATAAAGATTATATCCCATCTTTTCTTATCTTAATAGAAAAGGTGCAATATTTCAAGTATATCGAGCAAAGGCATATATACAATAAGTGCGACAGCTCTTTCAGCCAATGACAAAATAATTGCCGTGTTCTTTTTCGGAACAAAGCTCTTTTTCCACCATCCACCCGACCGCTATGTGTGATTTATAAATAATTTGTTAGCTGCGAGAGATATAAAGAAAATCTCTCGAGTCTCATAAAATGGAATTAAACTCAGAAAACTGCCAGGCAAATACAAGACTTGTGTCCATGTTTATCTCCCTTTTTAACTCTAGTGCGGCAATTTTATATGGATGAGTGTATGCTCCTTTTTCGTCTTGATCATCGTCGTGTTCTTTTTCTTTTCATGGGGTCTCCTTTGTACATCACTTCGGAGTTTTATGCCGTGTAATTGAATTTCTGACACGTATCCCACACTTTCTCATTGCAAAATCAAAATACAAAAAGAACGCACATAAAAATTTTAAGTCACAACTTTGTTTGTAATTTAGATAATTTTTTTTTCGTCTCGTATCGAGTTATGTCAGAATGGTATTGCGATTGCGAGTTTATGGATACTTTTATGGACTGTTTTGCTTGTTTCAGCTTCGATCGGAATGCGATTTGTTTAATTTCTGCTTCAATTAAGTAAACACAAAATGGTGTGATTGCGATAATTTGAATATTTCCCGCATTCAAACGAACTCCATGAAAAGTATTCGATTGGAAAATTGCTGTCACAAATGCTCATAGCCAATTTAATTTCATAATTTTAGATGCTCGCATCATGATTGCATTAAATATTGATTAAATGTGTTTTTTTTTTCAGACATAAAGCAGCATTCGTTGCATTAACACATTCCCCATTAATTGAAATAGCACATTTTTCGAAAAAATAATCAAGCGAGAATTCAGAATGAGACCCATCAGTTGTTTATGCATTTCTACTACGCCATAAAGAGAAAACGAGCCTCCATATCACTTGACAAGAGAAATATAAACTCACCATTTGAATATCAAAAATTGTTGAAATTCTCATGTACTCGTGCTAATCTGTTGAGTGTTTTTCAGTTAGAGGCGAAAAAGTCTGTGACGAGTGAAAGGCAACACACGCATTACCTCATACCATATAACATGATGTGATCGAGTATCTGTGAGATACAAAGTGCGAAGAAAAAACTAACTGAAACTGAGATATCGAGTTCAAAGACCGATGTATAAATATGTAGATGTGTGAGTTGAGCACCCGAAAAATAATTATCATGGTATCTATCTTCATCCTAATATTCCATTGAGTCCTTTTAATTTAAATTTACACATGCATATTCACATAGATTAATGAAAACAGAGGCAGAGACAGAGACAATGACACCAACAAATAAACCGAAAAAGATGCGGACACACAAACAGAGAGTGAGAGAGAGAGAGTTGTTTGTGTACATGAAGAATGTCTGTTCTCGCACGGAGCAGCAATATGAGCGCAGTACTTTTTGGTATGGAACCGACCGTTAAAGGCAAAAATATTGGAATTAGACGAAAGATTGAATTTCTGGGATGATGGAGAGAATACGCTTTGTGTACACGATACATACTGGCGAATATGTTCAGAATCAACGAGAGATACACACAGAGAGCGAGAAGACGGAAAAAAAGTGAACGAATGGAGATTATTAAACATGATAAGGTCCGGCCACAGTTTGCTTGATGATGTATGCATAAAACAATATTACACGCAGAAGCATATTGGTTATTTTGGCAACGTGCTCGTGTCAGCCAGCCGTAAGTGAAAAAGAAATTCATGGGTTCCAAACAATGTTTTGAATAAACATGTGCGATGAGCATGTATTTGATTGTTTCTTCCCTATCTCGTCAAATATTCGGATGCTCTTGCAGTAACAGACAAAGCAACACCACTGTGGCTGCTGCTGTTGTTTCTGTTGCTGGATTTTGAACTTACGTTGTTCAACATTTAATTTTTTTTGGACTCATTGTTATTAGAAGATAACAACAAAAAATGCGAATGTGTAATAAGTTGCTCGATGATGCTTTTCATTGTCATTCAACATGTGCGTTGTTGGAGCCGGATCAACAGCATAAAACTCCATCTCGTATCTTCTACGAACATTATGCCCGGTCATGAGCTCACTCGAAGCGTGTTGATTTTAAATTCACTTTCATTTGTTTGGATTTGTCTCTTGAGCTATTTTTCATTACGTTGACCATTTCAAGTACATTCAAATGTATGCGTATAACGGAATGAATGCTCGAGTTCATTATTCCAATATAGTCTTTTTCATCCTGATTCGGGGTAAAGCAAAATATCGTTGTTGCTGGCGTTTTCTAAGACATCTACTTTATTTCGAATGAATTTAAATCCACTTGAACGATTTTGTTCTCAGATTTTTCAAGTGCTGACATTGTTTAGACTCTTGTTCCATCCACACAAAGTTTTTTTCGCTCAATTTCTATCACTTTCGTTCTCTGTATCATTCTTTCGCTCTTGTACGCTCATTTCGGTCGTCCAGATTTTGGTCATTTACATGATGCCGTTTTCATGTTCATAAAAGTCCATGTCCTGAACAAATAAAACATCATCCTCGTCATTTAGGGCCAACCGCCTTGTGCACATATAGCAATAACTCTACTTTGATGCGAATTTATGAATTTCTAACGATATGAGCAACTTTTTTTTTATGGAATGGAAAAACGTGTATTTTTTCTGCGATCTCTCGCATCAATCGAATATTACCAGTATTTTATTTGCTGTGTTTTGACAGGCTGAAGCTTTTCGAAATGAGGGTGAAATCACGAAATGAGGCCCAAATCGATTTGAAGTACTCATTTGTTTGCTCCTCGAAAAATTTGCGCAATGGGAAAAAAAACGAACCGTGGATTTATATTTTTTGAACCAAAATAGAAGCAACAGAGAAAGAGAGAGTGAACTAGTAGAATAGGTTCACAGAACCAAGAACCAACAACCAATTGTAAACTCACTTACTCAACTCACTTCTTGTGTTTATCTTTCGTGCTCCTGCCCAATGTACTCAAATCAGTTAAGTTTCATGCGCTCTTTTCTTCACCGATGAGAATTCAGGAAATGTAAATAAAAATATTAAAACTTGTTTTTCGCTCCAAAAATATGCACAAATCGGAAAAATATTTTTGTCGGAGCTCGGTGGAGATTTGGCAGTGTAATTGTTGTGCTGAAAAGAGCAGACATTTACCAAATCTCGGTCCTGTGCAAATACACTACCGTTGCGCTGAGAGCTGCTTCAATCCTAAATATAATGAAATGAAAATACGACACAAATGCTGTTGCCTCCTCATCAAATAACGGACCAACATAAATTCAAGAGGTGAGCTGAGAGTTTGGGCTGCATTGAAATAGCACCCACTCTCTTGAATCTTAATTTTTCTCGAGAAAATTATGATTTTTATCGAATTTTCTGGGTCAATTAAAATGTAGGTCATTTTTTTACGGAAAAGACACTCCTTTTTATTTGTCTCTTCAATAATATTCATGGTATTTAATAAAACAGATGATTGAAAAAGATCCAATCTTTCGGCTGAATATCGAGGGTGCCGTCGACACACATTTCGAATCAAACTCGAAGACTTCTTTTTCCGTAGAGTTCGGAGATTTTGTGTGCACAAGCGAGAGCACAAAATAGATTCCACTTCAATTTGCTAGATGAATGTTGCCTACTGCACCGTAGACACACATGCATGTACCATGTAAAAAGCATTCATGTGTAGAAAAATGTGAACAATGCTATTGTAGATTTTGATTTACCGTCTATCACTCTATGAAATACAGGTGGTGGAGGTGGTCTGCAAAAAATGATCCAGTGTAGCAAATTGTGCAAAATTGAAAAATCTGAGAGCACACACACACACATGCATGGACGCTCATGAATGATACATATATTTATGTTTATTACCGCTTCTTCCAATTTTTATTGTGCTCCATTTTCCATGAATATTTGCTAAATTAAAAAATGGAGAGTCGAAACAATTGGCTGAAACGAAAGTCGTAAGGATGAAAAATTCATCGACTGGGACTGGTGCGTGGTGCAAAAAAAATGGTATATCGTGTGCGGCGCACGTCGTTCGTTTCGATGTCTTTAATCATTTGTACACTTTTGCAAGAAAACGAATTTTAAACATTACTTTTCGGTAAAGTCTTTCTCTTTCTTTCTCTCTCTCTCTCTCTCTCTCTCTCTCTCTCTCTCTCTCTCTCTCTGTCTGTTCAATTTTCGTGTGTGGGTACAACTCTATTCAACGCCAGACGCACGTCTTGATTTTATTTGAGCGAGAGCTAAAAAAGGAGAGAGAAAACCTATGGTAAAATCGGTAGTTCGCTATCATTTTCACACAACAGGAGAATTCGAACGAAGCAATATTGTTGAGTGAACGCGATGAATGGTAAACATGTTGATTTGAATAGTGTCTTGCTGTCCTTCATTTCACCTCAAGCAAAATTCTAAGTTTGGTTGTGTATCAAGTATTCATCGCTTTTCTGATTTTCAATGGACGCATTTTTAGTGCAACTTTTAGATTTTCTGAAAAATACACTGAGGGAGAGAGAGAAAGATGCGCGCAATAGAAAGGCGCATAAGAGAAAGGCGATTTCTGTCGCAGATTTTCTTTCTTTTCTGATTCAAATGTTGTCCAAGTTTTTGTTGGCGCATAACACTAAAGAAAATTCAAACTCGAAGTTTTTAAGTGAAACTGCACCATCAAGTTGATGAAAAGTTTCTACTAACATGAAAAGTGAAATAATTTTATCAATTTAGACTGGCGAAAAAGGAGCAATTTTCTGGATTTTAAGCAAATACACCGTGTATTTTGCGTGTGTATGTTTCATTTGGCTGATCGATAAAAAGCTGAACTCAAAAAGCCATAATTTCCCTGTGCCCCATAGCACCTGTTCTATGCGGTGCTTTTTCCCACATTTTTATGATGCGAACACAAGCGAAGAAAGAGAGCGAGAGAGATTTATATTACAGTAAATGAGAGTGCGGAGAGAAAACAGACGCGCAAAGGGAAAGGTATGGCAAATTCATTACCTGTTTGTTTTTTATGGCCAGCAATTTATATAGCCCAGTTTGGGTTTGCTTTCGAAATACATAATACGTGCATTTACGAATTTCAAGTTCGTCGAACGAGCGACCGCTTATGCCGAAGATTTGTGGCAAAACATTATGATTTAGTAATAAACGTCTATTGAGCAATAATAAACAAACAAACAAAAAGAAAAACAATACTGCGAGAGAGAAAAACCAACCAACGAAGTAAAGTTACAGAACAGAAATAAACTTACGCGAAAATATCCTGGAATTGAGTAGCAACGACCACTGATTATACCGTAATTTCTTCGATTTGAAATGTCCGCTCGCTTATTGCGTCCTGCAAATTATAAAGAAAAATGAGGAAAATATATTATTAGCTTAATTTATATTTGTTTCTTATTGTTTGTGTCGTGCTCGCAACAGAGCATTATTTTTATAACGGTCGATGATTTGCAAACGGGCCCGCAAATGGGAGCCACATTACAAACATACATCACAAATTATTTCTATACATTTTATTATGGTTGGAAAAAATAAATGAGTCTCTCGATGACTGTTTTTTAATCTTTCTCTCTTGGTCTCTCGCTTAATATGTCTGCAACACACATGGAGCAGAAAAAACTTCAATTCGCACGCGCAAACTGTATTCAAATGCTACCGTCAAACAATTTTAACAATTCAAATTTAATTTCACAATCAATGCAAAATAGCATAAAGATGCGAGCTATTCAGAATGAATAGTAACAGAATCGCAGTTGTTTAAATATTTTTATTGAGAAATGATGATGTAGAATTCATCATGTTAAAAAATTACTGCATTCTAGAGTCGAAACGGAAACCTGGACTTCCGAAATGAATCAGTTGTTTACTGTGAAGATATATACATATATATAAGATATCGATAAAGTAGGAGCAGAAATCGATTTGATGTTCGCATCGCCAAGATTGAATATGAAACTACAATGTTGATTTTGCAATCTTCATCGGAATTTCATTTACGAACGGCCGCCCATTTTCTAAGTTTAGCGCAAGTGAAATGATCGATTCTTTTCATTTCGAAAGTCCTTATGTGGAGTATCGAAAAGAAATATCTTGACATGGGAGAATTGATAGCAACAACGCAATACAATGGCTTATCATTTTTGCATTTGATGAAAATGAGAGAATGTGCGGCCGAGTTGCAAAGGTATTCCATATACAATTTCATCGTTTATTGCACGCTATTCACGTGAAAAAATGTTTTCGGAATTTTTTCATCGATCGGATATTTCACCTTTTGTTCACCCACGAATCAGTTGAACTCGTATGAAACGATCAAATTCAAACAGTGAAAGGGAGCCGAAAAAGCCAAGGAAAGATGGCATTTAAATCGGGCCGAAATGAAAACGAAAATGCCCGAAGAAAGAGCGAAACAATCAGTGGTTATAAATATTTATGGTGATCAAAATTCATTCAAGTACATCATAGATGAATGGCAAATGCCTTAATACAATTACGTTGCTCCGTCGAATCTGTGGATGATGTGGAGCGGGTGAATGGGGGTGCGTCAAGCGTGCACTACAGTTCAATTGGAACCCAATCGATAACATTCTCGCATATTATGTTATTGTATTTGATTATTCTCGTTCCCTCGGATTGCGATGCGAAATAGCATTTGCTGCTTGAGCACGCATCATTCAGTATTGCGCGGCCACACTTCGGCATATGTATTTTGTAGTGCGGCCGTTGCTATTGTTATCATTTATATCTCTTGGATGTTGCCTACAAACGAATCTCGAATGGGGATTCTATTGAGTGGCGACTCGCAGAGCATTTGCGCTTGTTCGCTAAATCGAAATCGAAAGGTAATCAGCGTTCGATATATATTTATAATGTGTGTTTCATGTGAGCCGCCGACTGCTCTCGCCTGATATATCTTTTCAATGAAAACCTTTGGTGCTCTCTTGCAATGCTTGTTTTGGGCTATGTATGAATTTTCTATGGACAGGTTTCGATTCGCTCTCTCTTTTTTGTACGTTGGGTTTTGCCTGTCTTTACATCACAAACATATCCATTATCCAGCTGTTAGCTGTGTACTGACGCTGCTACTATGTGTGCCGGTAGCAGATTTTTTCCTCGCTGTTTATTGTGCTCGCGTGATTGAAGAGAGCGAATCGCATATGTGCGAATAAACGACGATAAACGATGGTATGCAGCAAATCAAAACCAAACATTGTTATTCACTCTTCTTTATATTCGATGGCATTTCAATGTATATTGAATAGGCATCCGAAATCCCAAAAGCCAAAACATTTCAGCCCTTGCAGAAATATTCAACACGAGAAAGAGAGGAGATAGAGAGAGAGAAAGAGAGTATGCGATCCAAGAAAATCGAATAAATCAGGCAGTTAAACGAAATTCACCCAGCTCCAGAATACTAAATAGTGGATACGCGCAATGACGATTCCAATCCCAAAAAGAAACAATCCAGCAACAGAATCAGGAAAAAACTATTTCCAAAGAACAATCGGCAAAACCAAACAAATAAAAGTGACGAGAGCGAGAACTTGTATGGCATCGAATCGAATCGAATTGAACGCACCTAATGAAACTAAATCAATACACAGTCGCTTGATGTGTGCTTTGCTTCAGCTGTATGAGTATGAGTCGACTACAATATATTCATGTGGATTAAAATAATATTTGTGTTTTCTTTCGGCTTTTGGCCGATGCTCTCTTTGTGTTGATTGCTGCTATTCGTAGCTCCGTGTGCTGCCACACCTTTCTCATCTCTCTCTCTCTCACCACTTTCGAATCGTTTTTTCCGCCGATGCTGGCACCATCATTTCGATCCTTTTTGCCAAAAAATTCAGCAGCTATAATGTCGGAATCATTTGAAGCATGAAAGAATAAAATGATTTTTTCTTCTGCTTGATTTGAAAATAAGGCCTTTGTTTTTCTTACGGACTACTGAATCTCTCTGTCTGCCTTTTCGCAGTCCTTTTTATAAAGTAGAAAAAAATGCAGCCATTGAATCTTTATTTGCGAAAAAAAATGTTCTGACTGAAAAAAACTATAAAAGAACGAAAATAAGACTGAAAAAAATCCATTGTCTACCTGCGAATAATTTAATTTAGAATATTTCATTCACATTTTATTTGCATTTTCGATTCACTGGAATGGCTACAATTCGAAAATTAAATTGCATTCTGGGAATTGGTTGTTGTTTTTGAAGCGCACATTTTGCTCATTCATTGGTTTGTTTAAATGAGCAAATTATTTACTTTTCGCGCATATTCGACAATGAATAAATGTTGAGCGCATGCGTGTGCGTGTGTGATCATGCAAGTACTAAATGGTTCTCTCAATTTATGCATTTGATGTTTGAATTCTTGCATTTCAAATCGAGTTAATTATATTTCCAGTGAAGCGAACGCCTCATTTTCGGCATTCACTTTTAATTTAATTTAATTGTATAAATTGAATTGGGCAAAGTAAACGCCCGGCAAACGGATCATTTACAGAACCGAAAATGGATGTAATCGAGATTCATGTGAAACAAATATTCAACTCAATTATTGAAGTAGATCTTACTGAAGTGCATGCAAGTCTTCACGAAAGACGAATGCGAAAAGTCTTGAGGCTTAGAAAAATGAACTGAGTAGTTCAGAGTCTTGGCGCAGTCGAGGGATCACTGAACGATTTTGAATGCATATTATCGAAGTTTACTGTAACCTGTCAATACGTAATGTTCGATAATAGATTTTTCTACATCTCTATTATAACAACCGTGATAAATAACAGGTAGATTTGTGCAAAACATCATTTCTACATCGATACACGAAATATTTTATGCTAATAACAAACAAATTAATTTCCATAATTTTGGCTGATTTCCGTTCTTCGATTAAATGTGCGGGTGTGAAAGTGACGTTGAACGTAATGTGTTGTATAATGCTCTGTACCATGTGCGTGTATGTTCGGGGAGGAACCGGCGGCAGAGTTTGTGGAATACAAAATCGATATTTCAATATTAAACAATTAATTAAATTGAATAGCGTTTCCCACATACCAAATGAAAATGCCTGGAATATTTGGTGAATCTAATTGAAAATTACACTCCGAGAAATTGTATTATTTAAAACAGCCGTGTAGATTGTTGAGAATTGCGCGGATCATGGAGAATTCATAATATTTATGCCCTGTCAATTCCAAAGATCGGAAGACATATGACGTAAAAAATTGAATTTCATGGCATTTACACGATAAATCATGATATAGGCGTCGAGACGCCTTCAAATAACAACACATACACACATTCATAAGATGGATTAATAAAAAAATTGACGTTCATTCGCTGTTATTGATTGCTACAATTTGTCTGCGGTTGTTGCTGCTGACTGGCTGGTGCTGCTGTATTTGGCCCGATTGCCGCTTTCCTTCCGAAATTCCTTTTGTGTTGCATTTTCAAATTACGAGCTGAAAAAAAGTAGCCGATGTGATATATATGACATGAAAGGCCCACATCATAAACCTGCGAATCAAGGTATTTAATTATAAATAATGCCTGGCAACATTGTGAGTTGTTTTGTGTGTAGTCGACGCCCGGCCTTGACAGCTTAATCAAAACGTGATCAAATTGTGATTCGTAGACAAAATGAGATGATGTCAAACCAAATCGGTCCCATTTCGATGCAAATCTTTAATTCAATAGATTTTTTGAGGGTGGCACTGGCCGCTCCTTTTCAAAAACGAGCTTTTCGATATTTTTAAAATATAAATGTTAAATGTATGATAAAGCACATTCGAAAACAAATTGGTTTTCAGACAAATCCGCAGACTTGACGCTTCTGTATTTATTATGGACGGTCTTATAGTATGTGCCTGCATTACTTCACCTGCCACGCGAATAATGGAACTTTCATGATCCAAATCGGAGGTCGCAAGACGGCGAAGAAAAAATATATTAATTAGTCACCCTCAAAATCTCCATCAATTCGCCATAAGCATACACAATATGCGCGAGCCGACACGTGATAAAATCTCGCGCTCAATCCCAACCATTCGAAGAGGAAAATTACAGTTTGAATATAAACGATAAAGTTTGGAAAGCCATAATTCATAATTTATATTTTAATTTAGCGGACATTCGCTTTGTGCTTAAATGACGTTCTCTCTTTCCCCCCGCTCTCACTCTCACTACTCACGATGAAGGAGCATATCGACCTCACGAGCGCCACTGCTTGAATAGGATACACATCATTCTCATCGGTCTAATTACTTTCTTAGTATTTTTTCTGCTTCAACCGTCTTGGCTCCTCTCCCGCATCTTAGCTGGGATACATATACCTATATATTATTTTTCATGTTTTTGCCCATCAGTTTGGTTTTCTTCGGATGCTTCTCTCATTTTTCTTAATGTGTTGCGGTTTCGCAACTCGGCTTTTGCCATTCTCGTATGGATTCACCAAAGGAAGCCCGTATCTGACAGATCGTTAATAATTAATTTATTATGTGAAGGGACAAAGCTTAAGGAATATCAACCGTCCAGTGGCATGGCATACGACAGAAGGGAATGGAAAATGAAACAAGGACGCAAAAAATTGACGTGGAAAATCAACGATTTTTTTTTCGTACATCGTAACGTTCGGTTTTCAATGGCTACATCATTGTTTATTTAGTCCGTTCGCTTGGCTATTAGTCTTTTAGCCAATATATCATTTTCCTTGCTCCATCTCTCCTTCTGTCTCTCATTGCTCTCGGGTTTTTATTTTGATACCATCGGCGGTTTTTCCCATTGTTTCTTGTTTGCCCATAATTATCTGCGCCTCTGGTTCCATTGTGGTTTTATTGGCAATTGAGCTTTGTACTCGGCCATATGGAGTCGATTTCACAAAAAAGCCACAATAAAGCTGCATTCAACGCGAAAAAAACCATTGCTCAAGCTATATTAATGGCATTGTAATTTAGATGAAATGTCAAGAATTCAACCGCTAGCAAAAATGATATCGATGAGCTCTAGTTTATGGTAATTAATTTTGAGTAACCTTTTCAATTGTTTTCTGTTAGAAAATGTTGATCTGTTGGAAAAATGTAATACCCTTCTCGAGCAATTCTTCCCCGCAATTTAATTTGAAACCCTAATCAAAACAATGAAAAATTCATTTTTCTTCCGATAAATAAACGTAGGTCCGCTCCGTTTCCAGTGTCATTGGTTAAATTTTGATTAAAGCCATTATCTCCGTTCAATCGAAATGCGAACGTTTCCAATGGGAAACTAAATGTCCTCAGAATTACATTCCAATTGACAAAAATGGCGTGAGAATAAAAAGGACTATTTCCATTGAATTTACTACTCAATGTAAAGCAATATCGAAAGGAAATCGACGGTGGCCTGACTAAATTGCCACGAAATACAAAAATAAACGATTGAGAGAGTTAAAGCAAGCGAATAAAAGACGTGCGAAGGGGAAAATACAGAAAGAGGAACTAAAACCAAACAAATTCCATCTTTGTAACTTAAACTAACCTAACCCAAATCAAGCAAAACATCTTCACTTGGGCTATATTTTGAAAAGGGTGAATGGTTAAAGCTATCCACCCAGTATCCATTGACTTGATGACTGGTGTGAGTGTTCATAAGCTGGATACATTTCGATAGAAGTTGCAAAGTTAACGCACATCGTTCAATATGCCGGCGCCGCTGCTGCCATTGCTGTACGAGTTAAATAAATGGAGACTAAGTGAATAGTGATTCGAAATAGAGACGAACATTTCGTTTCTCTTTCTATATATCTATGAAGTGGGTTATGTTTTTTTTCTTGTGCCAACAACAATTTGAACATCGCCTTGAACACACAAACTTTGGCCCTCGAAATTTAATAGGTCGTTTTTCTATTCGTGTGCACTTGGAATTCCTTTTTACAACTGGCAAACACCATTCGGCTTGTATTCAGCTTCTTTTGACTAATCTACACACTTAGTATTTAGTAAATAGAAGCAGGCTTATTTGCCATTATTCGCATACATAAACATTAAGTAAGAAATCGCCAGCTCGGTTCGTGTTCTTGTGACTATTGAATATATCGAATCAAACTGTAGCTATATATATGGTTTGGGTGTTTATTTGTGCATTTTCATGTATGTGTGTGTTGGGATACAATCAACCGTAAATGCCTAATAGTATTGGAATCGATTTGTTGGACGTTTCTTATCGAGATGCTTTTTTTATCAAAGTCAAACGTGTTTCGGTTTCTTGCTGGTATATGAACGTCTTTAATATGTTATTTCCGCCTGAATTTGCAGTGTTTGATCAAATGGAATGAATTTTCATCGAAAAAATCGCACCGAACGCCCATTGACATTTTTCATTAACATTTTGACATGGATGACATTTTTTATACAAAGAAGATACTAAATCAAGGCTCAGTCAATGGGAGTGGAGTGGAAAAAAAGACAGAATGAAGCAGTCGTAATCCATGCGCAATGGAACAGCACCGAAAAAAATTTCATTGTGGGAATACCGAAATAAATATGCAAATTAAGCAAGTCCTTAAAATTCCTGATATTGTAATTTGAGTTTTTAACGAGTTTTACTCTAACCCAAAGTTGAAAGAGGCTTGTTTCTATTACACAAACACGTAAATCTTATATTGTTTGTGTACCAACATGTGGCATTTTAACCATCCATACCAGTATTGGTTGCGAATTGCTCAAAACTCTACTTAGTATTGGTGTATTCTATCATGCTGCCTTGCATGTTGACTTGAAATCGTTTTTCGCGTCTTTACGCAATGACAGTAACACAATCCATTCCTTTTTGAATCACATGATCACCTTAAGTCTCGTCGCGGCAATAAAATGGGTGAGTTGAGGAAATGCGGATGAACAAATAAAGACTTCAAATATAAATCATTGAAATTGATACAATTACCGGGAATATTTGAATAAATGAGCATTTAGAAAATAATGCATTTGAAATGTTCAAATGTCAAGCGAATGAGAGGGAAAAATGGCGTAGCCAAGTAAAAATAAGACGTTGTGGAATGATAATTTAGCGATTCATAAATTTGAGGAAGCAAAATGACGAAAAGCTATTCGCTTTGTGTTATGGATCCGTAATTCGTCTTCAAATTCACAGAAATATTTAATGATGCACATTTTACGTTGCGCGTTTTTTTAATGGCTTAGCCGTACGTGTTTGAATGCCACCATGTCTCATGCACATGCACATACGGAGTTGCAGCAAAATTTTCAACAGAGACGAAAGAATGCTACACGAATATTTACACATTCGGTTCATGAGCTCGAATAAAATCTATTCAATATTTGCTGCAATTAGCCTGCGTTCAAATTGTTGGATTCGGTGAATGCATTTGTTGAGATTTGTGTGTGTGTGTGTGTCGAACATTTTTGTTGCACGGAAAGAGTCTCAGTCGCATACGTTGGATTTTCTTCGTTCACTTATTGCAGTTACATCAAAATGCAATAAAGACACGTTTACGTGGAGCGACTATTGAATTTAGTGCCTTGTTCCGAGTACGGGTATAGAATTTTGCAACTATCGCAGAGTGGCTAAATGCTTGCATTTTCTAATAGCGCAATTGGCTCATCTGTTCACAGTTTTACAGCCATTAAAATGCTATAGCATCCCGTGTGTCATTGCATTGCATTGGTTGGCATAAGCTTAGCGTGAATAATGTCAATGCTAATACTATTGCAGATCGCGCTCAATTGCTCTTCGCATACGCACATCCACCACCGCTGTTGCTGCCGTTCCTCTTACTCATTCAAATTCATTATATGCGAATTTGGAATTGAATTCGAAGAGGCCGCGAGCGAGAACAAATAACGCATCGAGAAAAGTAAGCGATTTCATACAAATCGGAAATGGCACTTTTTGTGTGTGATTCCAGTGAACAGCGAAAATTATGTTTCAAATTTACACCGCACGCGCGCCGCGCGAACGAACAAGCGATGCTAGTTACGAATTCATACTGCAAATTTAATTGCATGCAATCAAAAATGTGTGTTTGTCAAACTAAAGCCCCGGCTCTAAAACTAATGCACAAAATAGAAAATCCATGGACACGAAATCACAAACACGGATGCAGAAGCGAATAACGAAGCAAGTCCTATGCTCTCTACTCGGCACACTATATGCACTTCACCGATTGCGTAATGAACAAAACGCGTGTGAATGCGAATTGCTCAAAATATGAAAATGGAAAGTTTTTTCGGTGCTTCTGCTGTCGTGTTATAGTGAGTTTCTGGTGATGTAACGAGAATCGGGCATAAGTTTTGCACCAGGCCTCAGCCAAACTAAATGGAGAACTTGTGTAGTTCTAATGAAAACAATGCTGAAAAACAGAAAATTTATAATGACGACATGAATTAGCTTCTAGCATTTTTGCTAACACATGCAAAAATCATCGCTGAAAAAAAACAAGCCGAAAACCGAAGGAACTTCACGGCATGGAAACATTTGAATCGAGCGCTTGTGTGAATCTTTGTAGCGGCGCAACAACGACGCCGTCACATAAGATAACAAAATTTCGATATCTAAAGCGTCTAAAAGCACGATACACAACTCAAAATTATGACGGACTTTCATGAACACGCACTTCGAAAATAGAAACTATAAACATCGTTGCCATTGAATTTATTCAATGGAGCATTTAAAATCGTCAGGGCACATGTTTTGTGGTATTTAATACATTGTTTTGGAAAGAAACCGAGAAAAGCAGAGAGAGAGACAGAGAGAGAGAGAGAGAAAGAGAGAGAGTGAGAGAGAAGAATCGCACAGTGCATGTGGAAATATGAATGATGTAGCTGCATTTCAAATAGGTTTTTCTGTGTCTGAAGCATAAAAGAGAAAGAGGGAGAGCAAAAACGGGAGCTATAACCACTGAGAATGCAATGCAGACGGCGTATGCATGCTCAATTCATTGACTGCCTGCTTTGGTAAGCGAGCACTTCATGCGAGAACGCAAGACATGGATCACTTTAACATATCGAATTTAATATCAAAATGAATTTAAATTTGTG
This sequence comes from Obolodiplosis robiniae, assembly GCA_028476595.1. Classification (NCBI taxonomy): domain Eukaryota; kingdom Metazoa; phylum Arthropoda; class Insecta; order Diptera; family Cecidomyiidae; genus Obolodiplosis; species Obolodiplosis robiniae. The sequence goes on along the minus strand of CM052014.1, from coordinate 25,967,183 downwards.
AGTGGGTATTATGTTAAATCCTTGTAGCTGCAGCTAACCAGGGCGAACCAAAGATACATATCCGGAGAGCGAGAGGTGCAATGTATATATACCAGCGTCGACATATTATAAATGGCAAGGCTTTGCAGCACCGCATATCACACATCGCACGACTCGATGTGTAACAAACACTCGCTTGCACGATACGACAGTGGTGTTTTAGAATTCATAAATGTCAAACCATTTGAGAACGCATGCACTGCCAGACTCTATTGTTTCAACAAACAAAAACATGCAACTACAACGCACATTCAAATTCAAAACTTGTGCCATGTCTAGTCAATTCAAAAGGCTTGCTCATCCTGGCGTTGCTCCACCCGCTCGCTTTTTTTTCTCTACCTAACACCATTTCGCACAGAAAGAGCAAACGCGAAAGCAAATTAACAACTAAACAGAATTCGAATAAATACAATACGTAATTCCTTTATCGGGGCTTCTAGTTTAACCCATTTCTGCGCTAATGATGATATTATATTGTGCATACGTTAACATTTTGCTAGCATTTATTCGACCCACACTTGACGAAAAAGTATCGATTTCATTGCATTTGGATTCAGCTGCGCTACGGAGAGAGGGAGAAAGAACGAGCAAGAATATCATGTTCTAACAAACGCGCACGGGCAATACCATCGCGTACGGTTCGATGTTTTCACATTTGCTTCGGTACCACATTGGACTCTCACTTAATTTATGGCTCAGTCACCTATGAAATATTTGTCGGCTGCGAGACAGCACTTGGTGAGCGGTACACATTGTGCTCGATTCGGACGTGTACATGTGTATATGTGTGAAGTTTTTTTCAGTCATCATTCTGTCTTTGTTTGAACATGTCGTTCGAAATGTGACTACTGACAGATACAAATCAGCCACACACAAAACGAACAATCCCGACAGAAAGTCATCAGTCAATATGTGATCTTTTTGAACAAGTTCAATTGAGCACACGACCGAATGCAACGAATCAACCGACGTGAATGGAAAAATTTAAAAAAATGTTTTCCAATCGAAAATCATGATTGTCATGAAAGGGTTACACCAACAAATTGCTTGCCACCGAAAGATCCAAGTTCGAATCATCGTTTCGTTTGGTTTTACATAAATATTATCTAATTTGACATTTTCGCCCTGTGAACAATGCAAAAGAAATATTATGCCATACCAGGAAAAACAACATACTCACACGAGTCAGTACCGGCACGGAATCGTATCGATAAAGTTTTAGTTCAGCTATGACGCAATTAATCACATACGATCGATTTCCATTGGAAGCAAAGCAATTTCTATTCTTTTTCGTTGTGTGCAACGTTTTGTTATCCCCATTTTTATCAATGTTAAATGTAGATTTACTAATAGTCGTTTTCTGTTAGATTCTCTTTTATAATACGAGCGCGCGCGTCACCGTCGTCGGCGGTAACAATAAGAAGCGACACAATCGAACAAAGAGTGAAGAAAAATAGAATAAAACTCTTGAATGAAACGATATTATAGATAAGATTAGAGTAAGCGAATGAGAGAGAGAGAGAGAGGGAGAGAGAGAGGGTATAGTGAGGCGGCATAAAAGGCGAATACGTTAGGATGGAACGGAACAAGAAAAGTTTGCTGTGCGACATGAATACAAAATAATCATTGGTATTCAGTTAAGCGAAATTTTTCGATGTGTGTGATCTATGAGATTGGTGTGCCGGTGTGCTCTCGCGCGCACGCGTGTGTGTGTGTTCCGCATAAAGTGTGGAAGTGAAATAATTGAAATTGGAGTGATACATCGCAGTCGGAATAGCTAAGGAGACGGATTTGAAACCATTTTTATTTCACCAGAACTTTCGAATCGGTCGGTCTAGCGAGCACGCTGACAACATTGAAGGCAAACCAACTGAAAATGAGCGTGCACATAAAAAGAATTTCAATAAATTCCTTCTGGTTTCAATCGACATACGGGGCTACAGTCGATTCTTTTTGCATGTGGATTTAAAACAAAGCCAATCGGCAGAGTGCATTATCTCTATCGCTTTCATCTTTTTTTGTTCTTCAGCAAAACGAAGTCAAGCGATTAGTGGAAACAGCATGAAAAATAAAGAACGAATACATTCATCCAGCAACAGAACTGCAACATCTCAACACATTCAATCAAATCGATTTGGAATCCACGAACGAGCTACATGACGGACCAAAAGGAAAATAAAAACGAAGAAATCACACGTTTCTTGCATGAGCGAGGGAGAGAAAGTGAGAGTGCAGATTTTTGCGGTGCAGGCCAAAGAGCGTGTTAAATTCACACCAAAACCAAAGTTTAAGCGATCCAAATTCGGATAAGACCCATTGTTGAGACTGCTTGTTGGACGCTCAATTTCCATCGCCTCTCACTCTTACCGCAACTCAGTTTTACTTAGTGCCAGTCGCGCCACGCTATGTGAAATTCGAAGAGGTGAACGATGCATGTAATACATTAATTTTGATCAACACCATCAACTTGTGCTGGCTGACCACATTTAAAGCTAGACAAAGTGAAATCGACGAACAAGAATCGACCGGGCAACGAATACAAATTGAATGGTTCTTACAAGTAATTTCAAGAACATTACCGCTGAAAGTTCAAAAGCAGTTTTCAAACAGCAACGTGCAGAAATCAACAAGGATCAATTTGTCTTGAAAACTCGTGGATTGCATTGCATTTTTGCGTGGTATGCGAGTGTTGTGTATGTTTATTTCATTTTGGGTCTTTCAGGCGATTCGTTTTGGCTTAATTAACATTTTATTCGCGCGACGAAAAATCATGAAAATACGATGACTTTAACTATTTTCCGTCTTTTGAGTGACGAAGCGCCAAACAACACCATTTAGGCACACGAGAAAAGAAACACGCAGAGACATGAGGCACCAAAGGTTGAGGCAACAAGATGGTAAAATGTTTTATGTAAATTTTAAATGTTCGATAATTGCTGAGTTTTTCATGGAGAATTTAACGTGAACAACGACGACAACGACGGCTATTTTATGAGCAGCGAAGACGATTCGGAAATTGTAGACTTTCTTAAACGGGAGAATCATGCAAATGCACGAAAAGGGTAATAAACAGTAATAAAATGTCGGATGAGTAATGTACAAGTACACAATTTATATGGGCTCCATGCGGCACTTATTTCGTACGCGACCAATTCAACGCTATCTGAAAATTATGCGAAATTTAAAACGAACATATTCGATTTCCTTGAAAGAAAACGAAGAAATGTAAATAGACGAAAAGAAACACACAATATAATAAAATTGAAGCAATGATAATTGCAATAGAACGTGTTAAAACATTGATTTGATTGTGCATATTGATTGGATCGATTGTTGGCAATGTGTGCTCGCCAGACGATTAAATTAACTTCTAGTAGATTCAATCAACGGAAAAAAACACAAATACAAAATCAACCACAACATCAACAGCAGCACTATTCGAATACTCGATATGGTTATGGTCGTTGTCATTGTCAGTATATCAGCTAATTGAAATAGCTACGCCCTAGCGTCGAAGGAAATGAAACAATGAGTCATAAATCCAATGAAGGAACGAATATAAATAAACTGAAGGAGCTCACAACACACCACACTTTATATCTGTCTGCATTAATGTTTTCGTTTAGTTATTGTTTTTTTTCGGCGATTCGAAATGATGATCATTAATATCGATTGAGTATGAAAAAATACACGCACCGTGCCCTTTTTCGATCGACTGGAAAGAATATTTTGTAACTCATTGATAGACCGTTTATGATAATTCATGTCTGTTTGAATTCGATGTGGACTATTTAAAAAAAAGCGTGCGTGTCTGTTTGTGGAACAACACACAAATGGCGGAAATGTTTTTAAACGAAAATTGTTATCACACCAGAGGTGTGCGAAATATCCAAGCTAATCTATGGTTATGGTGCGCGCGCGTTCGCCCTTCATACTATTGAATCCAATAATTCCTTATCGTTAGACTGTCAATCCTATGTTCGCTGCACGCTTCTAAATTTCCTTAGTGCGTTCCCTCTGCTCGCTTGCACTCTCTCAAACCGGCGCCAAACAGAAATCACATAGCAAAGAAATGGAAAAGATTACCGCCAATGACTGAGATGAATCTGATAAAAACAAAATGCGAATAGAAAAAGCAAATCCCTGTAAATGACTAAACATATCTCGGTACGTTCGTGTTCGAATATTTGATGTGAGTGTTTTTTTCCCTTTCTCGGTTGTCACCTTCACACCACCGTTGTTGTTTCGCAATTTCCTGTGTGGTTCCCAGGCATGCATCACCATTAAGTATTCAACTTTCACTGAATCCCCAAAAACAATTTTCAAATTTTCCTCTCAGCATTTTTATTTTCCATTTGCTGTTGGCTTTCAATTCTCTCGAAAGTCTCTTACTTCTTTTTGCTGTGTTGTGTTGTCGTCGTTACAATTGTGATTTTTATGTTTCGCTTTGCATCCGCATTTGTCGGGGGCGCACCACGAAAAAAAGAAGTACGTATGGGAAAAAACGGTGGTAATCTGATCTAGATATGGGTTTATAAATATACAGAAGGAATTTAATTGGTACCACTACCCGAATAAACATTAAAACCCGAAAGACAACACAACATAATAACACACCGAAAGGCATTGAACGAATGATGAGCACCCACGTGCGCTTACTCGCTCGCTCATTTACTCGCACTATATGAACATCATATACGAAGACCGACGAAAATATGTACGCCTCGTCAGGGAACCTGTATGGCTCATGAGAGAAAAAAAAATGTGAGCATCGAAGAAGAAAAACGCGAGTAAAAAAAGGAAAACCAATATACGAAATATACACATGCATAATGAAAGAGAAAATTCAGTTGCAATTCAGTGGGCGAAACATTCGATTGGGGTGGCGAGCGTGCTATTTTATAAAAATCGAGGCTAAAACTTACGTGCAAGAGATGAAAAGTGAATACAGAGGGCAGATCGTATACGAGCAATCAAAGCGTTGTACAAGTAAACAACAAACAATTACACTATTCAGTTTCAGTAAGAAAGGGAACGGTCGCTGGGATTTGCAATGTGTGATTCATTGTTTTTGAGCCCCGGAGATGGGATAAGTGGCAACGATCTTTACGTATTTACCGCGCACATTTGAGCGGCGAAAGCGGAAAGTATTTGATCGAAAATCGAATAAGATACTTGGAAGTGCGGTGGCTAATACGTGCTCTCGTATCAAAAGGTCGAAACGTCTCTGCTGAAATTAAATAACATACACTAAGTGTGCGGACGCTACCGTTGCCATCGATGAAAAATACGCTCTTTATCTGCTCTTTCTTTTTCGATTCACCCCAAAATATATTCAATTCGAAAACAGATTAATAATATGATATTTGTGTGAAAGCAGTGAGAGAGCGAGCACTTTGTCGGTGTTCATCTCTCTTGCAGTGCGGAATTACTTGTGTTTCTTATTCGATTTCAACTTCAATTTCGTTTCATTCACGATAGAGCTGAAGTTTGGGTGGCTGGTAGAAGAGAGCATTATGTGTGTGATACACGTGGAGAATGGTTGCAACGGTGACAGCGTAGAAATATCTCAAGAAACGATTTAATCAGCGTGTGTGTGTGTGTGTGTATTTTGGCTGAAGTAAGAATCGGATATACGGCTGTTTTGTAACTCGATGGATAAACGGAAGGGCGAACAAATGTGAGCAAATAATCATAGATTTCAATATATTTTTCTCCGTGACAGAGTGAAAAAAAGTTAAAGTAAGCCACGCACATGAATACCGAAACAGTTTGTGTGTCTGAGGCACAGCAGTAGCAGTGGCGGCGGCAATAGCAACAAAGCGTCGAACAAAAATATTTTCATATGAATTTCTTGATGTGTGTATTTTCACATCGGAGCCTCTCGAGTGCCTGTCAACCATTTATGAGATTTTTTCATTGCTTCTAATCGTACAGTCGTTTGTTGTTCATGCTTCGCAGACTTTGATATCATCGACGATTATTTGTTGTTGTCGTCATCGTCAAAACGAGCTCCCAAACGGAAATTAGAAATATGGATTTTTTCTCTGTCTTTCACTCCATCTCCAAACACTGAGATATGGTCTCTTTTGAACATACGGTAAACGAAAGAAAAAAAGGAAACTTATATGCCCTGAAAACCAATTCGTTATGAATATTGAACAGCATTAATATGCATTGCATACGCAAAATGTTGTCAACATCTCAAAGCATCCATCTCTCGCTCACTTACCCACCTTCTCTCTCTCTCTCTTTCCGTAGATACAAAAGCTAGCCCAAAATTCATTCGAAATGTTGTTCAAAAAAATATATTAATATGCATTGTCAACTTTATTCAGCTACTGAACAAGCACAAATACATCTTTTTGAGGCAGAAAAAAAGTGAACACAATTTTTCCGTTAGGTATTTTAATATTGTTTACTCTTATCAACCGAATAAGACGGAGCCTGAAGGATGGCAACAATGTCTCTACCATTTTTCGCAAGAAAATCATTTTGAGCTTATCAAGAAGGCAGGAGAAAAAAGAGAAAAGCGCTGCAAATAGAGAGAAAAAACGCAAATCGCGAGTAGCGAAAAATGTGCGTTTCAAAAGATAGAATTATATGAAATATTTTTGGCAAAATAGTTGCCTCTTACATGAATGATTCTTTTCAAATCGTGCACAACTTCTGATGAATTCAACAATAGATAAATGAAGAAAAGTGGAAGTATCGACGCTTCAATCGCGTGGTGCGCGTATGACAACAAATAAATGACAAAACTTCAACTCAACTTTTCCGTCCCAGAGCAATGTGATCAACCTTCAATGAATTTCGATCTTTTAAACAGTTACTCAACGACAACACACACTCCACCAAGCAATAATAAAAAATCTTACTCTCAATTTTCATTCACTCTTCTCTCTATTGTTATCATTTATTTTACAGAATGCAAACAGATTCGGTGATTCGATCAGCGATTTTCATTTTTCGTTTCCTGTTTTTTACTTTTCATATCGTATTTTCCGTGTGTGCTGCTTTCTGCATATGAAATTTGAACGCGAAAACGATTTCAGCCGTCAATGTTTATTTGCTGACAAATTTCGTGAATATGAACAATTACCCACGTCAACGTTGATATTCCTCACATAACATACGGCTGACATATACATCGCTAAATCTCATATTCCAAGTATCAAATTAAATCTTCATCAGAATATTTACTTGTGAACACATCCCGAAAAAAAAAACTTTCTCATTCGCAGGTTCGAAGCGAGCGAACGCGCGCACGAGAAGCAAGATGCGCAATCGAAACAAACCCGAATTAAATATGTACAAAATAGAAAATCAAATCCGAGAGAGCAGAAGAGTTTTTAGAATTCATTCCGAGAAATTCGATGCTCACGATTATGCGAGTGGGGCAACGAAAATATAATGAATTAAAAAAAAAAAAAAACCGGAGCATAATTACACAGGCGAACGAAACGTATGCATGACATGAATCCGAGAGAATTATATCGAGTAATTTTCATGGTTGGCTCTGTTATTTTGTCCAACTGTTCTCTTTGCGCTCGATTTGTATCGCAAATTTTATACGCACGCAAACACACTTGTGCTAGTGATGTTGAGCGAGTGTGTCAGAAATCAAAAACCCCACTGAATAATTTACGGATCAGTTTCAGTTTAATGATATTAATAACAAAGTGCACAAACTGCGCGTACTGCGATAGCGCAAAAAACTCATTTGGAAGCCATGAACCGAACAGTGAGCACCAGTGTACCCGATCAACGGATGAAAACTGAAGACCAACTGTGAAATGAATATATCTGAAAATGTAATAAATAACACGAAAAGGAATAAAAGGAATCCACAGCCAAAAATGGGAACACGATGTGCGATGGAAAAAGTGGACGATAGAACGAACGCGCGAGTGAGCGCGAGCAACGCAGAGAAGAGAATGTGTTAATTTTTAATTCACCTCATACCCTTCGCCCGTCGACCGTCACATAATAATACATGAATATATTAACGATTGCACGTTATGTGTGCGTCTGGGCAAGAAAACACGAGAATGCTCGTCACACCATCCAACAAATGTATATATGTGTCTATTTTTTCGGTTGCTTGTAGAAATCGTAGTAAGTGTTAATGTGAACATTGCCACCTCTTGAATTATACCGACAAAAAATGATGAGTTTTTATAGAATTTACCATACAGACGGCATCGCCAAAATGAGCAGATAAAACTTGCTCACTGCCAAAAGCATTTACGTGTGATCGTATTCAGCAGAAGGACAACCATTAAGAATTGATACTCAGTGTGTGTGTTTTTTTTTTCGCTCTTCTTTCTAACTAAATGCTACCGGTGACTGTATACATTAAAAGCGCGAGCTAATATATCGACAGTGAACTATGGAGCAGCGTCGATTCGTGGAAAATGAGAGAATTTGAAATTATGATTACTTGAAATGCAAACTTTCGTCGACAATTTATGCAGAAGCGTGTCTTCCGCTGAGCAAACAGTGAGTTCTCTCTTGCTAATGTTCGCGAACGGGCGCGCGCAAACACACCATCAATGGCAATAATCATAAAAATATTATATTGATATATTCCGTCCAATGATTCTTCGGTCGGTCGGTGTTTCCCATTGGGCCTTCGTCAACATGCTCATTTGTAAGCAAACACAGAGCATAAATTTGATTCATTGAAATCAACGTCATACATTTGTATTTAAAAAGCGAATCGCACTCTTGTACGTAAAAAAAACAAGCACTAACTGTGAGAATTATTCATCCATGTTTGCGCTGGATAAAATTCAATTAAATCAAAAGAAATAAAAATGCTAAATATATTAGAAATGTCTCCATCGTCGCAGCATAATAATAATAATAATACAGATCATGAAATTGCCGTAGCTGTCGCTGAATGGACAGATTATTTTAAGAAGGAAAAGATTTTAAACAACATCTAAATTTATAATTCGAAATGCTGCGCTGTCAATCTGCCATTTATATTGACGGATATTTCCGGTGGCGATAAATACTACGCTTTTAGCCAATTCGAATAGAATTTTCAACTCCAGCGATACGGAGAAAAAGGCAGAGATAGAAATGAATTTTTAATTCTGATTGAGATGTGATGTTCGGGATCAATGTTAAATGAGATTTCATTCATAACAATGGAAATATGCACAAAGCAACGGCCATTTTATTCTTTAGAACGCTTCTTAATGTATAATGGGAACACATGAACATCGTGTTTGTTACGAAGGTGGTAGATGTGAACAATGAAGCCTTATTTGTTATCAAAGAGAAATTATTAGAATAATTAGGATTCAGCGAAACGGTAAATTATTCTGAACAATATCACACATTTGGCATCTAATCTGACAAAACTTAGGCAAGCAGCTGAGCGACCAACAGAACGATAGAGCTTGTGAGTGGGCAAGAATGAACAGGCGAGTGTTATTCGAGCTGTGTACTCCATGATGCATTTTATGTCGATATAATTTGAAATTCTCCATAGAGAATGGCCAACCGCAGCGCGTAATGATTTCAATTGATATTCACTGACCATTAGAATTTTCAATGCCAATGTAAATAGTGAACGTCTTGGAACATAGCACGCAATCAATATGCATTTATTTTGCGTAATTTGACATTACCTCAAATTCTGCCATTTCGAATCATTAATGTGTCCACCCATCCCGTTCCATCGTTTCGCCCTACCAACCGGCTTGATTGTGTACGTAGGTTTGTGTGCGTGTGTATTACAGTGACCGCGTCGTTACGGTCAACTATGAATTATTCGTCGCTTTTGCCCTATCATATTCATCAAACATTAAAACACAAGATGGATTACTAAATCGATTATTATTATGATTATTATCATTATGCAAGTGGATGCGTTTAACCACAAAGATCTAGCCACAATTGCATCGCTTTTCATCTCAGTTCTCGCCTATTGTATACCCGTCGATGCCATGAGATTTCATGCTTTTAGCTATAAACTATAAATACGGAGAATCAGCGGTCGAACACCATCACTGCTCAACATATGACGATCATGTAGTACCACGATATCCACACATTCCATATACTGCGCAAAACTCATTTCTACGACCATGCATTTTCAATTTAAAGTTTAATACATTGTTTCATTTATTATTTATAAATAGATTTTTTTTCGGTTTAGTGCCGTTGCTAATTTCGATTGTGTACGTTTGAGAATTCTTTTTATTGAAAGGGGAATGAATGCAGCGAGGTTCAACTCACCCACCAGGCAATATGTTTGATGGAAAGAAACATCTGATACGACTGAAAAGTATTTGAATGTGAACTGTTTGGGACTTTTATCAATTGGTGGGCTTAATTTATCTCTGAAATAATGAGGAAAACGGATAATTTGCAGTACATGAATGCATGTATTTTAAGAACTATTAACACCAAAAGCAAATTGTTTTTAACTCAAAGAATTGCTATTTCTGAAAGACAAAAAGAATAAGATCTCATTTGAATCGGGCAATATTTTTCATGATTCTTTTCAGAACTACTCTAAAAGAGTAGATTAAAGGTATTTCGTTTGGAAATTGTCCCAAACAAAGAAAATGTTATTGAATTTCTTTTCAAATATAGCAAATATTCATGTTATAATCGCATTTGATAATCTTCAATAACAAATATTTTCGATTCAATTCTAAATTTCAATATGATAGTTGATGTTCGATATTAAGATACATCTGGTATGTTGCATGAACGATGTACCCCAGGAATAAAGGAATAAAAGCCATAGCAACAGCCAGTTTTGTCTGCAGATGATCCAGTTTACAGTTCCCGGTGTGAGCTATAACATAACAATTGATGCATTTTCATTGTCATTTCATGGCAATTATCAATGGGAAGAAATACCCGATTTTCAAATAATTTCTGACAATTATTGGGCCAATTTTGAACGTGCAGCACCATTCGACACCATTTCATTGTTATTCGATTTAATGGTTGTCGCTCCTAAAATATATGCGAAATTGGTTGCGATAAAAACCAATTTCATTGAATATCATTATGAAATTTTCCATTTATTGGAAGTGCGTTCGGCAGCTTCGCATTTGCACTGAGAATGCGACTGGGCACGGGTGAGAGATTATTGTTTGTTTTTTCTTTTGTCATTATTTTATTCCTTTGCGTGATATTAATATTAATAAATAAATGTATGCGTCGGTGCCTGCCGAAATTATTGAATAAACGGAATGTATACGCAGGAGGGTTGTCGAGCGACGGGCGCAGCCGGCACGACAAACCTATTTGAATAAATTGGCTAGAGCGTGCATTTAACGAGATAGAGAGAGGGTTGTTGCTACACAAAAATCTAATGAAAACATATTAATTCAAGTCGACGCATTCTCTAACTTGATCCAATTCAATCAGCGTTTGACACGATAAATATATTTTGTCACCAAGATTTCAAGTCGATGGCATATCGGCAAGCGGAACTGCACACATCAAAAATGCTGCTTGTATATTAGCTCGGCAAATGTGATGCGATACTTATTTCTCTAATGGCATTTCGACGTTCTCGCATCTTTTCTCGCCAACATGTCAAAATGAAATCGGTCGATTGTTCTGCTCTCTGCGCCTTGCCTCGCCATCGTCGTTATGGGATCTCAACTAGCGTTCTTTTGTTTATTTGAATGTGTACCGACTTCGACAAGTAATCTAATTTATGATGACGTTCGCAGCAGAAAGGTCACATATGCATTCGATGGGTTGCATCTCTCGCGCTGCCTTTGTGCTCTCTCGCTACACTTCACTGTACGGTTTAAATAAATAAATTATTATCGTTATTATGATTGCCAACAATATTAAATTCCCTTTTCGCATAATATTGACATATAATGTCATAAATCACATTTTATATTAATTGCGTTGAGACACAAATGCAGCCAAACACATTGTTTCGATACACATACACACGCACTCGCTCACAACCATTTCGAATCCCTAATTTGAAGTCAATGTGAAAAGTGTTTGGACACAATGCGCGGTGGTAGAAGCGGCAGCGAGTGAGTGATCGAGCTCTTTTATATGCTCCACACGTCACCACATCAAAAGGCAAACACATACAAACCATTCCCAAATGGCATAATTGCATTTTCATGCTGATGAAAATAGGCGATTCTTTGTTTTTATAGGAAAAATCCAGAATGAACGCTGTCCGTTCGTAAAAATAATTGTGATTATAAAAAGGCGAGGATGGCGTGAAAGAGTTCCACCGAAGAAATATTGAATTAATGACATTCACACATTTTTCGAAAAGTGTGCGAATGCTGGCACACCAAACGTATTCTCTCTTCGTTCATTTGAATTTAGGAATTTGCATTTAATCTGACCTCGAATCCAGGCAAAACGATAAACATACTACATTTAGGGCAATTATTCATTTCGAATGAATGCACCGATTGTTGAAACTGAATGAATTGACGAAAAGGGTTTTTTGTTGTGCTACAACTTGTTTTAAGCCACAATTATATGGAATCATCGTCGAGAGTTTTTATTATTGTAAAGAATAGGCACACATTCTTGATATATTTTCAGAACAAAAGTCAAAGTTTCGGACGTGAAAAATGAAAGAGAGTAAGAGAGAATACCCTCTTCACCAGTAGCAAATTCTCGTTATTTATACACTCGTGATAGGAGATTAATCCAATTTTTTCACTCGTCGCTCATTCGTGTTGGGGTTTTGTAGCAAGAGCATTGTTCTTTTTAGAAATGTATCGCTTGAATCGTTTTGAATAGCATCGTCAAGAGCGAACGAATGAAAAAAAATATCTGATTTTAAATCCATCTCGGCCGTTTCATTTCAATATTATACTTCAGAGCCGATCCTGTGCATGCGTACGCAAGTTGTTGAATTGTTTTGGTGCTTCTTTGTGTTTTTCGCTTCTGACTGCTGGCATTATCGTCAACAGTTTGCGTTTCTCACATTCAATGTGAATTTAATTGTTCGGGTTTGTGTCAAGTTGCATAGGAAGGCGCCCACTGTAACATTTTATATGTTATTTTGCCGTCATTGTTGCTCGCGATTCCGCACACACACACTCTTTTTCCTAAGCCCAAAGAAATACTGAACCTAATTCTTTTTAGTCCTGCTCGTTTTTCGCACTGCTTAATTCCACTACAGCTGAGCATGCATTTCTCTATATTAACACCATCGATTACTTTTTCTATGTGTTTTTGTAGAGCCGGAGAGTGAAAGCATAATTACGATTAAATCCTCTTATGTCAAATCGGAAGCGAGAAATGCACATTCGCTAACGATCAAATGACGAATGCATTGCCAAACAGAGAAACAATCGATTCGAAATAGCTTCGTTATTGTTCTTTCTCGTACAGATGCATTTCTCGTTCTTGTTAGCAGGTTCTCTGCTGGCAGCGCTCGCTATATTTTTTTTCAACTAGATAGCGAAATAGCAGGCCAAAAGAGGAAAAAACTTTAATGACTAAAAATGTGTGCACAAAATACAAAAAGGGAAACCCATGCAACATTCGATCCGCTAACGACTGGATTTTGACATGGAAATCGTTTGAATCTTATTTTTCATTTGCACAACGGTTTGTTTGACATGCATACGCAATCCGATAGAGAGATAGAGAAAAAGAACGAGGAAGAGGGAGAGAGAGAGATAGAAAGTGAAAGCACACAGACCAACAGATAGATATTTATGTAATTTGAGCTACATTTGCAGTGAAATGTATAAATGTTTCTCTATAATACACCCTTGATTTACGAACTATTAATGGGTATTTTGTTGCAAATGCGCGGAACAAGCAATAATTTCTTTGTTGCCATGTTGAAATGGTCTTTTTACTTGTCCTGGTTCCTGGTTCAGATTTTAACGACTAAAAAATGAACCAATTGAACGAGAGAATCGACGATCGCGAAACGTAACCAAGGAGAGAATATGTGAAATTGATATTTTCATCGGAATATTGAAACCAACGAGTGCTATATGTATTTGATTAAAAAAAATCTCTTCTTTTTTTGGAATTCAATCCGTGTTCGGCCACGTACCGTTTGTTGTTGCTATTGTCACCAATTTGTGTAAACGAGGAAAGGGTGGCCGTTACTTGCTGAAACAACCCGTTACTTGCATCAATTTTTCGCGTAAGCCAAAAACCAAATAGGACAAACCTGAAAAGAAAAGAGAAAAAAATTACGTCATCATTGTAGTTTAAACAGAGCGAGTAGATTAAAGGCATTGAATGCATTTTTTGCATGCGACACATTTGGGAGACATTAAAAATGCACTGACACCAAGCGAAATCTGCTGTTTTCCATACAAAGTTCAATTAAATGACTCCAACAAAAAAACGCACAAACAATTTGTGCATTGGCAAATCGGATATTGTAAAAGGGCTATTGACAAGAGAATGTATACATTTCGAATAAAATGGACGCGTGGGTCGGTTCGGTTCGATTGGAGAGGACTACTAATTTGGCTGTGCCATCAAAATTATTACTCGATGCCATTTGATTTTCGTTGAATTTGAATATATTTTTTCTGTGGAATTTGGTGACATTTCATTATTTTCTAACAACACCGATATTGAAATAATTGACGTAAATCCATTAGGAACGTTGAAATCACTATTAATGTAAGATTCAATAATTTTCAAACGTTGCTCGTTCGTAAACTTCACCATGATACAAATGTATACCTTGTCTTACGTTTTGAAATTTACAGATCATACAAAAAGTCTGAGTGAGTTAATAGTGCGTTGGAAAACCCTTGACAATATGCCGCTACTATTTTCGGTGCTTCGCTATTACTTATGATAAGAATTCAATTTATTTTTTCTAGCACATTATTTGTAATTTGCTCCGTAATCAAGTGGGCAGAGAATTCCGATCAAACCAAATTTTGATATTTGCTGGAATGAGAAAAAGGATAATAGCATAAGTCGTTTATTGATAAAATTTCGCAAGCACTTAATAGCGAGAAAGTGAGAGTTAGAGAAAGAGAGAGAGAGAGAGAGAGAGAGAGAGAGAGACAGAGCGAAACGTGTGTGCCCTTTATCCTAGGAAAAATTGTTAATTCAAATCATTAGGGCGGCAATTATCTACCTCGGCTCACGCAACCAATGACTTAAAAATAATTAATGACTGAAAGTAATTACAATGAGGGTGATTTCGCTTGTTTTCTCTTTTTCTCGACGTCCTTCGGATATGATATATATTCTCGAAATGCCGGCATGAAATTCATAAATATGCAATATGAGCCTCACGAGGAAAATCACAATTTATCATTTTTATTGATTGGGTGTGGAATTGTTTCTCCTCACTGGCACAGAAATTTTTGATTGAGGCTAATTCCATATTCGGAAAATTGAGTGAAAAAAAACTGTACGAATGTTTCAATTGTATATTTTTCAGAGCTCAAAATGGAAAAAAGTTCTGAATCTTTCGAAAATTAAGGCAATTGAGTTCGGTATAATCCAGATTTCGAATATGGATGAATTGCATATTTTAAACAGCCGAGAAATAAATGAATCACTTCTATTGTTATCGATTGACCGCATTTCAATCTCATCACATCTCTCTGTCTGTGTTCCCGATGTGATGCGTTCAGCTCGATCGACATGCACATCAAATAAAGCACTCTCAAACAGAATTCGAGCAAAATCCGAATAGTTGAAATCAAATGCCGCTTTTCAGTGGCTAAAATTGATTCGTATAATTCCATATTTATTGACATGATTTTATAACAAGCACTCGGCTCAAAGATATATAGAGAAATGAGATAGATAGAGGAGATAAAGAGAGATAGAGAGAGAAAGAGTGAACTGGATGCAATGCACTTTATCTTCGGCTTGCGGCAATCGATTTCAATGGAACAAATGAAGCGAAATATTCAAAAACCAAGCAATTAATTTCCATTGAATTAATCATGCATAAATACAGAAATTATTATTTCATAAACGTCCCTTGGACGTTGTTAGCATTGGTTTGGCTCTTTGTACTCACTCTTTATGGAAATTCGAAAATTCATTTGAGTATTTGTGTGCCAAGAATGCCGACCATAAAATAATATTTTCACTTACATTCGAAGTGATTCTGACGACGATATGCGGTTGTTTGATATGCAAACCCGAGAGAAATCAATGATTTGACACGGATTGTGCGTTTAGTTGTTTCATTGAAGTCGGCATAAGCCCATAAAGTGACTTTTTGATGGTGTGTTAATTGATTGATATTTATATTTATACTTATATACGCTTATGGATATTGAAATTTGTGTTAGTGTGTGCATCGGCTCCGAAGCGAGTTGCCACAGACCAGCTAAATGCGGTCGTTGTCAAATATGCTTTATTCATAACCGAGACGCACACAGACAGTGTGCAACCAAGAGTCAAATAGTTTAGCGTCAACTCAAATGATTTTCAATTTTCGTTTAATTTTCTTATAAATGAGGTCCATTGAACATGAATACTCCACTTTATGAACAACCATATCGAATGTTTACATAAAATATGAAATGTTGTTAATTTGCACTTGCAAATGAACGGTGTCTCGTGGTGTCAAGAACATTCTTCGAGCTGGTTCCGTGCATTAGTTGAGCAGATGAATTATTACTGTGCAGAGATTTTGACGTGTAATTAGTGGACATTTATTATGGATGTGGAAGCACAATGTTGAACTGACTCATTTATTATTCTGAAACATAAAAACTTTCCGATTTCGATATACATATTATATTTTTTTTCGTTATATCGATTTTGTGTCACTTATGTGTGGCTCATTCGGATTTCCCCCCTGTCGATAGATTAATGAAGGTTTTATTTTCGTTTGTGGTAATGTTTGATTAAAATTCACTTGGTAACCAAAAAAAAAAAAAAAAAAAAATCATTCTCCAAGGCAACGTCGAGAACAAGTGTTCACTGTTCAAATAAAAACGTAACGCATTTTTTTGGGTGAATAAGAAGAAAAAAAAGACGCCCATTTTAATTGGTAAGAGACATTTAAACGTAGAATATCTGTCATCAGGCATATTAATAAATGTCGTCGAGTGTAAAGGGAAGCGGCGTTTAGATCGCAAAGAATTACGGTCCAAGCGATCGTATAAATTACATTGTTCGTTCGCTTCGGTTGCAACAGTGTGCCATTGCCTCAACCTCAGTCTCTATCGTGCTATCGCACGAAAATAACCATCTCCATTTATAAATATTCATCGGATTATAATCTCAGATGATTTTTTTTTTTTCTTCTAAATTTATTGCGTTTTGTGTATGTCTCAATCGCACGAGTCGTTCTGGAAAGAACTTAACCGCAACGTAATACACAAAAAATGAGGAAAAATTAAATGAAAATTTGACAAAATTGAGAAGGCGCAATGGGCTTATCTCTTGATAGCTGTATGAAGAGATTATCGAATGCGTTGAAATGGTTTTCACATTGCGTTTTCTGGCATAAAACAATAAACACGTAGTGGATTTTCATGGCAGAGTCATGTGTACAATCATTTCAACAGCTTTGCGCCGCTCAAAATAAATTTAATTCACCAGCGACAGTATGAAACCATTTATTTACCACAAATGCAAAACAGACTGACGGAATCTAAACAAACATACTAAAAGAAAGTAACAACTTGAAATATTTGTTGATATTTGATACAAGTTGAAATATGGAAAAAAATCGTTTCGTTTTTCGTAGGAGAGCTCGAGTTAAATCCATAATAGTCTGTTGAACTATAGCGCTGTGAGTGAATGTCAACCAGAGAGATTACGCCGAGATAATTGGAATTTGCTGTGTTTGGCTTTCGTCGAGATTGAAAAAGCGGAAATAGCGTAGAGAATAATTATTTTTTAAATGCGCAGATAAAAATTGCATTAGGACAAAGAAACACAGCCTTAGTGTAAGTGAGAAAGAAATCGGCCGATAAATTTATGAGAAAGATACATTATTTTTAAAGCACAATGTTTTATATATTTCCAGGAGATCGAAGTATGGTGGCCATAAGTACACCGAAAGGAAACTGCGGAACGCAAGAACTATTTTTAAACATTTTTTCTTTATTTTGTTTGTGTTTGATGTAACAAATTAAAGTAAAATGCATTGGGAAAGGCGGACGGTTAAATAACGAGCATATCCTTCCATCGCTGATGAAAGCAACGATCGACGCATTTTGAACAAGTCACTCGCAAAGGAACACCAAGCAGAACCAAAAAAATATAGGAATCGTGTGTGAAGCGTTAATTGGAAACAGGCGTCCATAGAGGATGACTAAATTACAGCATATTGCATTTGTGAATGTCGGAACATGCCACAGAATATGCGACAATATTGCGGTGATAAGACATGGTGATTCAAAATAAAATGATATGCTCGCTCGCTCTCCATCTTTCTCTTTCTCTGTATTTTTCTGAAATAAAATCATGTTGCATTTGGCGTACGCTATACATTCTATACATATACTCACACTCACTCGCTCACAGGGATGTGTTTGATACAATTGGGATAGCTTTCTCTCATTCTCTCACTTCCATGCATTGCATTGCCCGGAAAAATTGTGCATGAATGTGCAATGTGCAAGAGACGAGGAAATATCAGATTGCACAGGCAACATATCGCACACTCATATTACATATTATAATACAATAAAAAGAGAGCTGCTACAAAATGATACTAATAACCGGCACAAAAAGTCATATTATACGATTTTGTGAAGGCAAAAGAACATACGCGAAAACAAGAACAACAGCCGCAGCAACGGCGACAGCGATAGCGATGTCTAGTGCGGATAGCAAAAGCGCACAGCGACTGGCAAAGGAGTTAAACATGGAATATTCACAGAAATTATGGTGCGTTATGTGTTAATCATTAAAAATACATGTTCTTGCCTTTTAGAGTGCAATCGGGAGTAATAAATGAGTGCAATGTTTCGTTTTCTAGTTATTTATTACGTTTCTGTGGCGCGCTGTCTGAATGTGTCGCTGAGAATTCGTCTGAGTACAATCTAGGACCAGAGCCAAAGCCAGAACCAGAGTTCGGGCCATAACCCTACAAAGAAATAAAGACATTGTAGATTGTAATTGCATATACGCAATTTGCTTTATGGTCGATTTTATGTATTTGCATCATATTTGGAATTAGAAGTCAATATTTGTCGGCGAATGATAAATTGTTTTCTGGGTGAACTGCAACCAGGCTGCGAGATGAAATGGATCTAAGTGACAGCTATAGTATGTAACGCCACCAATGTACTCTATTGATACTAAGAGTGCCTATATCTTCTTAAATTGATTGATATTCATGTTGTTTTGGAGATCCTTGTTTTTTGCTCCGCAATATATGATGACATTACAAAGCGAAATTTAGGTGGCGCTCAGCTACTGAAGTTTCGGTTGCAACGAAGTTTCACTTCGGTTGTTTGAGTGAGGCACTATAAAGGTGTTTACGTGCTACACTTAGGCGAACAGCGCAATCGTAGTATATTGTCCACAGCAAACAAATGAAAGTAGCCGTTACTTCAAGTGTGAATAAACATGTCTGCATGATGCACACTCAACCTCCGGAGTTCTCTCGTTCTCATTGAAAACAACCACATTATAAAGGAATTTTGATTAATGCGCTATTTATTGTCATCAAATTTCGATTACTCCTTTTTCGGATTTTGAGTTCAGCGATTCTCTCCGCATTTGGCGTTTCCTTATTAGAACGGTAAGATCCTAAATTGCACCATACGTATATGGATATCCACTCCGATTCAATTTTAAAATGAACGCATCACAAATTCAAAATATTCACAAATTAAATGTAATGATTTTGGTTTGCGTATCATTTGAATAAAATTGTCGGCATTGCTTTCAACGATTCTGCTCGAGTGTGTGCTCACTAGCTCGCTATTTGCATTTGCATTTGCACAAGAATGATTTAATCGAAAATTGCCGCGACATTTGCCCGGCATGTATAATTATCATTTAATAGAGTCGAAACTGTGCTCTCCGCACTCCATCCATCCTTTTTGCCACATTCACTGAGTCGATAAACACTGTAAAATTGCTCGTAAAAAATATCTCATTCTCTCCCGCTCGCTGTTGCGTACATTTTACTATTGCATAGTATAATAATAATATTTACTTTTATCTCGTGCTCCATAAATGGAGCCGGCATTCATGTTATCAATAAATGGCAGCACATCAAAGGCGCTCGCTCACACAAACGCAGACACAAACATTTTTTGCATCAGATATGCAATTTTTAAATATGAAGAGTCCGAATGTATTTCATTTCATTTTCATGTATGAATAAATTGCAGGCGAACTATTTAAAAATTCATCATTCGGAGCGCATTTTGAATCTGTCGATTAATGAAGCAATTTAAATGCTTCTGCTGCTCATAATTTTTTCCGGATGTGATTTTTTTGGAAACTAAATTCATTCAATTCGATTTTTTCCGTTTTTGGGTTGTTTGACCGAAAAAATGAAATGATGGGATTTCGAAAACGCAAAAAATAGATTGAAATGAAATGAAAACCTCAAAATGAAAACATATGTGCGGTTCACAATTTTATGATATTGCTTTTTAATTGATCTGCCGTTGCTTCATTTCATTTCATTATTGCGCCATCATAAAATATTCACTATATGCATCAATAAAATGGCTAATTGGTTCCAGTCTTGCAATTAATAACTAAATTCGAAAACCTAATAAATTATGATTCGGCTACATATGTGTCGAACACGATATGCGTTCGGTTTCATTTTCAGTGTTTTAAATTGAAAAGAGTCAAATCTGGTATTGAGCTATGCGAAAACGATCTATCTTTTTGAGCATCACGATTTCGAACGAACACATTTATTCCAGGGTTGCGAAAGGAACAGATGCTTTATTCTGAAGATGCATCATCTCAGCACAATGCTCGAAATGGATGTGAACTAATCGAGGGAAATAATGAATGTGCCAAGACTGAGATTGATTGGATGCCTAAACACAAACAGATGGAGAAGTAATCGATAATTAATAAGTGAGCTACAGCTTGATATCCAATTTGACTCATCTCATCTCATCTCATAGCATCTCAATCCCATGCCCACATATCCCTCGAATCGTTTACAAATCTCTGCACTTTTGTGCATTATTTGTTCAATTGACAAACTACCCAAAAATAGACAGAGACACCAACAGCACTTTGTCGAATGCAAATGATGATCCGATCAAATGTAATCAATCATTTAAAAATTTACTGATATTGTTTACTGTTTGACTGTTTTTTGCGCTTCAGGAAAGAATCACTGTGTGGAGCAAAGAGCGTTTTGGGCTTGTGTAAATCAACTTTTGTCAGTGGGCTGCATTCGGACCATTAAACAGTCATGTAGTGTTTTTAATGTTTAATTGAGAAAGATAAATACGGTTGCACGGAATGGGTGTGGAGGTGTGAGTGCGCCATTGCACGCGTTGCACATTTCACTAACTGTGGTGGTCATTTGGATGTGACGCGTTTGTGTACATATTTGGATGCATAATTACTCTTTTTTCCACTTGAAAACTGTTTCCATTTGCATTGGACAAATGCGTACATATACGTTTTTGTGTTTCGTTTGACCAGTTTCAACGAGAGGAAAGATAGAGATAGAGAGTGAAAGGATTTTGTTGTGATTTGAAAATTTAGTTTTCGCTAACTGAGTTCAAATCCACCATTATTGTCGAGAATGTACTTGGAACGAACATGCTGCTGCCGCTGCAGTATTGTGTTTGTCTATGTGTGATATGTAAATTTATAGGGGCGTTTCAACTCGAAAATAAACAAATTAAATGCACATCAA
Source organism: Obolodiplosis robiniae (assembly GCA_028476595.1). Lineage (NCBI taxonomy): Eukaryota > Metazoa > Arthropoda > Insecta > Diptera > Cecidomyiidae > Obolodiplosis > Obolodiplosis robiniae. Next base: position 25,945,345 of record CM052014.1, on the reverse strand, counting down.
TATAAGGGGTTTTTCTTGGCCACAGCCAATTTTAAATCTGCTGATGATTTTGGTCAGTTTTTGCTCGCTCTCGCACTCTATTTTTTGCATTTCCTGGCATTCATTTACAGCTCGCTCTGTGCATTTATTTGCTTTGTTCGTGCCTGGACTTTTGTCCTGATGTGTGAACTCTATTATAGAAATATTTAAGTGAATGGCCAAATATTTGCTTGGTAGAGCGCAAAAATTTGCATGTGCTATACCCCCAAATGGAAACTCTTGAACTCACTCAACTGGTTGATTCGTTTTTAACTGTTTGATGCTTCTTTATCCCATTATTTGGTTTGGAGTAACGCATAAAAACGCCAATCCAACACAATAAAGGAACGGACTATATCGATTTTTCCTCTCTCCATAGAGCGACTACCGAATGCAATGATTATCACACATATGTGGCCGATGTACAGAAATGATGTGAACGCTCTTTTTGCTGGTTCCCTCGTCTGACAAATTAGATAATGGGATTAAATGTATTCACCAAAAAAGTGAATAACATGATGGCATTGCATGTTGGCGTTTTATTGTTCTGATGAAAAATATGTATCTCTCTTTGTCTGTGCTTCGGCTAGTTCGGCTCCATCTCAAAAACCATGCCGATACAAATAATTTGTCAACGTAAATTAAGTTATCAAAAAATAAATTTTCCCAGTGAGAGGGAAATCATTTAAGGCACTTTAAATTCGACCAAAATGCGGATATCCAAATCGATACACAACACACACACACACACACACGCACATACATTGAGTGCATTAGACAACGATCATGACAAACCAAGTTCATTCAATTTATCTAATAAATATCAATAAGTGAGTTCGGCAGTGCCGGCCGAGTTTCTGTGTTAAAGATGGCAATAAAGTGTATATTTATCGAAAACATATATAGTAGCATGTAATAGCTAATGAGAAATGGAGCAAATGAGAAAAGCCAATACAACAGAGGACATTCTATGCGTCTAGTAGGGAACAAGAGCCCTCATTCTTCGTTCGATCAGAATTCGAAAAAATGTTTAGCCAATAAAAGAATTCCCGAACTTATGCACTACAACATATCATTGAGATATCAAGAGCCAGTTAAAGCTAAGCCACAATATATAAGTGCTTTATTCAGTTGTGCCCCGGTTCATCGCATTTCGAATCATTGAGTTTTCAATTAATTTATCAAAAATTTGGTTATCTCACTCTTGAATCAACATATCGACAGCATAAGTGAGCTGGTTTCCTTGCTACCACCTCAACCGTCATGTATTTCTGTGTGTGGCGTTGTTTCGTATTATCGCTTGTAACCGCAAATTTTACAGATTCGATAAGTAGCGATTGCCGAAATGGGAAAAGCAATTCCCACATTTTCTATCAAGGAATAATTTCATCAATTTCAAATGTAAACACGATCAAGCGACACGGGTGAGAGCGAACATTTTTCGCTTGTGGCATTTTATCATTACCCATCGTTATTGGATTGAGCGTCGTTCGCCTCCTCATCATGAAAATCATCGTCATCTCCTCTAGCCACTTTCAGAAAATCGAATAAGCAACGGTACTAAAAAAATTGATTAATTCAATTTCGTTTGTTTATGTGCGAGAGTGTGTCGAAATTTTGGTTCTGGGTGAATTATTCATAAGACGCGTACGTAGATAACGGCCAAAAGGAGAAAGAGAGAGAGAAAAATTAGAGCGGGTGACAGTCGATGTGTGTGTGTGCGTTTTAATGGAATAAATTGAATTTTTGAGAAATTGAAGACAGACGCGAGAGGGGGAGAGGGAAAATTATGCGCGACCTAAACCGACGCAATCCGCAGCAAACACGCAACTTTTATTGAATTTCGAGAGTGCGCATCATATTTTTGGTTCTCACAGTACACATCCGATAGCATCCGATTGGCTTCGCTTGCATTTTCCGATTCAATTTCCCATTCTCTCCAAACAAATGCCACTTCGATCGATATCATTATTTTGTTGATTTTTTTCTATTTTCAACAACTGTTACTTGAGTTTGAACTTTGTTAGACAGCACACAAATATTAGCGGAATACAATAGAAGCATCGCTTGTTTGCTACTGCTGCATTTTCTCAATCAAACAATTGCTAACAACTGGAAGCAAAACAAGCGATTCTCAACGTCAAATTGACGATTACAGCTACCTTCTGTTGATCAGGTCAAAAACGTGGCGTACCTTTCGGCTCATAAACGTTGGTTTGCGCGCTGTCGTCTGCAGCCATTGCACGCATCTCTTCCCGTTTTCTATGTATTCCATCTCTTTATTAGCAAGGTAGACGTACAAAGCGAGCCAGTCTGACAATTGAAGCATAGCCATTCACCGAATCTAATAATAGTAATCAGAAGCACAGCATCAACGATGATAACTTCTTTTTTTATGTGCTCGCTCGCAGTTTGATCAAACTGTAATTGAATTATCAAAAAATTTGTCGACACACTAGCACGAAGCATAGACATACAAAAATCTCGGCAGTAAAGCGAATAGTCGGATGAATAAAAGGGGGAAACTTTATTTGTTCAGTACCTAAATTTAATGGCATTGCCATGTAAGCCTCTTTTTTTAACTTAGTTCACTTCATTTTTTTGTATTATTAGTTCAATAGCCGGGTACTTGTTTATCTTGAGAATCACGAAAGCGTATACAATCCAATATTTCTAATTGCAATGTTCGAGAATTGAATATGCCAAAATGGGAATGGGAAAAAAGAGCCGGTTAGATGCTAGCAGCAGATCGGTGTGCAACACAATAAAGCAGTAGAAGAATTGCCGAACAACGTGCACAACGCACAAATAAAATCTATTATAATGGCATAACAATTAGAATTAGTAGCAAATAGCATCGACGAGCGACAATGATGACGACGGCGACGAAAAGTGCAAGAGGCATGAAAGCAACCGAAAAACTACTTGAAACCAAATTTTCGGGTTACCACCGTCTGTTTTTACTGCCGCTGCTGCTTGTTGTTTGTGCAGCGATTTAGATCGTTACCGATCGATGTATGGAGGTAATGACATTACGATCCACCGAGAATAGTGTTGCTTGTTTTTTCTGTCGGATGGCATGATACCCCTAGAGTCGATATTGTTGATGCTTTCTATGTGAATATTGCAGCAACATTTGGCACAAAACGCATTAAATTCATTCAATAGAATCGGTAATTTGTCGTTGACGTTGTACAGCGATTTGTGTTTGACTTGTGTCAGCCTATGTTTTGAATCAGCGGCACAACCATTCAATCTGGAAATTAACAAACTGACAATGGAAAAATGAATGGCGAAATGTGACAAATAAAGGTAAGTGACCGCCCCATATACACGCACACACAATTCTGCTTTGTGCTCTTCCTTCTTGCACGGATGAGATAATGCTGCTGCTGCCACCGCCGTATTATCGAGGGTATTTCGTTGACATCTGGATTCGCATGTGTAAGTTGAGTCGACGAAGAAAAAAGATGACAAATCCAGGAAAATAAATAGAAATTGACAAAATAGTTCTCGGCCAGTCGTTTTGACATGATTTAACATACGCTGGATTGACATGGCATCGGTTTGTGTGACAGCTCGTATGAATACAATGCCATTCCAATGACGATTTTTTATTCGTTGTTGAGATATGAGCCCGTAAGCATGACAATATTTCCACTTTATGTTGATATCAGTTCGTTTTTTCTGTTCATTCTTCACTCACATTCACATTTTTTTTCTCTTTCACTTTTCTTTCATTCATTTGTGTCAAGCTATGCACAGCCACTGTGCTTCGCATGGATTGATTACACAGCAAACGAAAAAGAAGAAGAAATAAATCAAAGAGGAGTTAGGAATAACAGAGACTGAATGCGTATGTATGCTCTCTCAGTGCACAAACCTATTTCGTAAATGCCCATGCACTACTTTGTATGGAGCGACGAAATTGAAATCACGTTGTATTCCATTCAAAGTAGGAAGTTCACATCATGGAAAGATCCAGAGAATTTTGAGAAAGGAATATAAAAAACGACATTGAATATTTTGTTAAGTGGATATATAATAAAAATTCCCCTTTTCTATACAATTCGCCATTATGTCGAATCAATAGAAAATATTTGAAATGCATGCACACAATATTAGGCCGATTGATGTTGAAATTTATATATTAATAAAATGATCGAGATTGAGAACTTCGCTTCATCGATATGAATTCCAACAAACTTAAAATCGAATGGATGCATACATTCTCATTGAACAGGCGACCAAGAAAAACATGGGTTGTACGAAGCCGAGATAAAGATAAACTAAGCAGTGTCCGATTAATTCAAAAGGTTTTCTTGGCGGGAAAGAAAGAGAGAAAAATTCTTTTATTTTTCATTATTTTTCGAAATCTATAAGTATTTGTTGTGTATTCGTTTGTTTTTTTTTTGTCGGTATAAGCGATCATTTATGTTTTTTGTTTGCATTGAAAGCCGGCCGAGTTTGGTTGATTGCTTAAAATGAAGAATGAGCTAGAAGAAATGCTGAGAATAGACAAAAACTAGCGACCTTTTGAGTGTTTTGCTGTGTTTCGATAGATTTTTGTCCAATAAAGTTCGATTCTCCCTATCAAATTTTATTGATTTTCCCTTTTTCGGGCAATTGATTGAAACTCTTCGTCGTTTCATTGTGTAATCAATGATTTACAATGTATTTTGGGATCTAATATTCGAACTTCCTCTTTATCTATGTTCGAATGTCAGTAACTTACACCTTTGCCTGATATGCCTTATTCGTCGTTTGATTAGGCTGATAACAGCCCATCCGAACACACACGAATTTCGTGCAGGCGAAAGGGAAACCAAAAACTATCAAAAACTAGATACACTGCGATCAACTCGGAATAACCGGTTTTTATGTTTGACTGGGTTCTTCGGAGATTACATCGATTTTTCTTTTCTTCTCATTTTTCGAATTAAATCAGATCAATGGCAGCCCATTTAGAATGTACTAATTCGATTCTTAAATCCTTGTCCAGCTACTAAATGTAACGTTTAAATACCGTCCATAAATCAAAAGAAATACATATATTCGATTGATGAAAAACGCCTGCGGCTATTCAATTTATGGCTAAGCGCAAGCCCCATGGAATGTGATGCTACAATTAAAATCAACGAAGTCAAGCATCAATCTGATTGTTCATAATTTCCTTCAGATTGGGAAAAAATGTTTGAAATCCCCAAGCGGTCTGAACCGACAGCATCCAACATACGCACTAACACATGCACAGAATGAATTCGAAAAATGGATTTATCGGTATGTGCGCTTTATGTACTGGACACAGTTAACATTAACATGATAGCAATGTTACGATAGTAGTACATGATTTGTTTGAACAAACCCTCGGTGCATTTCGTTGAATCACGACGGTGTACACCTCAAAACATCAGCCATCAAGTCATATGAGATAATCAGAACAATTGGCAATGGGAACAATGTGTGGGCAATCACAGCGCCTGTGAAATGATTAAATCTGAAAATGGTTGCCATAAAATGATTGTTTGGAAATATTATTCGAACAGATATTTCCGGTCATTAATTATATAACACCGAAACAATCGATGTGCTCACTGAATGTATGTACAGAGACATAGAGAGTGAAACACACACACAGAGAGAGAGAGAGAGTCGTATGCGCTAACGGCCCACAGGCATTATTATCACAGCATAAAGATGTAACAAATTATCCTATTGTGGTCGAAAATATGTGCGTTTGGTTTTTGTGTCCTTGTAAGTTCCAGCTGACCTGTGAGCTACACAATACACATGTAGAACGAAATAATGTTTATGGGTTCTCTCCCATTATGAAAAGAACATACAAGAAAAAGAGCCGAGACCATAGCAAATGTTTCTGTTCGAAGGAACGTTTTCGCTCGATAACCGGAGAAAAAATGCCTTGCTCCTATGTATCGAACAAACACACATATTCGCAATTTCAACATTGCTACCGCAAATATGAACTCCTTTCATTATGAAGAAACATTTGTTGTGTTATTGTTCTTAACTGGCCCGTATCGAGCCCGTGCCGAATCCACACACAAATGACGAAAATCGGTTTGTTTATATATTTGTATGTGGCTTTAATAACTGTCATAATGCTTTCGGAATGATTATTTGCTGCACAAAAGAAGATATGATGACCCATTCAGATATTCGTCATCGCTTTGGAATCCCGTTTTTGGCAATGAGTACCGCATCATCATTATGTCTGGCGGTATCCTCTCTCTCCTTTCCATCGCTTGACCCAATTCCAACAGACAATGTCAGTACAGTGTTGTAATCAAGGGATACTGTAAGCGAAAATTGTATGACGCTGTTTTATAATGGATATGTATTTGCTTACTGTATCTTTCGTAACGAAAAACAGCAACCGTGCAAACTTGGAATATTTGGTGAATGTTGGTGCTATGCTCATATGCTGAAGTCAAAATGAAAATATGTATTTCATTAAAAAATGAAAGAATAAACATGAATGATGCGAACTGTTCGAAAATCCGGGGAGAAATGGCGAAAGACTGGAAAACACTTGCTTGAGCATATTTTCAAAGGAAATATACACCCGAATGAAGTTGAGAGACAGAGAAAAATCGGTTGTTGTTTGCCAGCATCGAAAGTATGAATTCACATTTTTGCCACGTAGAAAGTAAGTTACCACTGCATTATGTGAAGCGGCCTGATTTCATTCGACCGAATATTAAAATAATGGAACGGAATGAATTCATATTTATTAAGCCGCAAAATATGTGCATACAAGAGAGCTTGTTCGATATCAAAGTCCATATGCGGAACATAAAAAAGGATATAAATATAAAACGCAATAGTCACATATTGTAACACATTCCGTCTATTCAAACATAATTATATTAATAATCTAGGACATAGTTTCTCTCCCTCTTTTACTCTCCTGCTCACTCTGTTTCTCTCGCCAATGCTATGTGTGCATTTCCATGTTGAGTAAATAATTTATACAGTTTTTTTTATTGTTCTGCACTAATATAATGCTATGGACAAACTCACATTCATTCGAAACTGACTGTGAATCGATGACAGCATTGTCTGTGTATGTGCGCTGTTTAGTTGTTTCTGTTGTCGTGTGTGATGTATGCCCAGTTCACAAAATTTTCTATTAAAATGTGATATTCGCCGCATATCAACAAATTCAATTATAAATAAAGACTGAAAATATGCAGCCCTTTGTCACATTGTATGTGCCCCAAAAACAACGACCCAACGCTAAATGTATGTGTGTGCATGTGCGGATCCATCTAAAAGCATACTATGCTATGGAGCGAGGCTATTTGTTTGTAGCTACAGTTCGTGCGTTCATGATAGTTTTCAATATACTCAATTTTCGAGCTATGAATTTCCATATGCATGTGGTTTATTGTCCAAATTAAAAATGTACAAAGTGCTAACCCGAATAGAATATTCAAAAGAAATTTTCCAAAAATTCAATTTATTTTTGATAAAAATGTGCGGCTGATGCATTGTGTGCGATTGACAGTGAAAGTAGTTTTAGAATTCTCGATGATTTTTGAATCGAAGTGCTGTCGTTCCCGAATTGGATGTTTGAGTAATAGTTGGAAACCCACTTTTATCGTTGAAGGAAATGGTTTTAATTGAGAAGAGATCCAATTATATTAAACTTATTCTTTTGTTCTGTGGTTCAACATTGGATTCGTGTGTCATAGCCACTAGTATCAAGGTCTTCGAATCGATAAAATTACGATTGTATACAAAAGGGCCACTCGAAATGAGACAAACACTACGTCGATAATTATAATTTATAACCAAGCAATCGTAGCAGCACCAAATAAATATGATACACATAATATTTTATATCAAATGCTATTGAGCCATATTTTCTTCGGTATTTCAGCATAATATATGTTTAATATGTTTGGTATTTTGCCATCTCACTCTTCTTGAACGGAACATTTATTATCAACGTTCGAACGATTTCAGTGTAGTCGATGCTGCTGCCTTCTCCGCACGCTATTCATTGGCATTCAATTTTATTTTATCATAATTTATTGCCTGAGTCTTATTGAATCATTTTTATCATTGATAAATCAATGACCTCCTCGATCGCTTTATGCATCGTTAAGGTTTCATTGTTCCAATGGTAATTATATGACAATAAGACCAATACCAACGCATTGGCTCAGGCATGTTAAAGACTCACCGATTCGGCTACTCACACGAACATTTATTGATATTTGGAATCGATCCAAAAACGATCCAACTCTATCTTACTGTATCTATCAGTCCTTCACTTTCTCTCTCTCTCTCTCTCTCTCTCTCTCTCTCTCTCTCTCTCTCTCTCTCTCTCTCTCTTACGAAGCGTATCGTAAATCGAGTCATGTTCTCTCAATCTCCAAATCACACAAACATTTTGTAAGTTTGAGTTCGGGTTGAGTTCGATTTGGTGTGCACTTGGTTTTTGGGGTTTACATTGCATTGCTCTGTTTACTTGAATGCTTTTCTCCATCGATTTTGGTGACAAAAACAAATGGTTCGGATGCGCCACTGCACACTCTCTCTCTCATTTTGACTCACGCACACAATTTAACAATCATCCTGTGTTGACTTTTGTTCTACCCAAAAGTCTTCTTGCAAAAGTTCTCGGGATAAATAAAGATAAATTTGTTAAAAAAAAGAATTTATTTAACAAGTCAAGCGGAAACGGAGTTCGTTCAAGACTCAATGGCAACTGAACGGGAACGGGAATAGCAACGTTCCGCGCCAACAAAATTAAATTAAAGATTATTGCTTGGGCAAATTTGGTACTAAAAAGTGGCACAGCGATGGCGAAATTTATATGAATTATGCGGCTCTTCGACTATTCGTCATCCGAAATGCCGTTGCTTTCGAATTACATCGGTTGAGGAATAAACCAACAATTTATAAAACGGTCATAAAAATTTAAATACTCCTTTTTTCGCAAAAGAAGAATGCCAACAATTTACGCTTTTGACACAAACAAAATAAACGAAGAATGCTTATGTACCGGATGAAAGCGGCTGTGAAGAATAGAAAAAAACCAAATTTAAAGTAAAATTGCAAACGATTGCAACTTACGCAAGCAAAAGTGTCAAAACACTTTTCCATTTGTAGTGTGTGCAGGAACTTGCCGGGGTTCAAAATTCAAAAGTATAGCTGAATTTATGGCTAGCAATAAGAATTCTGATAATATAGAAAGCGCCGCTCTGAATTACATACGGCGAGCATACAAGCGCGCTTCGGAAGTGAGTGAAACAGCGAGGAAGGACAAAATTTGTGGAAGTATTCTAGTGGCTGGAATTCTACACTGTTAAAATGCTCCGATCAAGATCAAACCATTTAAAATCCATATTGTTTCGTATTCTCTGTGCATACAGCTCGGGTGTGCGTGTAATCGGTGAGAGTGTAATCCATAAAAACAAAATTCACACACTGACATCAAGAAAAAAGAGAACTACTTCTTCACAGCTAACGAACTAACGAGCTTAAAACTTTTAAAATTTATTTTATTATTTTTGGTTCAGATTGTTATTACTTTTTTTGCTGGTAGCGCTGCTACTGCTTGCTCTCTCTCTCTCTCTCTCTCTCTCTCTTTTATTCTCATCTCATTTTTATATTCATTTGTGCCGCTTAGCAGTTTCAATTTCTTCAAGCCATTTTGCATTCATATTTCCGTAAGTTATTTGGTGGCAGTATGCTATCGCGTCAGCAAAAGGTCGCATTTCATGTTTTTTTTTTCGATGTTTTTTCCCCTTGACTCTTTCCTCGCTTCGTTACAATATTCTCTCTGTCTCTTTTCTATTCTCCCCGAGTAAGCAACAAAGTTTCAAGTTTGTTGTAGAGTTCACCGGCGACACATAAATTGATTTATATTTCCTTCGAGTTGGTTGCTTCTTGCTTTGCAGCGAGCAAATGAATTCGGAAAACAGCCTCCAGGGTCAATAGTATTATCGTGAAAATGATATTCAACAAATTCAATAGTTTAGTCCTAAAAAAGTGCGGTTCGCCCCCAACCGCCAAAAGCCATCACAATCAGGTTTGCATATGCTGTTGCCACTGCGTATTTATTACATATAAATTTTGACTCTCACACAAAAATTTCCTCTCTTTTTTTCTGCATTTGCAGAGTAGAAAAATTATAAATGGATATATATAATGCGATTGAATGCCTCGAAGCAATAGCAACTGTCGGCAGAAAGAAATAGTATACATTCTTTTTGGGCTGTGTGTGTGTGAGATTCAAGACAGTGTGCCATTTGCCGTGCTGCTTGCATGCATTACGGAATTGCATGCAAATGTTTTGTTAATTATTGCTGTTTAAACGAAATTTACATAATTTCATGTTCTAAAATTGCTGCCGTTCATTTTCATTATTTGAATTGTCACGCATTTTTCTGGCGCTGTGTCTGCTACTGCTGTGGTAGTTGCTGTTGTTGTTCCTTCTTTACGTCGTTTCACAACGAAACTAAAAGTGTGCAGTGGATGTAAATATTTAGCGGAAATTATGATCAATAAGCCATAAAACAAAGTGATTTTACTCACAAAATGATCACCCGAAACAAGAATACATCCAGTGAACATAAACATTCAAGACGAATGTAATTTATCCGTAATTAATATCCATTATCTAGTTAAGTTTAGCTAAAACGATGTATCTGAAGAAGTTGAATGAATTCCGTATGTTTGAAGATGCAATGCATAATAGAAACGATGTGCCGTTGACAAAAACCAAGTGAAATATTACATGCTCGTGCGTCTTTATCTTTTGAAGCGACTTCTTCAATTCAATCCAGACGTAGTCAAAACACCACTAATTAGTGAAACAAAATTCTCGTTACGAATATAAATATATTCTCTATAAAGATCGGGTATTGAAGCTGCCGAGTGAACAAGAGAGGGAGGGAGAACGAGGCAGAAAGTTGAAAACACGAAAAGTAAACATCAACAAACGGATAACAAGATAAAACAAAGTTGTCTGCCCTTCAGGAAAAAATATGTTGGAAATGTATTTATTTCTTTCTTTTCGTTGGTGTATATGTTCTCGCTCTGCCTTCTCGACCATGGTTCTATGATTAAATGAGTAAGTTTTGTGCGAGCACACTTCCTTGTCGGTGCCTATTTTAACGAAGCAGAGCTGTTGGTGTTGGATAGATGCAGAAAGACGTCCTATTCATACGTTAATTTGTAACCAAAAATGTGGTGGAGTAGCTGAAATTGGATAAATGGAGGAAGAAGTCTCGAATTAAGTAGCCATCGACAAATTTTCGGCCCGAAAAGTAAAACTGAAATGGGAAAAATGTGGCAAAACACAGAAACCAATGTACACATAGACAGATGCATGAATGGTGAGCACTTTCGCATCAACTGATACTGTCTTTGTCGCTCACAAATATAATAACGTTCATAATTCGCTTACACTTATGCGTATTATGCTAAAAGTTTGCAGCGACTGGCGCATATATGAGAGTGAAAATATACAGATATGCGGTTGTCTTTGCGCCTACCACAATGGTAAAAATTTCGAACCCTTAACTGAAAATCTTGTACGCCCATTACATCTCGAAAACATTTCCTCATGTGACCTTTTTATTAAACCGAGATAGACAAGAGTCACGCGAAAGAGACAGCGACTTTTCTAATAAACACATGCGTTTATTATTATTAATATAAATAAAGTAATATTATATATGAGCACAAACAGCCATTCTCTTTGGCAAGAGAGTGAAACTGTTGAATGAATGGCGGAAACCAGCATTGGTCTCTTTATCTTATTTAATGAATAATGGCAAAAATGTTTTTGGCCATTCGATTAAATGGGTTGCTTTGAATATGTGTGAGCGCGTGTTTGTGTGTTCAGCACTCAGGCACATTCACACAATATTTGCAATTTCAGTCGTTTGCTCACTCTCTCGCTTCTCGTCTGTCCACATGGAATTTTTCGTGACTTGATATTACTGACGAGCACTTATAAAGTTTCCATACATCGCCGAATAAACGAGTCTCTCAATTTTCATGAACGTGCCACTTAACACACAAGAAGCCATTACGCATATTTTCCTCCTAACTAAATTATCAACACACCATATTTATGTACTAGAAATATGGTTAGTGTCTCGTTATAATTCACATTACATGGCCAACCGAACGTGCAAAATCAGGAGAAAGAAGAAGCATTGCGAACAATAATAAAAACGGATGTACAAAGGCTCTCGCACTGCTGCTGCTACCGCAGTAACGGCAACACCAATGTCAGTACTCGAGATTTTCGATGGGCTTTTGTTTTGTAAATGAAAACAATTCAGCCATTAACTGGCTGCTTTGGCTGATATGCGTGTGTGTTCTCTCTCCCACTGTTCAGAGCAAGCGACTAAAATGTGCATATGAATATGCCGTAAAAAGAACGTGAGGCATGAATAAAATTGAAATTGAAATTAACTAATGATGAACCGTGACGTTGAAACCCCGAAAGCATTAAAATAATAAGAAAATCAGCGCTGCAACGCGCGAATAGCGATAAAACTAATGCCATGCATGAAATCCGGTGATATTGGTTCCGTTCATGTGGTTTGAATTTCGGCTCTTGATCCGAACCGAATCCAGGGTTCACGTGTGCAATCGAAGCGATGCGATGCAACAACAATCCAGTTTTATGATTTCATTGTTTGATATATTTTTTATGTCGTTTCTTTTCTCTCGCTCGATTCTAATTAAAAATTTTGAACAATCATAATATTATTGTGGGTCTCCTTCTTTTATACAGGTAGACTCTTCATCGGCCCATTAAAAATGCGAGTGGTAGAAATATGAATTGAAATTCATTTGAATGAGGGGCTTGATCGTGATTATGTAGCCATAAGGGAGATTTTCAACTATTGTTCCTTTCATCGGTCCAAACAAAAACTCGGAGTAAGAGTGAGCGAATGATTTGACGGAACAACAACAACGTTGGATTGTAGTGACTTGTTGTATTTGGAGTTTCGCTTTACATTTCACATATGGACAATGTGCAGACTCAGCATCCACCGCACAAAAACTACTACTGCCATATGCACTGTTTATTTAGGATTTTTCTGTGTTATGTTTACACTTTAGGCTCATACACGTTTCCATCCGTTCTGAGCGAGAAAGACTCCCAGGAATTTTTATTTTATTTCGAATCACCCCGGAAAATAATGTCAGGCGAGAAAATCAAACGAAACGTGGCAAAATAAAGAGAATGCCCACAAAAATTTGTATGATTACATGTTGTTTTTGGTTTTCTTTTGCTTTGTTCCGATGAGAACACAGTTTGAATCGAAAATATGGAATGCGCCTTGTGGTTTATGTTCGATCTTGGCACTGGCTGACTGCTGCAAGTTGTAAATGAATCGCATCGTTTGAAGTGTTTAACATCATTCGTCGATTGTGACTCATTAATTTGTTATTTTGAAGGTCGGAACTTTGATCGATTTTTCTCTTGTATTTATCATCACTTCAATTTATTTCGTTCATTTTTATTGCGTTCAAGAGTTTTTCTTCGGGTTATGTGTTGTTCGGCTTTTGGTTTGAAAACAAAAGGATATGCAATTCGTTCGTTTTAATGAGATGAAAACGAATGGGACGCTGAACAATAATCATAAAAATCGAATGCTGTTAGGAAAAGGAACTCGGTGAGTAAACAGAATGGGAGGTCAATTAGTTTAGTTATGTTTAGTTTATAGCCGTTGCTATGATATTTTATTTTCCGTTGTTATATTGAAATTGGATTTTTTCGAATCCATAACTCAAAGAATCAGTCAGTTAGGAGCATATTGCGTTAATTTGGCTTTGTGTTTGGCTTGATCGTCCATTGATTTTTATCGGTCTACAGACATCATCGGATTGCATTGTGTTCTGAGTGAAAAGGTGTTAATTTTTCTATTAACAAATTAATTCAATGGCAAATGTTCAACCATCATCGTCTGAAGCGTCATGCATGTTGTGTTTTTTTGTTTTTCTTTGAATTGCGTTGTTTTTTCGGTTGATTTAAACATCAAAAGAATATGACAATGGGCGAATTATTAAATGAATTTATCGTGACAATCATAAATAATTCATATAGTTTCGAGATGGCAATTGGATAAGATCGTTGCAACAGACGGCCGCATGGGTGCATTGGGCTGCGCATAATCCGAAAAAATGTTTATCAAAAAATGATTTTTTTTTTTGTTCCACTAAAGTGCTCTTCATCACACAAATACACTCTCATTCAGGACACACTCTCTCTCTCTCTCATTTTCAAAACTAAATGCAATAAATTGTTTTCATTATTTTTGTTTAGTCAAGAGCGAATGAAAGCGAGTGAGATAAATATGAGCGATTTAAATGTGTATAATGTGCGTAGTTCCCGGCCATTTGTGTTTTACGATCAAGCATGAATGCACACTCAAAGTGTTCAGATGTCATAATGAACGGGCACATTTTCGCTGGAGCGTTTAGGATTCTCGATCTTTATGAATTGATTGTTTAAAAACAAAGCAAACATTGCAGCGGTTCGTTGTTCGATGCTGCGACACTCGAAACAATACAGCCACACATATGATATGCCCGAAAATGATTGAGGCGTGAGGAATTGTGTTATGTGTGATTAACGAAAATTATGGTGAACAATGAAATTTCGGTTTGATATGCTGAACATCAATTGGATTTGTGGCCTATAAGCTACGGTGGGTGAACAGCGATACAATATGAAATGAGCACAAAGACAAAGGGAGCGACAATAGTGGTGCTGTTAGCTCGCATTAAAAGTTGCAGCGAATACAAGGACGAAAAAGGAAAAAAAGTCATACACATACACATGCACACACAAAGTGCTCGTAATAAAATTAATGTAATGCCATTGCCGTGTTATGCTCGACGGTTTCCGTATTCCGCAAAGCCGGTTGGAAACGGTGACACATTCACTCGCATGCAGTCTCTCTCTCTCTCTTTCGCCGCGACAAAACATACGGATCGATGCAAAAGTGTACGCATTAATGCCATTTAACGCAATGTGCTGAACTCAATATGCTTCGTATTTTAATGAAATCGATTTTTACGCTTTAATTTTTATTTGTATGAGTTTCTTTGCACTATTTATAATAGTGTAATGTGTGTGTATATGCATTTGCTTCGGAGCACGTTTGCCGCCATCGCTCATTCCAACTCTTGGAGTTGCCTTTGTCAAACTCAGGGCACGAATGGAATGAGTTCAGCTGCAATTGTGGTCCATTTTATCTTTTGTATTCGAGCTTGAGATACGAAATGCAATTCGAGCGAGCGGAGCGCCCGGAATTTTAAAACAACACTCTAGAGGACACATTTTTGAGATGTTATGTTTTAAGTGAGTGATTCTGATATCGTATCCGTATGTAGCTTAAGTGAAATGTACAGCCAAAGAGAGAAAGAGAGAAAGCGACACAGTCGTCACAGCACATAAATTTTGAATGCGTCGCGTCCAACACACAATTTTTTAGTAAGTGGCTTTTCTAACGCATTTCGGGGTATATGATCGAAAATAAAGTGCACATTTGTGCGAGTGTCGCGTCATTGAATAATATTTTCTCTTGATTGTTGCTACCCTTCGCTGCCACGATGTGGCAGATGACTGTTCAGGTCTGAATACAATTTCAGCAGAACTCATATGTACTACACGTTATAGGTGTTAGGTCATAAATTAGTAACACAAACACCATAGACTTCAAAAATATACCGCGCGCCGCAATCCGGACCTCACGAATCATACCCGCTATTTGGACCGGCGCGCGACTCCACTCTCTTTCTATCCCCCTCACTTCCTCTCCCCCTCACTTCCTCTCCCTCTCTATTCCATTCGATTGCTAGCACCCACTACACAAATGCAACTACGAAAAATGTTTTAATTTAATTGGATGTCGTCATACGTATTTTGTGCTCGATACACAAGCACATACAGTAAACGCACGACTGCTAGCTACTGCAATTTAATGTTATCTTTTGACCTTATGTTATTTGTGTATAATTACCGCCGGTATCCAATTAAATACTCTTCGCTTACATTTTCGCTCGTCGAGCAGTCCCATTCATCCCGTTGGATAGCGTCTTGATCGTCGCACAGTTTTTTCGCTTCTTTGTTCGATTTTTTTTCGTTTTCGTCCGCCGCATTCCATGGAAAATGCGCTATCTGAAGTACTTAAGGTTTTTCAAATGTCAGCACATCAGTATCTATATTTGCCGAGCTGCTGCAATTTGTGGAATGAACAAGTACATGCGGCAAAGTGGATTTTAGAAAGTTCGAGTTGATTTTGCTAAGTGTTAGAAACCAAACAACTTTATCGTAAGTAATTAAAGAAAGTTGAAACTTTTATCCACATGCACAAATACTCATCGACCGGAATGAACTTAGCTTCGACTAAATGGCAAAATTGAGTGAGAGTGAGAGAGTCAGACAGACGCAAGCACACTCAAAGAGTGAAAGATAATCCAATTGGGGCTAAAATGCAGTGGCACGAGCGCGTGGTCGTTGAATGACAATCGAAATAGAATTTCCATTCAATGCATTTTAATTTGCAAATAACAATTAGAAGTGGCGATGGTGTTGGTATCTTGTGTGAGTGCACGTCATCAGCTGAAGTGTCGACAAAACGATAACACACCGACAAACACACACTGTTCATGGAAATCGAATGGAAAAACTCAGCAGCAGGAGTAAAATCAGCAGATAAATTATGGAAAAGTGGATTTATATCGGTGACGCGTTGTTCGTTATTTTAGAAAAATCATTTAAACTTTTTTCATTGCATAAATACAGCAAATGAATGACAAAGAAATGAAAAACCACTTGAGTTTAATTACTATAATGCTTTTTGGAAAAATGCAACAACTCCTTATAGACTATACCGAGAAAAGTCCGTAAGTTGGGAGTATGAACGAAAGACGAAAAAATGCACTCATACAACTGATTGCATTGTTTCGCTCTAAACGTCAAGAGGCAACAATATTATTGGATTTGCACTTGGGCCATGAACTGGATTAAGTTTTTTAAGTAGCAATTCAATAAATGGTTGTATTTATTTATTTGCACAGTTTAATTTCTGAGAAAAAGAGAGAGATTCGAACCAGCTTCTGCAGCCGCCAGCCACAAACCCATTTTAGATGCATGAATTTACGAACCAATGTACAATCTGCCAATGGAGTGCGCTCTTTTCGGATTAAACAATAAATATCGCTTTTGAACGTACGCGCATTTTATATTGGAATTTAAGTTTTAAGTAGCTACCATTTACAGCGCATATTTGCGCTCTTTTGTTCACACAGGTCGCCATTCAAATTGAGGCAACGATTGAGCTGTGCGACACAAACAGCCATAGTACTTAAAATCCGAAGTGAAATAATTGTAAACAGTGAAGTAATGAATGTGTATCGTTTAATTGCATTTTGGTGTTTATTATCGTTGGATTCATATTTTATACAAAAATATCAAAAACTAAACGCGTCAGACGGAAAGAGAACGAAAGAACACATAACTTTCAAGTGCATCTGTGACTCGTTCGTATAGCACGGCTTCTACATCGAGAAGAATGGGTAGTAAAACGACCATATAAATAGTGTAAACATATAAAACGAATTCATTCGAAATGCAAACGAAGTGTTTTTGAGCAACAAATACAAAAAAATCAAACAATCGGTCTTTCATTTGCTGCTTCGAAGCGCTGAACTCGCTCGCGGCCAACAATTTTTCCAATTTTCAATGTTTGAGTTTCAATCGGGTGTGCTTATTTCCGTTCTCGCGCACGTTAGACCCGAGAAAAAAACACATACACACCATTTCAATGAAAGCAATTAATCTTTTTGCCGCGCTTTATTTGCTTTGAAATCGAAATTCACCTTTCGCTCGACGCCATCCATCATCATTTTTGGAATTAAAAATAATAAAAGTGTCCCGATTCAGAGATAAATATGGGTTTTCAGTTTTGTAGCATACCGACGCAATGATTTTTTTTTTTTTCGAAAATATTGTAAATATTGAATCGACGGGAATAAAATGATTAATTTTGTTTATCAGAGAGAGGATCGTATCGCACCCGTAGATGTATACCAATTTTTACCGTCAATTTGTTTTCATCGTCAACACGCTATTGATTTATCCTAAAAATGAAAAACTTATTACAAACAGCATGGAACACACATTCTTCCTGTCGTCGCGCTCCCACAAAAGTGCATTGGCCCCCGTGCATGAAACGCAACACTTATCAAGATAACAACGTGTTATTTTTCACAATCTCTTTTTGTGTCTGGCATTATTACTTCGATGATTTTTATGACAAGACGTGTTACAATTTTTTTGGTGGTGCTGACTGTTAACATTATGGAAAAATCGCTTCGAAAATACATTTCACAAAAGATCTATGGAAATTGATAAGAATTTGTGGGGAATTTTTCTGTTGAATCGCAGTCATTGCGTACAAATAAGCAGCTTATCAACAGCAGTCGATATTGTATATTCACTTAATACTTCATTATTCTTCGATTTTCCATCCATTCAATTTTTTCTGCTCTCCATCAGACAGATTCTCTGCATTTTCAATACTGTATTTTACATATTTTCCACATTTATTACAATCACCATCACACACATTGATTTCATTGAGTTCCAAGAACTAGTCGATAAAATGGTGATTTTCGAACGGTAGTGCGCTCACACTTCTGTACTATTACTAGCCACGAACCTTACTCACAAGTTCAAAAATACAGCTTTTTCATGCCATTTCAAGTCAATAAAAAACGATTTTAAAAGTCGACTCACTTCCATTATTCCTTTGAATGAATGAATTGGTTGCTTGATACACATTCGTTGTCATCATCGTTGTTATTGGCGTCATTTTTTACTATTCCGTCGACGTGTGTGTTAGTGTGTGCGTAGAATTCGTTTCTCATGCTTCGTTATGCTCTCGCCTTAAATGTGAGTCGAATTCATGTGTGACATGTGTGTGAAGTTTTCAGAATATTTTAAATATAAATTTTTCGATTTATGGCAAATCTATGCAAATGAAAATTCAAATTTCATTTCATTTCCGATGATTTCCTAGTGCAAAGGTACACATTCTCACACTGCTCTCGTGCATAGTGGACGTCGTTGGCAAGCTTCATCATGCACATTTACATCATATGAAACAACGATTTGAGGTTTTATTTATGTACTCTCTTTTTCAAAACGTATTGTTTATTTTGCGTTAACGGTTGATTGGAAATTAGAAATGGATAAATTCCATGTTATTGATAGTTTTTGGTTTTATTTTTATTTTGTCATTTACTCATCTGCCGATACATTGAATGCTACTCGTCGTTGCTGTTCGAAATGTGTCCACACAATGAGAATTTATGCAAATTAATTGGTTTTTGTTTTACCATTTAAATTCGATTAAGAAGAACCCAAAATAATTCATTTATTCATTGATTTGACCATATTTCATCGGACCATTCGATGTTGTTCGTGTAAAATATGGTCCGGTCAATGCATTCGGACGCTTTGTCCCGGTTTAGGAAATAGAAAATCCCCGATTGGTTTTCAATTTTTCCGGTATCAAAATCCAATATTCATGATTAATGCTGGCCGGTAATACTACGATAATGAGCATTTTGTAAAGGAAGTTGCTCCTTCTTCCTCATCATTGTGGACGGTGGTCTATGTGAGTGACGCAGGCACACCGAGTGAAAAAGTCGCAAGCCTACACATACATGAGATTTCGAAACTTTCATACATAGGTGTGATCCAAAGAAGTGAGGTATAGTTGGAAAGCCCTTGGGCCATAGATTCAGAAAAATCATGGACATTTGAAAATCCACCTCCCTATACCCTAGTTATGAAAATGTGACCCAATGATCAACGTGTCCAACGTTACAATGACAAAAGAATTGCGGTATATGTCATAGCTGTGTGTAAACTTTATATATTAATTTCATTGCTATCCATGTATTTTGTGGCACAACATTTGATATAATAATTTTGTGTTTTGTATTCACTTGCGGAACTAGAATTTACCACGGAAAGAGGTTTTTTATTGTATAAAACTTTCAGTGCATTTATCCTCATCGCCACAGTAGACGATGGGGGTTGCTGTATTGCACTCCTTTTGTCTATTTTGTTGCATTCGTCAGCTAGACACCGCAACACAAATCCGCTACCATTTATAAGAAATACAAATAGAAAATTGTTTCAAAATGCGATGGCTTCATGTTTACGTTGTTGTTTTGTGTATTTGATAGCGATCGAAATTGGATTCTTCGATGCGCACTGCACACAACGCGCAATTCAATTCGGAGAACATACGGTTGAAATTTATGAACCTGAATTGTGCATTTTTTCCGGTCTTCTCGATGTTTGGGTTTGGAAGTCCACATGTGTACGACACGATGAGACGCATGTAAATATTTGAACAAGTGTCTGTTGTTGCTGTTTTTAAATACAAAACATAATTTATGAAGCAAAATAGAGATGGAGGAGTATCTATCGATATGAAACGGGACAACACACACACACACACTGGCTGCACCATGGAAATGTAGCTGGAAGCTAGTTACATGCAATAACAATACGTTTCATTTGCAAATAGAAATATGAATTGGTTCCATATATGCGAAAGGCACTTTTTTCTATGTGTGCGCGTCCGTGCTACTCCGTGCCCGGGTTTCGGCTCAAAGACTTTCAAATTCTACAGCAGCAGCAGCTGAAAAAAAGCAAGCTACTGGTGCTAGCGGGAAGCAGGAACTGAACTACCACATAAACATTTGAATGCCAATCGGAAACATTGTTGTGTGACATTTGAATGTATCGGACGTGCTAGAGTTGGATATAGACATTGAAAAAAGCCACTAGTTTTATAAACGTCTACATTATGCCATTCGGAATGTAAACATGCACACACGATCTATATTGTGTGTCACGCCGTGTTGCGCGCACAGCGAAAGACACGAGAGGTGACTTGCTGACATTTCGATAATAATAGTGTCGTCTCATCGTCATTTTTTCGTCAATTCCACTGAATTATTTATGCGGTGCTCTTCGAACTTCTGAACGACTAAAGACTGCATCTCAATGGCGTTTTTTGCCGACTGTCTATTGTTGTAGCGTTGCGTTTTTTTTTTGACACGCTTAGCATGAATTTTCAATGAAATGGATTTCACCGTTGCTCGTCATCCGTAAATCTAAATTAAATCTACGAACATAATTAATTCTGAACTTTTTTATTCTCAGGAGGCAGGTCTGGATGAAAAAAAGGGAATATCTTCTTCAGAGGTACTGTATTCCGAACGGTATTTCAGTCGGCACATTGCATAACCGGAAATCAAGTAAAAGGATGCATAGCAAATGGACAATTGAACTTCTGGCATGCGGCTAGACAACTTATTCTCCATTTTCGATCGATAAAATCAAGAGCATTTGAAGTAGCAACCGCTCTTCTTCTTCACTCGGTATTTCTGTTGTAGCCACCGTCGAAGCACACTCAACCAAAGAAGGAATGGAAATGATTCCACGAAAAAGTCAATTAAAACGTTTTAACTTGCTTTCTGCTGTTAGAAACTATTCCGAATATTTGGATTCGGCCAGTCGATATTGGTCACACAAATTGCTTTGACTACGACACGTCGGATATGTGCATGGAACGTTTGGTTCCGCTGTTATTTCGAATACGCACCAAGTTTTTGGATTCTATGACATGTGACATGTTGATAATTAAATTTTCAGAAATAATTCTCGCCAGCTATGTTCGGCATGGGCTAAGCGAGAGTGAGAGAGCTGGGTTGACACACCGAAATGGATTTTATTTACGCGTCAGCTGTATCTCATCATTCCATATACATACATTGTTGGGACAGTCGATCCAAACTGTCGAAACTAGAAAAACAATTTATGTTTTTGGTTGACTTTTCTGTATATGTGTGTGTTTGCCTTTGCGTACGCTGCTTGGAAAAGTGATTTATATTGTTGATTATACAGAATATACATTAATTTATTAGCAGCGACAACCAAAAAAGACAGACTGAATTGATTTCTCTCTGCTCGGGTCATTTTCGCTTCATCAATCTAATGCTCGAATGCGAGCCATCAAAGAAATATTAACTCATGTATAATAATTTGAATTGAGTCTATTTCGACTCGTCCCACGAGCGTGTATTTATCTTAAATGATCACTTTTTTCGAATTACAAAACAATATTTCTTGAGCGATAATTAAGATTTTCTGTGTAGAACATGTTCTGTTCTCACCACATGCATTAAATCAGCTCGCCGTTTAATAGCACCGTTTGGAATGTGATTTTAATTAAGTTTTGTGCCTACGCATACGCAATCAATGAAAATGCCGATGGAAATTTTTCGGGTAATTCAATTAATTAGCGAGACAAGCAAACGTCGACCTGGCAAAAAGAGTGACACATAACTGAAGCGGCGACGTTCCTCTCGAATAGATGGCAATGCTTAGCATTGCGAAATCTACACGAAACAACGCAACGTAAACAGGAAGCTAGGCGTCTAGTGTTTGTTCACCAAAATAACCGATCGAATTGGCAAAAATAGAACCAACCGAAAATATGTATGCAAAACAGCAAAAAAAAAAAAAGAAAATTCATCTACACTTACCTTTGTTTCGCTGAATTACAATAGATCGCCTGAGAGTTTAGCAGTTACTTAAAAATGCGCGGTTATTCATCCGATTTATTTATATCAAGTGACACTTGAAAGCACCACGGTAAAACTCGGTCGGTGTTAAAAATCAATAATGGCATGTGCTTTGCGTATACTTTAATTGTATTTGATATTTGTGTATAGAACGTTTCTTGAGCAATTTATATTGAATTCGTCTTTGTCTTTATTTGTATCACTTGACTTTCAATCTTCCTCTTTGTTTCACAAAACCCGCTTAAATTGTTTCAGTTCAATTTTCTCACACTCACAAACGGTGCTGCACGGCACGTTTTTTTCGTTTTGTTTTCCGTTCCTCCGATTTTCGATTAAAGTGTACGAAATCTGAGTTTCGTGTTGTTTGACATCCCAATGAAAAAAATCCGCTGGAAATAAACAAATGATTCGTTTTAGATGTATGGTTTTTCAATTTGCAAAGCGGTTCCATCGAAAATCCGTACCAATAGGACGCACACGGAACTGAGGTTCGAGAGAGGGACGAACTGTGTGAACACTACCTTTCACTGGCGCACATACATGTGAGCAAAATGGTGAGAATGTTGGAATATACAATTTATGCTGTGAATCGTTTTCGTTGTTGCGATTTAAGATTTGCGATTGTCAAATAGATGGATGGTTCCTTTTTTGACTGTCATCCAATTCACATGCATATTCCATCCATTTCTCATCCACTCTCGTCCCGTCTCTCTCTGCCAATATCTACGTGCAGCCTTTAAACAACCAATTTAAATAAGTATCACGATTTTCTCGATTCAACGGTACAGAACGCGTGCTCTTTCGAAGGCGCGCATCCCAGTTCAAGACCAAGAATCAACAAGCAATGGAATGAACATGGAAAACACTTTGCCAGTTTATTTGTTGTTCGTTCGTAAGCGTACACGGTGAAAAACACACATTATCGCAACGAAATAGATGCTAATCCAACAACATGTTCACTTTTTCATGCATTTCGTTTTATGGAAGATCAAATTAAATCCTCACACCAAATTTCAAAGCCTCTGCTAAACGCCATTCGAAGTCTGAACCAGCGCTCGCCGATTTTTTTTTTTTTACTTTGCGTTGTGTTTTCTGTATTTTCCACTCAATCTTCGGCGAATCATCGATTGATTCGAGCATAGTTCCGCAAAAAGATTTAATTGGCAACAAATGTTACACATTTTGTTTATTTATTTTTTCGTTTCCACTTCCTCGTCATAAATCACTTCAGCTTATGTTTAACATGTCCGAAATCCAATTGTGTTGTGTAATTGAAAGAGTTTTTCGTAGCCCTTTTCACGCAATTTCTCTTATTCTTTTTTTTCGCTTTTTTGCTCCCAATTTAAATTTGGCGAATAAAATGTATGTGAAGTGCAGCGAACAGTTTCAAAAAGGTGGAATCGCATAATTTGATCTGTCAGAAACAAAAGAGTGTGGCCGAGAGCAGAAAAGCCTCAGCTCAAATTAAATCACTTGACATGGACGGTGGAAAATTATTTCTCCGGCACTAAAATCCTTGTCTGTTTTTGAAATGAATTGTCCGCCCAGCAAGACTTCGAGCCGAATCGAAATCGCTACTCAACTAAAATCGTATCACAAATATAATATTCTCATCAATCATTTCGGAAGGTCGTTAGTTCACATGCACAATTTGTTTGATTGACTAATACATGAGCATCAGTGTATTGTATTTTTAAAGATTCTAATATACTGAAAATTCCCAAATGTATTTATTAATATCTTTTTTTCATATTTAATACATAGTAATTTAAATAGCTGAAATAACACTTAATTGTTGTAATAAAATACAAAAAACTGCATAAAATGTTGTGCAACACTAATAAACATACTATGCTAAAAAACGTGTTTTTTAAAGGTGGGCCCAAACTTTCGACGGAGAGGGTGTATGAAGAAATTTAATGTACCTGAACCGAAGGTTTTACACATGAGTTCATCTCAAAAGCAATTATCACCTCAACAACGGAACAACGCATACGTTTACGTACATAAGGATGCACAGTCCGTAGCGATGGTCATCGCCATCGAAAGCAACAAAAACCAACTCCCAAGGATTTATTTGCGTTCGTTTATCGCTTCGTTCATTCGTACATTTATTGCTCATCACATAGACTCTGGCGGTTGATTTGTTATTCCCTGGCAAACACACATTTGCACGAAGCGCAACATTTTTTGTCCGCACAGGATTTTCAATTGGTCAACTGGAAGCGTTCAGTTGGTCTTATAAATGAAAGTATCCGAAAACACACACCACATATAATCGATAACAACATAAGCTCATGATAAAAACTCAATAATCTTCCGAATCGAGGAGAATATGCGTGCACACACGTTTTTTGTGGATTTTCATTCCGCTTTTGCTCTTACTTTTGATTTTGCACATCAAGAGCATCATATTATGCTAATCGTGGCCGTGTTCTACGTTTATTTAATCGTAACTGGGAATGGCTGATAAAACGATGCCACGATATCGGTTCAGTACGCACGCGCGAATTTCTCAAAAAACGGGACACAACGTTATTCCATCAAGATGGAGACATACATCTAAATTGAAAAACCCAACGGCATTTGAACGACTGGAAGGTGCCCTTTCGTCTGTTCAATGTGTGATAAACTAAGTATGAACGATCTTCCTGAGCTAATCGATCTCAACAGCGTAATGGGATTGAAATTGACATTCGCTCTTTATTATGGATGTTAGTGTAATGAGATTAAAGTGCATCCAATTGGCATATCTTCATTAAAACTTGTTGTTGGGGTCTATTTTGTAATTTGATGCGTAAATAAAGGTTTCTTACGCACAGATACTGCTTAAAGATTTGTTAGAAAGCAATTTGAAAGAAAATTACATAAGCACCAGGATTCAACATAAAATCGAACAGACGACCAGTTGGAAAAAAAGGAATTAATGGAGTTCGCGTGTGCTGTTTCTCACTTTCAAAAATTGGTTGATTGAAAAATCTGTTGATTTATTGATTTCACTTAATTGTTTGCTTGCGGATGCAAACATAAAAAAACATCGCTTAACGTAAACAGAGAGAAAAGGTAACGAAAACATGAATTTGGATGCGCTGGTACGAGGAATGAGCGCAGCATATGCACAGGCAATAAACTGAATTTTTTACACTCAATTACACACACACAAACACACACACACACACTTTCACAATGGTTTTGAAATGTGAAGAAACAAATAAAAGTGGGAATCAAATGCGAAAAATTGTCCCGGAGATAAGTGACTGAATAAGTAACCAGAAAAAGAAAACGCTTGTTGAGTGCGGGCTAACTAGCAGACGAAAGGTTTGATTTTGTAGTTGTTGTTGCTGCTGTTTTGTGTGATGCCAGCTAAAATTATTGTTCGGTTTTTTGGGTTTTCGTGTATTTGTTCCGCATATTTACACTGTGCCATCTCACAATCGGGCCAATATAATCAACAGTCACGAACCAACAACTTCTCATTATTCATATCTTTTTACTGACGCTATTTTCTGTACTCCGTCTCGTTGATCGGCCCTTTCTTTCGTCTTCGTGTTGTGTGTGTGTTTTTTTGCTGTTATTTTTTTGCATTTCGTTTGTACATTTTCACGAAGCGATTCGTAAAGTTCTCAAGAAATATTTGTATTCATCGGAATTGAACAAACAGAACGACAATGACGACGATGGTTGTGCGCGGCTGAGACAGAGACCTATTAAACCGTGCAATGAGAATTGGCATCAAGAAGTCAAAATGTTCTGAAATGACTGGCTATTTATTGCTTCATAACATTTGCCTATCGGGCTCTTTCGCTCTCTTTCTCGACTTTTTGTTTATTCATTCACTTTGCCATGCATTTTTACACTTGGTGCTGTTGGTTTTTTTCGCTGGTTGTTAAAACTCGCGGTAATTGTTTTCGCCGTTATTTATCTTTGTTCGGTTTTGCGCGCGCGAATATTGATTGTTTGCTGGTGCTTTCAAGAGAGTATCGTTTGCGAGTGAGAAATTAACGCTGCCGGCTTTCAGTGATAAATGTACACTCACCGTATTACATGTGAGAATATGTATGCCGAAAAAGACAGTAGAAACAGATAATCTCGGTTAAAAAGATCGATTACACAATGCTTGTTAAATCTCATCGCTTTTTTATCTCTTGTTTCGTTTTGTTTATTTTGTTACATTTCATTGCATTCGGTGTGTTTGTTTTCTTCTCATTTAAATCGAGTATGTGTGTTGTTTCGCCTGTTTTAATATCATTAAATGCTTAACACCTTTTTGTGCGGAACGAATGAACGAGTGAGCCAGCTGATTTTCGATTGCAGCCCAATTACACTGTTTCGCCGTTTATTTCCACAAACACACGATTTTGTGCCTTTTATATTTTGTGCTTAAATGGTTCCCCATTCTTCCCGATTTCTCTCTCCGCTGATTGCGACTTTAATGAAATTGTATTTTTTTAGCAGATTAAAATCAAAATTTATTACTACCCAAAAAACAATAATATTTTTGCATGCGTATCATATCACTCTGTGGAATAAAAAGTAGCAAAACTCACAATGAAAAATAATTGGTAATCCGGGAATTTTGTTGATCAATTAAAATGCAGTTTTTGCAGAACATTCGTTATGTTCCAGCTATACCGTTTTAGCTGTCTCTTTTTTTCTCGTTTTTTGCGTTTACAATCCTCTCGCAAATATAAATCACACGAACGAACCTTTTCTTTTTCGCAAATCACAATCCTGATTTTGTTTCGTCCTTATAAAATTTGATTGTTTTTCCCATTCACTTTTGTTTTTAGTTTTCTGTAATGAAGGAATTATGTTGTTGCGGTTGATTCTTTTTAATTCTTTGCACTCTCCAATTATTCACTCCAAAAAAAAGGGAAAAAATACGAGAGCTTCCCACACTGAAAGAAATGTTCCGTTATTAATTGTCCATCGGCTATAAAACAGATAATTGTATATTAAAATGCTTCCTTGCATAAATGTTTTTTCATCAGTCATTCACTTTCGAAACACACATTCGTTTGAGAATAGATTTGTTCGGCGTGCGCCGACTTAAACGCACAAAAACGATAATTTGTTTGGATTTTTCTGTGATCTCTCGACCACACGTCAAGATACAAACAAATAAATTCACTGAAATGCACGCGCGCGACAATAAACAGTCTATCCTCGTCAACAGTTCCAAACAAACTGAATCATGTTGTTCATTCCAACAACGATGGGTAAAGCAGCGACCGTCGCTCCATTCAGAATGATATGAGCTGAAGCGCGGCTCGTTGTTGGTATTTTTGTGAGCGCCTATCGAGTCAGTTGAACATATTGTTTGCCCGAACTGGTCGCTATGAGAAGTGAAGCCGATGCAGCCAGTGGCAGTGACGGCAACGGCTCTCCACACACTTCTCCGATTGCAGTCTACCTTTGCTTTCGTTTCGAGTTAACACATGTCCGATATACTCAGCAGCATCGCCTCCGCTATTTTTGTTTCGTGTGCTATTGAACTCAGCAAACGGAGGGGAAGCGACAGCGCGAAAAGAGTATCTATGCATTGAAAGCGGGGAAGTGCGCTCAGGATACATGCGGAGTGAAAGAGACGAATCGAATGTCGTAGTATCATTACAAACATTTTTTTCCGATATGATGAATGGATTTTTCATACTGTGCGCCTCTAGCTGTGCTCGGCTTTATTCTGCTGAACTGCTCCTTCGCTCGTTTCACGGTTCGGATTTATTTTCGATCGATAAAGGATGGAGCACACTTTCTATTGCTGTTTACCTGGATGATGACGATGACGACGAGAAGGTACTATCGCCGAGTTCTTCATTTTCAACTTCGATTAAATATTAATTCGCTTCGAATAGTCCGATGGCGCAACGAAAAATGACGCAAAAGCATATGTTTCTTTATTCAGTGCAATTGCTTGTGCCACCAGAATAAATACTCCTTTAGATTCAATGGAAAGCATAGTTTCTCATAAACCCAAAACTCGCAATCACATAAAGCGATTCACATGGATTTATTTGTGCTATTATCTGTTTCGTAGTGTTCGGAAAGCGACTATTTCAGGATTCGAGCTCAGCACAGCATGCAATAGCATTCCCCATTATTTAATATGAATTATTATTGCATTTGCGAGAATGAGAGCACATCGCGTTTTACTCCAATTCAGTTTAGCGGCACGGATACATTTATTTCTAGCTTATTTGCTGTAATTATTTCGTTTTTATTGCGCGGGAGCTGTGTGTGTGTGTGTGTTTGTCCGTTTTTAAGTGGATTCTGCGATTAAATTAAGAGGATTTCTGCCGCCATCCCGCGCTCTGTATCTCTTTCACTGAAATCAAAATGATTAAAATTCGAAATCATGAATAATTCTTGTTGTTAAGTTGATTTCATTAGTATCAAATTCGGACTTGATCTGATTTTGAGCTAATTGTAGAGCGTTTCTCGACTTTCGACATTTTGTACGTTCAATAGAAAGATTTCGGTAAATAAACATTTAAATCGAACGTTCGAGAAAACTGAGAAAACGTAAGACTTAGTTTTGGTATTTCGTCTCGTTGTTGAGGTAAACTTCAGCACTTTTGAGGTTGAAAATCCTAAAATATCAACATTTGACCACAGTCCTAATTTGATTAACTCAAAAATGTGTGCGCTTGGTTTCTTTGCTCTCTTCTCCCTCTCTTTCTATCTTTCGGAATTCTTCACTCCTCTCTTGGAATGCATCTACAAAAGTATAAATATTTGAGTATGTCCTCGGGTTTTAATTTTACTTTTCAATTTGAATTTGTAGCGAGCATGAAAAAGAAGAAGCGATTAAAAATTGTAGCATTTTGTAGCCGGAAGGCTACACCACTCTGAACATTTCTGGGGTAAGTTATTAAATTAAATCTTTTGTTGCTGGTATTGGCCGTGAGTGAGCGTATCCCAATGTCATGTCCCGATGTCATCTGGGAGCCGCAGACATTTCAACAAACAGAATACAAAATATTATGATAAACTTTCCGCTAATTTACATTCACCTGGCAAAAACTTTGCACTTTTCAACTCAAACACACACGAACACAATAATTTTGTTTTGGAGCTGTGCTGTGTGCAGTTACTCGAGGGTGTTGAAATTGAAAGAATTTGGTGATTAACAGAGACTCGAACGCGAACGCGACCACGAGCACTCTCTTGAGCTCCGAATGCTCGGAAAGACGACAAAATAACATGCAAACTTATTTGACAATCAAATGGTTGAGAATTTGGAATTAAAATGTGAGACAGAGCGCACCGCAGAACGAAATGTCATAAGTGGGCTTCACTCTGTTTCAAAGCACCGCCAGTCGCGTGCAAATCGAAAGCTGAAAAGGAGTTGACATCTAAGGGATAAGAAGGGAATGTAACGCAATCAAGAAAATTATTCATCATGAATCTGAAATGCAAGATCGAGCTCAAAGCGCTTATGTGCCAAAAAGTGAAGAGAATAAAATGTATATTTGAATGAATATTTTCGAAATACGCAGACCATATATCTAGCGTGTACATATCGGAAGCGAACGAATTTGCGGCAGTGAAGATATCTTTCGATTTTTCGTCTCTCTTTCTTTCGGCCTTTTAACTGAAAAACTGATTTATGGAATGGAAGCAGCCAGAATGAGAGAGAGAGAGAGAGAGAGAGAGAGAGAGAGGAGCTAAGACTCGGCAAGCATACACTGGCAATCGAACAACTGATTTACTATTTCATATTCAATGTGGAAATTTTGGAGAATGTGTAACAAAATGTGTGCAATTGTACACCGCTTGTTCGTTCGCTCGCGCCAGCCAGGGCCAAGTCATATCGCATCGAATTAAATTTAAATTAGTTTTGCAAGTAAAATTGCATGAAAATGGTTTGAATACGGAATATTATAAAATAAATTTACTTTTAATTGAATTTTATGCGATAAACTATTTTTTCGCTTTCGTCCCTCTCTCTTTTTATCCGTGCCACTCAGTTTGTGTCTGCTCTACTTTGATGTGTGTATGAATTCCAGTTTGTTTTGCGTCTTCCTAACCATAGAACGGAGTCGTACTAATTGCGAATGGGTTCATGAATATCAATTTTCTATACATTGTATTGACAGAGACAAAAAAGACAGGAAAAGGAACACGCGCACACACAACCAATCGGAATGACGATGACGAGTGTGATTGAGTTGCATATGAAGCGACAGAGACGGAAAACCCAGTACTACATTTAAATTCACTTACCTATTGGCACGCGGCAAGTGCATTGCAACGTTCGAAATTTATAACCAATTGTAGGATCTATTTATATGCAAGCTATTATGAAAGCATCATACATATAATAGAAATGAAATTATTGAAAAACATTCACATTGCAGGCAAAGACATCGATTCTACTAACACAGTAAATGGTTCTGAACAAAAGTTTATATCAACAATCTTGCGGAGCACTAGACACTGTAGACAGAGAGCGAAGGAAAAAGAGAGAGCGAGAGAGAGGGATAGTGAGCGAAGAATAAATTGATAGAATATTGGAGCTACGTGACGATTTTTCAAACTTCAATTATGGTATCTAAAGTTTACCCTATTGATTCGTTGAACACAGAAAAAGCCGTGTTCTAAATGCTCTGCCAAGCGATACAAGGATGCGATCAGATGAAAGGGAAAAACACCTTCATCTCCAATATCGGATATAGACGAGCAAATCGCACTAAACATATCACTAGAATGTTGATATATGTTTATCTTGAATTTGCGTACATTGAACATTTTAACTATTTGAGAGCGACAGTGAGAGGGTGGTATAGAGTTGATGCAAATCGAGAATTTACCACACAATGCTTCTTTCATTGATTGAAATTCAGTATTCAAGAATCGTAGTTTTCCGGTGCATACGGCATGCATGAAATTGTTATAAATATGATTATCTTGTAATCAGATCGGTTTACTTTCTCACTATTTGCGTGAGCATGAACAATGAGCATTTACATGTACAAGTTTGCTGTTGAAATTTGTTTTGATAGAATTTTAATTTATATTTCATGAAAATGAGGAATTCAGTTAAAATCACAACCATTTTGGCATGAACCAAAGGCGATTGGAATTTGAAGTTGATTATTTTAATATGTTCAAGGATATGCTTTTCAATCACATCCATAATCAAGAACGTGCTTTCAAAGCGTTTATTTATTCAAATACGTACGATTTCATTTTTTTTAAATATTTAAAGAAAATATTAGAATTGAATACAAAATTTAAAATTTCTTTTGAGAAAAGCATTAAAAATGTCGAAGGTAGCAAAATTCTTCGTCAGCGAGATTTAAAAATTGTATTGTATGAATATATGAAACAAAATGTCAGTAATTTGAATGCTTGCGAGAAAAAATGGACGGTGTCCAGATTGTTTCGTATCGTATCATATTCAAATCAGTTGGACAGGTGCAGAATCAGCTATAAATGGGTTTTTGTTCGGTTGATGCACATTTGATGTGGTTTGCATGGATTTATATCCACCCTTTCGACTGAACGAAACGGAAAATATTGCAAATAAAAACGGGACAAAATTTCGTAGACGAACGGTACAAGAGAAGTTAATAAAATCAAAGTGAAATACCCATATATCACGTCTGGCGACGGGATATGCAAAATATTATTATTTTTTCTCGCCAGCATATAGGAATGCTTGTCAAACGAAAATAATGGAAAAAGCGGCCGTCACGTATAACTTGTGGACTTCTGCTGGCTTTGCTTAAATGAGTGCTACTTATTTGTCATATTTTTTTTGTTTTTTTTTTTTTTTTTTGTAACTTTAGCAGGAAGACGAAGTGAACTAAAGCGAAAAAAACCTCTCATTTCATTTCACTCAAATGTAAATTGAAAAGTTTATGTTTTTCACCACTCAAGTCTAGCCCATGCTTTCACATATACTCATTATTGTTATCAAAACGTGTTCGCATTAAAAATGCTATGCATACAAAAGTTGAGTTTAGGTGCTTTTGTTGCACAAGTTTTATGCTTGTTGGATCTCTGGCAAAAAGAGATCCGAAGAAGAGCGGCAGGAAGAAAGACAGTCACAGAGTGAGCGGGCGAAGAGGCAAAATTAGGTTAACGAAAATTAAAACGAAAAATAATATTTACTTTGTGTTCAGCGTGTGTGTGTGTGTGTGAGCGGACGGCGAGGAGACGGGCAAATTGAGTTTCTTGTTTATGTGAATGTGAAGTATGGAAGTTTACTCATGCTTACAACCATTTGGTTTGTTATTCTTTTGAAACAAGTTCGCTTTGCTCTCTTTTGTCCACTGGTTTGAGTGTCCGTTGATTTACCTTTTCGATTAATGTTTGTATGTGTGCGTGTTCATTCTGGTTGTCTCACGTTTTCAATCTAAATTCTTTCCATCTGTCACTCTCTCTCACTCTCTCTCTCTCTCTCTCTCTCTCTCTCTCTCTCTCTCTCTCTGTTTCGCCGGTTTTCGCCAACATCCCACTTTTCTCACTCATCTCATACAAAACTTTTTAAATATTTACAGCTGGTGTACACATGTACATCGTAAGCTCAGCCGAATCGCACTCTAACTAGAAAATCAGAATTTAACGTTCAGAGCTTTCGCACAACGCACATGCACAACCAGAACATTACCATTAATTTAATACCATTCCAACGAAATAAATCCAACAAAAATTTATGGTTAGCGAAGTGTAATTTTGTAATATCTCGTTTTTATCATGAGCAAACTTAATTTACTCTCGGGTCATTGTGATGGCGTGCGCATTTCATTGCCACTCTCGGCTAATCATTACTTCGTGCTTTGCAGCCATTGAATATTGAACAGCTATTTCATAACTTTCAAAGCTGGCGAAGAGCTTTGTTGTTTATTATGCAAATTGCTAATTTGAAATTAACAATGCCATTGATTTAGTAATTAGCTCGGGGCATTCTTCTCTACTGCATCTTTTTGTTCATTCGAAACTTAAATGATTTAAACGATTTTTTTCTAGGAAAATACATGATTTTCGCGATTTTTCAATTTTCCAATTTTCCGTTTTGAAAGCAGAATTTTATTAAAGTTATTGGATGAATTTCATTGATAACATTTTCAATGAAAATATTAATTTGCAGCTACTCGGAAAAGGCGAACTATCAAAGGAGATTTAAGTGAATTTCAAAATTGTCAAGGACTTGAAAGAATGCAATCTTAACGATTCAAAAACGCACTCAAAAGATGGTGAAAAGAGATTTCATGGAATTTGACTAATTAGGACACGAATTTCTTGGAGAAAATAGTACAACAATTAAGAACTTGGTGCATTTTCTAGTATACAATTTCTACTGTGACCGAGAAAATACGAAAATTGTTTGAAGTTCGCTCAGATCTCGTATTTGATTTGATTCATTTGTGCAGTTTGTTGAGCTTTTGACTTTTTATTTAATTATCGTAACGGCAAAACTTGATAATCAACCGAGAATACTTCTTAATTTGTGTTAATTGCATGACGATTTCCTGGCGCGTGTAAATAACAACCAACAACAGTACAACCATTCCTCGGAATCCCAATAAATCGCGCTTGACAACGACTGAGCATGAGCTGCACGCGCTGCGTCAGCAAACCTCATATCGATCATTCAGGATATCCATTAACCAGCTCTCTCAAATCAAATGAAATGCTTTTCAATGGTTATACATTTTTGATTTGAATATTTTATCGTTTAATTATGTCATGGACAAAAGTAAATATAGTATTGTGAGTTCATTTTTGCCCAGGTTTAACCAAACATAATACATTTTTAACGGATAGAAAAGTTATTTTCATTTTATAAAATGTGATAAATTGTTGGCACCGCACACAAATTCAGTGTACGTTTCGGCCATCGGCAATCACTTTTACCATTTTTTTTCACTGTTTAATTTTGTGTAATGCAATTGAACAGGCTTTAAAGTTATCAAACTTTTCGGTTAAAGCCAATGAACATTTTCATTGCAAATGTTTCTGCAATGAGCGTATCGACATCCTCTCAAAACTGGCTGAATCCACGCGACCTCAAATAGCAAAAACGCCTTTTTCAATTCACAAAAAATTACTCTTCATGGAAAAAAGAACTTGATTAAATTAAATAGCTGACCAACTGCAAAAAAATGCGTAACGAAACTGAATGCAATAGAAGAATGCGTTTACATTGTTTTATCTAAATGTGTGTCTTGCGCTGAGCAAAACAAAACTGTATTCACATTCAATTTTCTGAAGGTTCATTATTGCATTTTTCCCTCGGAGCTGCAAAAAAAAAAACAAACAAAAAAGAGACGGCAACAGACAAGGAAAAACAACAACAGATACTGGGTAAAATTTTTAACATCATTATCCACAAGGAACAAACTCAAACCTCAGCCGAGCTTGATGTTCTGCTTACAACACATAATTCATGCTTTTCCACTCAACTCGTATTAATCCATTCGTTTAGTCTGCGTATGTCCATCAAATGCCGTCTTGCACACTCCCACGTACTCGTGCCTGCGCTCAACATTGAATCAAATTCATATACTCCGCCACTCGTTTTGATTTGTTCATGTTCGCAGAGATATGATTCAACAGATAAATGCATTTAACGCACTCGCGTTCAACGGGCCAGGCACAGCAAAATGAAAATTCCGTCAAAACTCACCGTCAACATTGATGAAAAAAAACTAGATGGCATAGCAGCCATAAATGTATCCAACTACAGCGAAAGATTGCAGGTGAAATAGACAAATACCCTGAAAAAAGTTTGATACGGTGAAAAGCAACACGAAACAATCGTCCCAACGGAAAATATGTAAATATTTAAATTGTTCGTATTTCATGGCGAAAATATTTTCGGTGGTTTTTCCCACTCAACAATTTTCCCGGGCAAAGCAAACTTTCTGACAATTTATATTAAGTATTTTTGCTTCTCTTTTCATAATTAGTTGCAAAAATAGTACTAAAATATACGTCAACAGTATCACAACACATGTTTATTTATGGTCACAATGGTGATTATTTGAAAATTTTGATTCAGAATCAGAGCTGTAAAGCAAAGACGACTCTGCAACATAGGAAATTTAGTTCTGTCGGCGACCACTAACATTACATTGATTTTGGTGGTGCCGAGATCAAAGGTTTGGCACGATGTATCTAGAGCACAAATTGGTTGGCATGTCAGTTGATTCTGGTCAAAAATTATTTTCAATCATTTTTCCTATAATTTCCTGCAGACAGATGTTCGTTGAGCTTTTACATATAATTGTAAATTTGAATTAAAAAATGCATTTCAAGAAAATTCCTCATAGAAAGTTGATGTTCAAATCAGCGCCGTAGAGTCCATACAAGCCATTGAAGCTTCCTGAAATGTCAAAGTTTTCCAATCGTTTTTCAAACAATTATCGGCTCGCTTCGCTCGCCAAATCATATTTTTCAACTGATTCGATTACGCATATAAACAAGAACAATTATAGTGTTTTCTCTTATCACTTATATTTATGATTAATGCGAAAATCAAATTCGAAAATTTAGGACACTTTTACTGAAACAATTTTCAAGGACACTTATATAGTAAATTTTTTGAGAAATACTCCATTTGAAAATAAGAATACGTTGCATTATTATTCTCATTCATTCATTTAAATATCAAATGTTAAATCCGAGTTTCAATTATTGGTAAGAAATGTGCATGAGCCGATAATGTGTTGAAACAATTCCAAACCTTATTTCAAACTTTGAAATACAAAAGTCAAATCTCAAACATAAAATTCAATAGTTTCTATTTTTAATATTTAAAATCTTTATTCTTATGAATAGGCCTCAAATCGATCTTTTCCAACAACAGCAAAAAAGAAATTGGAAAAAAATGGGAGTCAGTCAACATGAGCCGTCGGGAATTTCGTACTCGTGGCCGTATCTGAAGGTTATTCGAGATTATTCATTTGATTTGATTTTTGCTTATACTTTTGGACGCTTTTAATTGATCGTAAAATATCTGGCTGACTTTTGATTGAATTTTAAAATTAAATAAACTTTGTTTTGTATTGAATTTTATTAATGCAATTGATCTGATTCTCGTCATCGAAAGCTCAGCGCGAATATTTTTCCACATTCATTTCACCAAAGAAAAAGATCTTTCGGCAGGATCATATGCACCTTTATCCGGGAAATACACAACTATTTCAATCGTTTTTTCCAATTATACTCAATGCAGTGAAGAGAGTTTACATTTACCAATAATTGTCAAGACATATGAATCCAACATGATCAACGCATCGCAGCAGTAATTGTGTGCACATTCTTATGAAACACCAACCCAGCGTTCTGCAATTGTTTGGAAATAATTGTGAAACGAGAATTTATTCGGAATAATTGTTAAACATAAGCTAATATATGTAAAATACAATGAAAACCATGTTTCACTTTTATTTCCAATATTACCTTGATGTGTTATTTCTCTCAAATATTTATTGTTTCAATATTTTTCTTATCTTATCTGAAGGTATGTTTTCTTCTCATTCAATTGTGAAACATATTTTTATGCTTTTCAGCTTTGCATTAACAAACGGGCAGATTTTTCCAGCTCATTCATTCTGGCGATTTGTCCAATAAAATTCATTTAAATTTTCTCAAAAATTGAGCATGCCATCTAAATACTCTGAACAACCGTCTGAAAAAGCAAACACATGTGTTTTTCATGCATGAAATATATATTTATCAATTCGATCAAAAACATATGTTTTATTGATTTGTTGATCTGCTCGGGTGAATTGTCGTAGTTCATCCTTTGCATCAACTGACATAAATTGCGTAACGATCGTCGTAAGAAGGGTCTGATGCAATTCGTTGATGATTTTTATGGCTTCATATCCTGAAGTTGGCATTCTGAGCCGTATTTCATTGCACGAATAAATTAATGAAAAAAAAACTCATAAAATTAAATCGATAATTACATTGGTCAATCGATGTTCGAATCTCAAGCACAATCAATATTGCTCACACAACAAATTGATCGTTCGAGAAAAAATGAACAAGAGAGATTTTATGCTGAGGCTCGAACGAAACGGAGCATAAACAATTATTTTGTTCATTCGTGTTAAGTGAAAGAGAGTCAAAATTCTGACTTTGATGTTTGCTGCTTTATTTATTTGTTGTTAAATATCAAAGCTACTGTGTTCGACCGGAATTGCATGAAATATTCGCGGTTTTTTTTTCGTTTTGATGTTTGATAGAATGTGTAACATTGGAACTGACTTAAACTATAATTTGCGTGTTACCAACTAACTAAATTCCAATCGATAAGTCGAAAGTAAATCTAAAAGAGGAAATAATTCATCAACATGAATAAGGACAAACTGAAGAGATATGAATTTCGGAATTCTTTCAGTGTTCAAGTCCTTAAGTAAAGGGTGTTCCGAAAAGAGTGTCGGGATGTTGAATTAAAATAAAATACAATCGAAATTATGAAACCACAAAGAAAAAAGTCCAACGGTGCCAAATCGCATGATCTTGGTGGCGAATTATTAACATTACCATTTTTCGATATAACACGATTTTTGACCTTTTACGTCAATAAATCAATTGTTTGACGTGATGTGTGGCACGTAGCACCGTCTTGTTGGAAATTGACGTCACCAATATTGATTCCACGCAATTTTAGCGAAAACAAATCACGAATCATAGCTCGGTAATTGTCACCATTCAAATTAACGCGCCGACCATTTTCACCTTCGAAATAAAAATGGGTCGATGATACCTTTGGACCAAAACGCACACCGTACAGTGCACTTCTGTGGGTGCATTTCAATCTTCAATATTTGTTTTGGGTTTTCCGCGCCCCAAATGCGGCAATTTGGTTTTTTAACATACCCGTTTAACCAGAAATACGCCTCATCACTGAAGAAGATTTTTGAGCCAAAAGCAGTATTTTTTTCAAGTTGATCGAGCGTCCAATCAGCAAACGCGTTCTACGCGTTGTTTAATCGTGTAATGATCCAGGGTTAATTTGCCAAGCCCTACTGATTACGTCTGTCAAAATAAAAACTGGCATCTACTTACTCGTATCCCTATCAGATGAATTCAAAATCCCGAATTGAAACACCCTTTATAATGATTCGGTGAGACGTAGATAATAATTCATTATCGATACACATTTTTACATTCAAATATTTGACTTTTAAAAACTGGTTTAAATGAAGAATAAAGAATATAGAGGCAAGTAGGAATGAAATGCAATGCAAATATATGTTGATATTGCTTTTGAACCCAATTTCAAAGTGGAAAATTGAATTTATTTTACTACATTTATTTTACTTCATACCATTATGATTATTAATGTACAATTACTTTAATCGAAAAATAGGGTTGCACAAATGTGCATATCATTCGGATAAAAATTAAGACTAACTCCAATATAAAATATTCATTTTGACCGCTATCATTAAAAAGTTTGTTTGAAAAGGGGAGGTAGTCCTAAATTCTATCGAAATGACTTGAAATTTTGTATCACTTATTTTCGTAAAAGAATAGGAATCTTCAAGATGTTTTTGATAATATAAATAAATTTATAGTCTAAATGTATGCCAATATGTGTTCAGATGCTGGCCTAGAGACCCAATACGGCATAAATTCCGCCCATGGTGCGATTTTTGCAAAGAGAATACAATCAGAGGGGCAGGGTATAGAGGAGAGGCCTCCATACCCGAATTACAGATTTACGCGCATTATTATTTTAAATTTATCTTATAATTATAATAATTTTATGAAGTCCGATCTTATACACTATGACATATTACTAACGTTAATAACCTGATAATAAGTAATGTTATTAACAAGTTACTAACGTCAATAAGAAAAAATCTTATTAATAAATGAGAAAAATCCTATTAGTTAACAAGACCTCATCATATTATTCAATAAAACTTTATCCTATCAATTAACAAGATTGATTTTATTAAATAATAAGATTCACATTATCAAACAATAAGGTTCAATTTGAAATATCATCTAAGGGAAATTGTCCAAATTTGGACCTACAACTTTGAGTGTTCCTAATTATGACCAAAGACTCTATTTAGAAATGAAATAAGGTTCGTTTTCGCAGTTAGGTCATAATTAGAGTGTAAGACCAATTACAGTCAAAAGGACCCTTATAATAATTGATTAGGCGGTGTATTTAAATAAATAAAATAGTTAATGTGTGTGTTTGCATAATCTTTTTTATCACTTTTACCAATGCAAGCGATACTTTCAAATTTGAAAAGGTTATTTATTGACTCCATATTCGTATTTTCGCATCATCAAATTTGCAAGTGAATTCAATGCATTTCCTGCAACTATTTCAACTATTTTCCACGTGGAATGTGTTCCGAGAACCAAAAAAATGTAATATGCTTTTGTTTTGTGTGAGAAATATGAATATGAATGAACTTTTAGTAAACAAATCCATTCCCACGTGAAGTTATTTTACTGATAAATGTTTGGTTGTCGTGTTGTAAAATTTTAACGGTGAAATAATCTCACGTTGAAATCCATTTTTTCATAAAAATTTCACTCATGTTTCACAATTTACGAATCTCAACTCTTATCTAACACAAAACAGAAGCATAATCAATTTGTTAGTTCTTGGAGGTGTCATTTCACAAGGAATAGTTGTAATTGTTACAGAGTTGTGGCCCTGGCCTCATGTGCCTGAAGGGAAAAATTTAGATATTTCAATGTGCATAAGATTAAAAAGAGAAGATTATTGGACTCGGTTTACCGGAAAATGATAGGAATTGGAATGCAACACAGCAAGCACCATATTTATAATAAAAATCATAAATTTAATCAATTGTTGTAAAAATATTTATATGAAATACACTTCGATGGAACGTTGTCCGTTGTCCGTTGTACGTTGTACGCAAAAATTTGTTAACACTATAACTCAAAAAATTGATTTTAAAATTGAACAAAAATTTACACACACATTTGTCTTCATTAGGAATAGGAACCTATTAATTTTCAGCCTAATCGGATAATTTTTTCGGGTAGCTCTAGTGGAGTCGAATCAAAAAATGGGCTGTTTTTCAATATAATTACGAAAAACTTGTATGGGGACTATGACTATTTCGCATTGTATCATTATGAAACTTTCAGAATATAATTTGTTTATGAAAAAAATGAGTCGTGCAAAATTTCAAGTCATTCCAATGAGATTCAGGACTACCTCCCCTGTAAAATTTTCGTTTTTTGGGACCTTTTCGAGGTCAAAACTGAACATTTGTATGCCGACTTTCTCAAGTTCACATTGTAACGAATTGAAATTTTGAATATATTATTTTTTTATGAATAAAATGAGTCATGCAAAATTTCAAGTCATTCTGACTAGATTTAGGACTACCTCCCCTGCAAAATTTCGGATTTTTGGAGTCTTTTCGGGGTCAAAACTGAAAAATTGTATGGCGGCTATCTTAAGTTCACATTTTTTCCTATTGGAACTGTCAGAATATTATTTTCTATGTTTTTCAAGTATTCTGATGAGATTTAAGACCAGCTCCCTCACAAAAATTTCAATTTTCGGGGTCAATATTCAAATCAATAAATTGGATGAAGTATTTGTGATTTTCTAATCTGTGTTTTTTCATCAGTTTGAATGCTCATACTGTTACCGAAAGTTATACTGTTATAAATACATAACATAAATGTAGAACCATATCTATCGTTGGCATAAATTGAAAGTTCACATCAGAGTAAACTAATTCGTAATTGTTATTACCAATTCAAAAATAGAGAACGTTGAAGTAAGAATTAGGAACTGAGATGTTTATTTGTTTTTATATTAAAATATAAATTCAAATCACATGATGTGTAATGACTCGAAATTCGATCTCATCGTAATGACTCGAAATTTTCTGTGATTTTTCTCAAAGTTGCATGATGATTCGATAAGAAATAAACATAAATCCAATACAAATGAGTAGCAATCAATGAAAAATGCGTAAGCCCGAACAATTTCGGAAAGTCTGTGGAAAAGTTAGTTTTACGTACGTAAGACCATTTATTAATCTTAATTTTGTGAATATAAATTGATAGTGTTTGAGATTGAATAAATAAGGTTATATGGTCAAATTAAAACTTAAAAATGTTGCTGATAAATATAAGTGGTCCCAATAGATCTTCCAATCACTCGAATTTATTATGAATTTCAAGCGAATGTGAATAGATTTTGTTTTTATTGGATCTTGACTCTTCTTGAAAATGAGCACACTGGACATATTTGGTTTCACTCTCCGTTAGAAGCGAAGCGGTGAAAATGGTTCGAAATGTTTCTTAACATCACAGGAACGGCGTATCATATGCTTGCGATCATGTGTCATAACGGTTACGATCACTGGTTAAGATCCAATAAAGAAAAATCCATTCACATTCACATAACGTGCAACTCAAAGAACGAATTTGTTTCTATTAAATTGCGTTTGTTCTGCATACCCAAACGTATGTTTCTAGCTACGGCTCCGTTTCATTTTCTCCTGATATATCTGTGGGTGAGACGTAGAGTGGTGTATGTCTATGTTATTTTAAATGTCAGGAATTGTGTTTCGTTCTCAAATGATTGAATATTCAGTTATGGAAACAATAATGCAAGTTCGATTGTGATTGAACTTAGTATTGTTGAGTTTCGATAATTCCACGGTTGAGAAAATAATTTCACATTTGCTCGAAGTGAAGGTTAAATTCTTGGCAAATGAATGCTAAAGTTCATATGAACACGGCGTTCAATTAAAATCGATGTTGATTCATCAAACAGTAAATGGAATTGTATTATGTACAATATCTTTTTTTGTTTCCCTTGACAAAATCAGAAGCACAATCCACGTATTTATACAAACCAGAGACTGTTGCATACTATTCACTATAGTATAATTACAGTAGGATACTATTTCATTTAAAGTGCATGAGTATGAAAGAGAATTCTGACTTCCTCAGAGAACATGGATATATGTATATTTCACTCTCACGCACTTTATATGAAATAGTATCCTACTGCCAGGATACTAAAAACTTATTACTGTGGTGAATAGTATGAAACAGTCTCCCTGATTCAAGCATTCTCAACACCAAAATATACATAAAGCTCCAAGGGCTATACACAAAGAAATAATCAGTTTTTCAAAAGTCGTTGTCCATCATAGTCGATATGCCAGCCTAGGCTTAATGCGTAGGCCAGTAAATATGCCATCATTTCATTAGTATTCACTGTCATTACACTCTCGAAATTCTAGTACTTCATTTATTGGCATATGCCATTAATACAGAGATTTATTTACAGTTTTCAATAAACCAACTAAAAATGTAAAAAAACTGCATGTCATTCCAAATTGTGGAATTGCCATAACCACAAATTTGCATTTGAGAACACTAGAATGACAGTTGGTTTATTTGCATTCTAGCCGGATTTTTGACAAATGTAGATTAACACTCGTATTATTTTGAACAGTGTATTGTACTTTGCGTATAAACCATGCTTTATTCGTATGATGACAGAACAATATAGGAATTACACTAAACTAGAACAATCTCCACAATTCATTGTATTGTCATCATAAAATCCAAGCCAGCGTTATACGTAAAGTACTGCAAGAGTTGGTAGCGTACACA
This sequence comes from Obolodiplosis robiniae, assembly GCA_028476595.1. Taxonomy (NCBI): domain Eukaryota; kingdom Metazoa; phylum Arthropoda; class Insecta; order Diptera; family Cecidomyiidae; genus Obolodiplosis; species Obolodiplosis robiniae. The sequence continues at coordinate 25,902,034 of CM052014.1, read as the reverse complement.
CTTAAAATATTTGACATTTACATCAAGAGAGAGCATGTCGCACAGTGAAAATATATATATTGTTTGAAGTTTTAACTATAAAAATCACATTCTGTGCAAAAAAACGAAAACTCAAATTGCAAATATTTTTAATAAAGCATCATAAGATTTGCCTAACACTACACATTTTCAATTTGATGAAAAATAATTGGCGCGTATTTTGGCTGTGAATTTGAAATCTTAACTTTCATTCATAATGTGTTATTTGTCAAAATATTGCCCAAAAAATTTAAACATAGGAAACTGGTGCATTGCAATGGTATAGATTTGAGCAGAGCTCGGGACCGGAGCAAAGACGACTCGGCGACATTCACAATAATAACATAGAAAATTTAGGTCTGTCGGCGACCAGAACATTAATTTTGGTGAACCCCTCTGAACGAGGCTAAATTCAAATTTATGGATGTGTTCAAAATAGATGCGTATCTATCTGAAAATTTAGATTCAGATTAGATAGCTACATATCTATATCTAAATATAACTTATATTATTTTTCAAATGTTTTTTTAGTATCTATCTAGATCGAATTGAAACGATGACATATCTATCTAAAACTTAGATAGATTTCGATGAAGTCTTACAAACAAATTTTCTGAGTTCATTCAAACATTCGCTTTTATTTTTATGATATTTGATTTTCGAAGAACTTACGATACGAAAGATGAAAATACGAAAAGCGACCATTTCAAAATTTGATACAATTTCTGGCAGACACAGACTTCGCCACAGATGTCAATCAACATGACACTTCATTTCATTAAATTCAAACTTGATACTTGACAACAATAATATGAAAAAATGACGAAAATTTACGACAATTCCAAAAGTAAGAAACTACTTCTATTAGTTAGACATCAACAGAGATTGTATTGTGTTCGGAAATTTTGATTCTCGTTGAAGTTTGTCTCACGATTTGAAACAAAATTACTGTCACAGTGACTGAGTCGTACAAAAATCGATATCCTGTCGTTATACTAAAAAGACTATCGAAACACACAATAGCGAAATACACCCAAAGTTAATTCCAAAATGAACCGATCCACATACTGTAACATCTGAAAAAGCAAAAAGTTACGAAAGAAAACGGATTGCCACAAACTGTCGCAGTAGCTGGTCCAAAAAACGAAATATGCAAACAAAAAACGGAAATTAATAAGAATAACTTTGTTGCGGTTTCGGACTTTGCAATGGATGAAGTAGTATGGGGAAAAAGCCGCGGGTGGCCAGCCCTTATCACATTGATTGGTGGAAGAAGATTCAAAATTTAGTGGTTCAATTACTACAGAAAGTCGAAATAGTTCCGCACTGAATTATTTAAATTTTATTCGAATTACGATGAATTTGCGAAATTGTTCGGTTTTACGGGTTTTTAATTGATTGCTACGCATTTATATTGGATTTATGTTGATTTCTTATCGAATTATCATGCAACTTTGAGAATCAATCACAGAAAATTTCAAGTCATTGCGATGAGATCGAATTTCAAGTCAATATACATCATGTAATTTAAATTTAAATTTTAATACAAAAACGAATAAACACCTCAGTTTCTCACTCTGATGTGAACTTTCAATTCATGCCAACGATAGATATGGTTCTACATTTATGTTATGTATAAATTTCTTTAAAAAGTTAATGAGTATTCAAATTGATGAAAAAAACATAGATTAGAAGATCACAAATACTTCATCCAATTTACTGACTTATCTTATCTATATCTATATGCTAAATGAAAATGCTCAAAAATCTACATCTTTATCTAGATATTGTACAAATAATGTATTTATTTTAAACACTCAATTTGACAATAAAATCCACAATTGTGGTTACATTAGTATTTTACTGTAAATCTGAACTCATTTCTTTGTGTGTAGAAATGATAAAGAATTGAGTAGAAAGGGCGATAGAAGGGCACACAGAGTGGGAGGACAATAGAATCAAGCTTCGATACCAGAATATTGTGCAGCTTCGATGAAGGTATTTGATTGCCGACCAAATGACATTGTCACTGTAACAGTTAATTGGCATACACATTACAAACGCAAAATAAATAGTCTTACATACGTAAAACTAACTTTTCCGCACATTTCCCGAAAGTCTACGGGTTTCCCGAAAGTCTACGTTTATTTCTTATCGAATCAACATGCAATTTTAAGAATAAGTCACACAACATTTCAACACCTATTTCTATGAGTGAGATGTAGAGTGGTGCATGTACATTTGAAATAACATAGATACACACCACTCTACGTCTCACCCATAGATTTTTGTGTTCATTTATGACTAATTTTGTTTCTTATTTTGTTGTACGGACATAGGACAACGTACAACATATCGCTCCAGTAATGGGAAAAATCGTTGTTTACGTCCAAAACGCATAGAAAACTCATTCTGAACGTTTTGAATTCTTTGGACCGATCGCAATATTTCACAATGGTGTGTGCGGGAAAGCAATATAAAGTTATGCCGAACGAAAATGAAATGATATTTCATGTTCATCGTGCTGCTGAACTATACGCGGAAGTATGTGAACAATGATTCAATTTTTAGAGAACATTTTAATTCTCCATAGAACAAAAAAATTGTCTGAAATTAACTACATTTTCCTAATGAATTGTTACTGTTTTTTATGGAACCCTCCGAGCAAAATATCTCTCACTTTCTCATTTTCAATGAAAATGATCAACTTCATGTGCTTATGTGGGAAAGAAGCCGTAAAATTAATAATGAAAATATTCGGGCGATTATTTGCTGCCCAAATATGAACGCATATCGAAATGCTTAAAATCCACAATTAAATAACATGCAATGCTTTGTGTGTGCCTCGGAGAGCACATTCTTCAATTTTTCCAGCATATACAATATATTAGCTATGTCTGCTATACGTGCTTCAAGAGCGTTGACTTCATCATTCCGAAGCGTATACGTACATGAGGTTCCAAATACCTCCAATAAACAGTTATTCGAATTCATCGGATAGTTTATGAATCAGAGAGCATTGCTGTCGGGCCTGTGAGCACAAATTTCATTCAATTTTTTCGTACGATAAGTCAAAAGCTTTGTTTTATCGAATAACATCAGCATGAATGTATGAATGCGATAGCAACAAATCAATTTGAAAATCGTTGTGTTGAACATGCCAACCGACGGATGCAATGCAAATGGACATATTTTGAAATTGAATCGAATGGAATTTACGATATGCACCGCATCAATATGACAACATAGCAAAATATTCACTCTAAACACAGTGTGTCTGCATGGGTGGAATGCAGAGGTATAAATGGATCTTGTTCACCTTTCGAACATCATGCCGAAACCTGGGGGTTGGAGCAATTTTATATAAGAAGATTTCGAATGAAAACGGTGTTATGTTTAACTTAAATGTCAAGCGATTTTGAGCCTTATTGCTCTATAAATTGCATAAATCAATAAGGTTCAAAATTGCTGTACATTAACATTGCACATAACACCGTTATGATCTGATATCTTCATATCTATTTTTTCTAATATGCACCCAAAATACGCACTTTACTTTTATTTTTACTTTTTTTTCGCGTAATATCAGTTGCGAGCCAAACGAGAAGCAACATTCGGGGAAATGGGTTCAATAATGATTCCATAATAGACTTTTGGATTCATCATTTCTACAAGCGTTGTTGTTGTTGTTGTTTAAAATGTATTTTTTCTTCCATAATCCGTCATCAATTCATATGCAATCGTGCAGTAGACTCAACGAATTCAAATGTCACTTATGAAATTATTATGAGACATTTATGTGGCATACTTGCTCCTATTTGAAATAAGTTATTGTGTTTATTTCTTATGCACAATTTACGCCATGGACAATGAAACCATTATGTCTTCCATAAGGTTACTTATGAAATTATGAAACACATTGCCAGCGCATGGCCAGCCATAGCTGCTCAGCAAAACCAGAGGATGAATGGTCATTGATTGCAAAATACTTTTCCACTTATTCCACTATTTTCATGCTGATCTCAAACACTAAAGCTATAGCTTCTTGTGTCTTACCCCCGGCCTGCAACGGTATTTCGAATTATGATTTGTCAATATTCCGTCAACTTCCAAGATGAGAGGGGAAGAGGATTTTTTTTTTCTTCTGCGTTCGGGCGAAATTTTTTCAAGTTCACAGCATGCATCTCCTCGTCATTGTACCTCGGAGATATAAACTAAATTAAAAACAAAAAATGTGCGAACAATAACAAAAAAAAAAAAAAAACACGGCAAAATTGCAAAAAATCAAAGTATTTGCATCTTTCAGGACACGTCCAAATGAAAAAAATGTTGTGGAACTGTTCTTCATATTTTCAATATCTACCCTAACCAACACAATGTGATCGCATGAAAAACTTACAGACAACGTTCATTTTTATCTATCGTATTACTATAGACATAAACGTATTTTATCATAAATAACATGACGATAAAACCAATAATCAAATTTATTCGTCAAAGCTTTGTGAAACGCCTGCATTCTTTGACTTTGTTCGTGAAACATCAATCACAATTGTTTTTTCGTTGTTGTTGTTGAACTCAAAAATTTTATTTACACATTTTTGACAGTTTTGAGCGAAAACTTTGATAAGCTTTGAACTTAATTCATCGGGAATTCCTCTTGTTTACGTTTCATTATTACATTTTCAAAATTAAAAGAAAAAAAGTTCGTAAAGAGTCCAAATAATTATGAAGTATTCGAGATTTCTACGCTTGACGGAACAATTCCGAATAAATAAAGAAGATACTCTTAAAAGGACTTAGTTGCTTGTCGTTACTTTGGATGCATCCAATCGTGCCGATAAATGCAGGACATTGAGTGGTGAAAACGCTGTTTCTAGAAAATCGTAATCCGGACTAGACAAAATGCATTTTAATGAAAGTTTCGTCACATTTTGGCATAAGATAGGATGTATTGTAGGCAATTGCTTAAGTCAGTTCAAATGCACACAATGCCCGCACCATTAAACATTTTCTATATTCTATAAATATTCATGCATTTCCATAAAACATACGTAGAATCCATCTTGTGCAATATTGAATTCTAACAAGGCTCAATTTGTTCATTTAAGTGTAGGCAAAAGGAATTATTTTGATTAAAGTTTTCGTGCATATGAGGTGAGCATGGGGCGGACAGAGGGTAAGATATGAATGCGTTAAATGAGCTACATTGCACCATGATATGAAAATCCAAGTGTGCATTTATTCATTCCGGAATTGTACTCGAAATAAGTGGCATCACCACACAATGAGCGCGCGTGTGCTCAGTCTCCCACACGCCCGTTCATCCCATTCAGTCTTTATGCATCCGTAGTACATTCATGATAGACTTTTACTGGACATTTATCAGTTTCGGTAGTGTAAAGACCGCACCATCGTCGTTTCTATTACATCACTTTTCTAGGCCTTTTTGAACAAATGTGAGCAAGTGAGTGAATGAGTGTGTATGCATTTGTGCTGAGGTGTTTTGTAGATTGACGATTCAAAAGTCTGCGAACTTTACCAACTCAAGTCACAGTATTCTGAACCGTATTCAATATTATATCTCATTATTGCGCTATGTGGCTGAATATATTTTCATGTCACGACACTGACTTTTATTGAGATACAATTTTTGTTGATATTTGATGTATTTGAGGTATGTCGTATGGTATGCGACGCACATGGGAAATTCGCAGATTAATAGATTGTATAAATTGTTTCACAGCAAACGAACAAAACCACAGCTCCAACTGTTTTAAATCAGCTCATATGATGGTCAATCTTGTTTAAGCAACGGATTTGATTTGAAAAATTAATTGGTTCACTCAATTCTACACTATTCTAATAATTTAATTGGAACTTTTGGAAAAATATTCTATTGTTTGTGAAAATATTTCAACTGACTTAGACTGGCTAGCTATTATTATTGAACATGAATGAAATTGACAGCTACAATCAAATAAAACTCATTAAATTTTCAATCAAAAGGTCCCAAATTACAATAATCTACCGAATGAAATTTAGCTAAACTGGCTATTTTCCAGGGAATACAAAGCTATATCGATAGTATTAATAATATTTGAAGGGTTCAGAGTGAAAGTGACCAAAGTGATCTCACTTCTTGCTCTTGTTCATAAACATTTCCATCATCGAGAAAAGGAGGTGAGATTACTTTGGACACTTTTACTCTCAACCCTTCATTTAGTACTTCGAAACAGCGCTTATTTCGCAATGGATCGCATGAGCGTGAAAGAGGAACCCATGTTCTGTGTGGACCAAATGGTTTTCTCTTTCACTCTCATGCGCTTGTATACGAAATAAGCGTTATTATGTATTATTAATACTATCGATATCGCTTTGTATTCCCTGATATTTTCCAGGTAGTTAGTTATCTTATTTCCATACGGTTTCACCAAATTACCCACAAAAAAAAATTCTAGGAAATTTTTTCCCCGAAATTTGAATATGTTCCATTCTCCCGAAAAAAAGCCCATAAACATTTTCGAATTCGTGAAATGCAGAGTTCGAAATACAATTATTTCGGGAAAATATTTTCTGGATCTTTTTTCGAAAATTTATTTTATCTGATATATTTTTTTTTTAAAAAAAATCGGGAAAAATCAAAGACCGTTTTCGGGAAATTCACTGTTCGAAAAAAAAGGGTCACACCTTTTTTCCCGATTTTTTTATCCCCGAATTCGAAAATGAACCCAGCTGTAGAGTAGTGGTTTGCGTGCCGGCTTTGCAAGCATGGGGACGTGGGTTCGAGTATCACTAGCGGCCGTTTGATTTTCTACCAATTTCATCATTGCTAATAACAGTGAAATATTGATGGGAGACAAACTAACACATAAAACAGTGATGTTCGACTCACGGAGTGATTCGGAGGACACTTTAAGCCGTCGGTCCCATGTGTGTGCACAAAGAGGATTTTGAGTTAGCACAGACACACGTAAATTGATTACCTTAACGCTAAGGTTGTGTTATTGGGTAATTCAATATTCAATACACCACCGCAAAAAAGGTAGTAGCATATATATAATTTACATATATCGAACTTGAAACTGTATTGACATGCGCAACACTTGTGCTATAAAGTGTTTTTAATTGTATAAATATTATTCAGCAATTTTAACGTTGTTACTAACGAATTGAATGATTTTGTAAATTGTCTTGTACAACTCGGCTTTGATTATAAAATATCAACATATTTGCGTAATCATCGCAAAGACAAGTTATTATTTTTGCGCATAATTCCCAAATATCGATTTAAATTTGTTAGGTGCTTATAAACTTACTATAGCTAATATAATATGTGTCGTTTCTGTTTCAATGCCACGTGCTCGACAGTGAGTCAGACAAAAACACTAAAGAGTTGGAAAGTTCAATCTAGAGGAATTGCATGCTTTAGAAACATAGAAATAACAATTAATTCGATCAAATATTTAGATTTGACAGATATGAACACTTTTGGCAGATACTACAGATATTTAATTTTTGCTTGATTCCTGGCAAAATTCTTAATGTGGATACTCAAGATCGATAGAAACTGTTCCCGGTTCTACAAGTGGATTTTAGTGGATTCTCAAGATTGATCAGACGGCCTCCGGGCTACAGGTCTACTCCATCCTGAAGATGCACTAAAACCCACTTCCAGAACCAGGAGCAAAATCAGTAAAAACAGAAGACCGATGTGTCCATTGTATCAGACATTGCACTAAGAGAGAGAATTGAAAATGTTTGCCGAACAAAATAAAATAAAAATGATCGAGAAAACATAGGAATGTCCGACAAAAACCAACAGAACCTCAACCTCAACCGAAAAAGATCGAACAATATTTAGAGAGAGGGAGAGAAACCCAGACAATATTATTGCGCTGTATGGAAGAAGCACGGTGAAGAGACCAGTAGAATGAAAAGCTTGCATTTGGTTATATTTCAATATTGTTCGATCTTCTTCGAATAATGATGAAATTTTGTTGGTGTTTTCGATATTATGGACGTTTAATCGGTCATTGTTCCCCCTCGGAGTCACAAAAAGTGATAGTTGTAAAAAATCTACGAAATGAAACGAAACAACCTTGTAGGGTTTTCGTGGGAAACGCCAATGAGTTATGGTTATGATTGTATTGTTTAAAAAATACAAAATTCTTGTTCGATTTATTTTCCGAAAATGATCTTACGACATCCATTTATAAAACATAGCGCAAATTTCAAAAACTAAACAAGATAGACAAACGCTTCACACATGAGATGTTTGCAGACAAAGATTTCATTTATAGTTTGCATTGATTTGCCCTTCAATGCAGTTTGAAGAACGACGTATGTTTCTCTTACGATCCCTTTGAAGGTATTCTTCTTGATTGATTCTTACAAGCCGTTGGTGTGACACTTCGAGACACAAGTCATTCAAACAAACAATCAAACGGAATAATTAAAAACAATTCGTATTATTAAATTAATTTTCGAAATGATTTCAGAAAAATTTTGCATATTCGAAGAATTATTTAGTTTTCAATTTTTGGAATAAAATTTCGGGAAATCGTAAAATTTACCATTTCGAGATTTTTTTTGGAATATTTTTTTTTTCTTGAAATTCCGGATTCAGATTTTTATTTTCGGGAAATAAAAATTCGGAAAAACGGAAAAAGAGTTCATTTTCGGAAAATCTAGTTTCGAGGAAACAAAAATCGGGAAAAAGAGGTGCCAGTAGGAATAGAAACCTATTAATTTTCAGCTAATCGGATAATTTCTTCGGGTACCTCTAGTGGAGCCGAATCAATAAATGGGATGATTTTCAAAATAATTCAGAAGCATTTGTATGGGGACTATGTATAGTTCGCATTGTATAGTAATGAAACTTTCAGAATATTATTTTTCCATGAACAAAATAAGTCACACAAAATTTCAAGTCATTCCTCCGATAAGATTTGGGAAATATTTATATGGCAGCTATGTTCTCCGAACGAAATAGTGTGGAGTTCAAGGTTCAACGTAAACGTCAGATGAATTTGAATGTTTGTGCTCCATGTAATGAGAATCAACAATTCTTAAGCAAAATCTTCAAATTATCTCTCTCTCTCTCTCTCTCTCTCTCTCTCTCTCTCTCTCTCTCTCGATACTCTAAGAAAACATTTGTAGGGAATTGAGAAAAAAAGTTGCACTGTATTTATTTCATCACAAGGATCTAAATTTTGACGAGTTTTTGTAGTGTTTTTCAATACTAAAATATCAATTCAAAGTGAACATCAACAATGGCTAATAGTTCCCGTCTCGCTATTGGTGAGTTTGAACCAAACACCAATACATTCGCAAATATGACACGGCTGATTCGTAGTATTAGTTAATCTTAAATCTGATCGTAATGACATAAAATTTGGTGTGACTTATTCTCATAGTTAGATGATGATACGATAAGAAATATTTATGACTTGTGAACCCGTACACTGTCGGGAAATGTGCGGAGAAGTTAATTTTACGCATGTACTAAGACCATTTATTAGTTTTGTAGGTCCAAAAATCAAGTAAATCCGATAAAAATAATTGATTCTAGTAAATGGCAAACAAAAGCTTTTCTGATTGAAGTCAGAGCCCAGATTGAATAGGAGTTTAAACAAGTCGAAGGAGAAGAACAACAGCCCGATTCAACAGAATATTTCTTAGAATTTCGATCAGATAAATGTTTCTAGCACATAAAAGTTCATAGTCCATTCTAAATTTGTCGGCCGCAATATATCCACGCGTTCGAAACTTTTTAATTTAGTGGAATTTGTTCTATCAATGGGTTATATTTGGAATCCTCCTGCAACACAAAAAAGATGATTTTCTTGATTTTGTTTTGATTGCCACAACCAAGCTGTTAAAACTTGCATTATATAAAAAGAACACAGAACAAAATGACGCCAAATCATTCTGTGCGTGCGTGTGTAGACGCAGTTGACATAAATGGTCGCTTGTAAGTTGAATTGGCTGACGGCTGCTGGTTTACGGCACAAAAAAGTCATGAATGCTACAAAATACACGAATGCAAAATAACCGAACCTATAAGCGCATTTGTATATATTGCAATATGTGCCGTATACATGTATGGACATGAATTGCTATTGTTTATGCGGGCAGTCAACATAATTCTGTGTAAATCTCTTTTACTCTGGCGTGTATGCACACAATACGTGTAGATTGAGCTGAATGGATAGAAATTGTGGTTTTCCAAAAACATTATATCGCAAATGTAACTGCACATATGCCAATTTTGCAGTTGAACACATATGGTTTCCGTTAACAAACCGCATATTGATGGTTTTTATTAATTAAATATTTGTTATTTTATATTACCGATTTTCTAAAGAGCAATGAACAAAAAATGCATACAGAAATAGAGAAAGAGAGAAGGAGAGAGAGGAAAAGAGAGATTTTCCTGCCAGAAAATCAGCCAAAATAAAAAGGCGAACTGGAATTTTGCATTTGTTTCCCCATTCACGAAAATGTTTTCGAATCCATTTGGAAATTAATGGAAAAATTATATTGTTCATTGAATTCCATTGAATTTACAAAAGTGGCGATGCAGCACAAATTTAATGGACCACACCATCAAATTTTCAATAGGCATGTGTTTGTTTGCGCTCCGCTTTTTTGTATTATCCAAAAAATATGTCAGCGTTAAAGGCCACAAGAATTAAAATTTCAAATTAATGGCGATGTTTGCAGCAATTCACATCATCACATGCAGTTATCAAAATTCGTTTCGAATTGTTTTGTTTGTCAAAACTACGGAAAATTTAATACAAATAATTGATATGAACTTGTGATTTGTTTCACTCTCATCATCGATATCAATAATCTGCAACCGCTTTCTGTCTCTTATTTTTGAACACCATGTGATCCACCTGCTGCAGCCCGATCAGATTTGTTCATGCCATTTTGATTCGAAACTTTTTCCATAGCTGGCCCTTCTGAGGTTCCGGTCGCGAGCTTTGTTGTTTTTTGCAGCTGCTGCTGCTGCTCCTTTATTTTGTTTGATGCAGTTTTTCACTCAAAGTGTTTTAGATAACGCATTCTCGGCCTCTATGTGGTTTTTTATTTGTCCACTCTTTCTTTTCATTTATTCCTCTCTTTTTTTTTCTTCCTTTTTCACACTCGCTCTCTATTCTCTGTTTTTCAAAGTAAGTAAATTCCGGTGTTATCATTGCCATCAGCTAGCTACAGTACTATGTGATTACCTGGATTGACTGACACAACTCATAGCCATTTTTCATGTGCAACAAAGTTTGTTTTGACACACAACTACTACTATAAACTTCCCAAGTGATATTCACTTCTTCGCATTCCAAAATGCGCTTAGAAACAGCGTCAATGGAATACGTGACTGCACTGTTTTATGCATGAATAAATGCGAAATAGCCGTGGCTCAGTGATGATATTTTTGTGAACGATTTCACTAACTTACATTATAAGTGACACGGCTCTGGGCGAACAAGCAAACAAAATCGTTCAATATATGGATAATAACTAGCCCAAAAACTCACGTTTAGAGCAAACATTTGCAACGTAGCATACCGCAATAAAGAATTTTGATAAATACCAACAACTATCAGCATAATAATAATGCATGAGCCATCAAATAGCAGCTTTTACTTTCAGACTCTGGACATTCTTGACTCTACTCTTATATTTTGAATGATGCAGTTTTTTGTGAACCAGTGGAATATGATGTGGAAAATCTGCGGTCACTTAAATTTTTTGTTCTACGTCGTGTGATGTGTGTGCATATCGGTGAGCATTCACGCTATGAACTGTAAAATGAAAAATGTAAGCGATATGCAAAGCGCGGAACTGAAAATGAAATATTATGGAGTGACATTTAAAGTGATTTACTCACCATCTGGATAATACCTAAGCATCATTATGAATGAAAAAACGAAACACACACACAAACACGTTTTCAAACTTTTCGCTGTTGCAAGTATATTTGAATGGCTGAGAATAATAATGGAACGTATTCTTGTTTTCAAATGAAGTGTGTTCGCCAAATATGTAGAACCTAATCAAATTTGAAAAGTTGGGTCAATTTTACTGAAACAATTTTCAGGGAAACTTATATTATATTGTATTTTTTTTAGGGACACTCCATTTGAAAACCAGAATACGTTGCACTATTTAGTCACATATGCATTTTAAGCAATCTAGAGCTAGTTAATTTAGCATTGCTTACCATATCTTACTAGATGGTCAAGTCCTCGAAAATATAATGGATGTTGCCGCTAAAAACCAAATATTTATGGCTTTGATAACTACCATCCTTCAATAGACTACCTACTGTCACATTTTCAAAATCACTGATTAGTTTACAAGTTACAGCACCAAAAATATGGACGTATATGAAGTAATTCAAAGAGTTATTTTCGCTGTAATGCACCGCTCCTATAGAATAGCATAGATTCTATGTGAATGCGAATATACAGCATATGCGGTGCTGCGTGCGTTTTGTTCAATAAAGGTATTATTTATTTTATTGTTTTTATTTTTAATTTATTTATTCGCTGTGTGGCAGGCAAAAGGTATGGATTATTGCCAATTAAAGTGGCTCACCACCATTAAAAGCTGTATCTTTTAGACGACAAATACATTTTATTGACGTAGACTCTAGATCCCTAGGAAAGCCCGCACACAGAGACAAAGTAATGCGTTTTTAGAATGTAAAGGGTGAAATTTTGCAATGAATATATTAATTGATTTTTAAAAGTAGTTAAGGCCCTTAACTTGAGGGTAGTTCATGTAAATGTTTGTTAAATGTAGTCATCAAAGTAGATATTTAGTGACCAATATAAGAGCGGTGAGTGAACTATGAGCTACATGAATTTTTGTGTATAGTGCAGAGTTGGTAAATTCACCTTAAGAGTGCGCACACAACAAATGGGCGAGTGGCTCATTTCAAGTGCGCGCACCTAAACGTATGTATTTGACAAGTGCATTTGTAGCTTGAATTAAACTGGGTGCTTGCACTTGAAATGAGCTACTTGCCTATTTGTTGTGTGCGCACTCTATAGGTGAATTTACCAATTTCGGCATAGTGTTATAATATAAGGAGTTTTTTAATGTGTGATTCGTTTTAGTTTTACTTTTTAATAACAAGTTTTGTTGATATTTTTCGAGCTTTTGTTTTTGTTTGTTTGGTTTTTTTTCAGATATTTTACAGTGTTTTTTTTTTTATTTTTTTTTTTTGTAATAGATCGTGATACTTTAACGTTAGTTCTTGACAGATAATTATCTCATCAATCTCCAATTCTCTAATCAATCTCCGTTAAAAAATAATCTTCATGAACAGTAGATTTGAAAATGAATTGTTCGAGAATTTTTTATTGACCTATATTTCTGATTGAGAAATCATTCGATACAATATGCAGTGATTTTCACCGACGGTCAAATTTATTTAACCGGCAAACATTTTTTCAACATTGCTTCCGATCGCGTGCGCCATTTGGAGTTATTTTATCGCGAGATTTTGAAGTCACTTTTCGATTGTAACCAGAGTTCTAACATTTGATTTATGACCTGATCAACATTATAACAAAATAATAATACTAATAATGAATAACTCACTAATATGAACGAACAATGCGTGTGTCCAACAACAAAACCGAAAAAATCTTTTGGTTCTGCTAATCACCGCTACCTATAATGCAAAATTAATGCATCTGAGTGGCGCTGTTTGCATGTTACTTATTAAAGGCACAGTGTATGATTATTATGAAACATTACTCGGGCAGAAATTTAAATAAAAGTACATAAATCTGGACAAATATCTTTCCTTCACTGAATATAATCATCTAATGCTACAACAACAACAACAAGCATTTACAGACCATTCCATTTTTGTGCCGCTAATGGTCATTCCGAAGTTTGTACAAGCCTCTCCCAGATCTTTGATACTATTTTGCAGCTCTTTCATCTAATGTGGTTGATTAAAAGAGAAGTGAAATGGTTTCCGCTCCGGAATCTTATATAATGTGGATGTTTTGAACTACGTTGAAAAATTAACATTTTAAAGCGTAGCTTGAATCCGAAAATAATAGCTAACGAACACAAGTTATAATTAAGCAGAAATAAGATCGAAGTAAACTCATTCAATGGAGTTGTCATGCATTTTTTTTTTTAATTGTCGAAAAAATAATAAACGATTCCATTCGGATCTGAATTGCGGTCTATTATTGATGAGCTTGAGCATAAAAACGATCCAACATCTACATGCACTAAATATCTTAAATATTTAATAATACTTTTCGGCACGAACTCCGATTAGATACATTGAAACTACAAATAAAACTAACGAAAAATCAAAATGGTGAACATCGACATACTGCAGGATTGTTTGATTAATTGCTCCCATGAAATAGGAATTTCGATTTCAATCAATTATAGCTCACGTTTGGTTTTATAAGAAACCAAAAGCTCTACTTAAATATGCGAATTCAGTCAATTCTGGACATTGAAACAGGCATCCACGGCAAATATGATCAATCCGGTAGACAGCATTAAGCAATTTAGAGTCGATTGGCAGTCGAAAACGCCGAAAAAGAAATTTTACGTTCTATACAGTCTCGCAACGAAAATTACTGAATCAATTGGCATACGTGTTTGCAGTGATATGAAAAATTACTGGTACACTTTATCTCCTGTATTGGCATCAGGTGTTTACTTTGTCTGCGTTATTTACACACTTCAATATTACACAAGTCGAGGGGAATTCAAAAAAGGTATTGAAAGTACTTGCGCTACTGGACTGGCAATAACGGTAAGTAAAAATGCACAGCCCGTTCATTGTTGCAATTGAATAAAAAAAACTTTGCGCAATGTATACAAGTCAAGAAGTCGCATGCCTATATACAGCAAGTATTCGACATCAGGATCCGAAGATCCGATTGAATCCGTATCTTTGGAAAATACTGGGCCACAAGTTAAGAAAAGCCTTAGAAGGTTGGAGATCGACCCACCTTTGAGGTAAATGTTGGGGTGTTGGAATATTCAACCCGAAATTCATTCAACAAGGCGCTTCTAATGGTATCTTAATCATCGAAATAGGACAATACAATTGAAATTATTCCCTACTAGCAATTATTTATTTATTTAGATTTCACCATTACTCAACTTAACATGGTTTACGTGGTTTTTTAAAGATAATTTAAATTTTTTCTATAATTTATCTTTTTTTCAATGCAATTTCAAATTTAACATGGAGGTAAATAAAAGATTCTCTTATCTCAGATGGAGTGCTATAATACGCTGTACTGTACAGCCATTATAAGCTTTCTGTTATGTGTATAATTTCTGTAAACAATTTTATCAGTTAGTTTTTGGCATTTGGCCTTTTATGGTTTTGTATATACATAAATAACAATGTTGTATGAATAATCAACTACTAAAAAAAACTTTTTACTCTTTTGAGTGTAGCAGCCTTTAAATCAAGCATAATTCATGAGAGGAATCAAAAATCATCATAATAAGGGAACAATTGGAACGGCTAAAACTTTTAAACCGATGTCCGATTTCGATGACTAATAGAAGCGTCTTGACTAGTAGATTCATCAAAATCCATGAAGGCTGAAAAACTGAATTTTGGCACACATTTTCAAACCTTCATAGCTGGAGTATTGGGAGGTCGATTTACAAACTTCCATGGTTTTTCTGGACCTATGGCCCAAGGGCTTTCGAACGATAGCTGAGCTAGATAATCTTCATCGGTCGGACTCATAGCTAAAAAATTGCTGAATATATGGCTTGTGACTTTTTTACTTGTCCGCACACACCACTTTGTGTTGTAAAATTAATGCGATCGGTCTATGAACTCAAAACACCCAGAATGAGTTTTTTATGCGTATTGAACCTAAAAAAACGATTGCAACCATTCCCGAAGGATTTTTTTGTACATGGGTGGTACGTTGTCTGTTGTACAGAATTAATTTACAACAAGAAGTATTCATAAACCATTATAGCCTTTCGGCGTCTGGTCTGTTTTACGAAAAACTCATATACTCCTAACAATACCTCTCCACAAACTCCGATCGAGAGCCAAGTTTTGAGTTTCAACGCACCATTCATATCCCCTCGCATTCAAATCATATTTAACTGAATCTGAATAACGTCTACGTGCTCTACTCCAACCTCTCGGCCCATCAGCTTCGGCGAACAGAATCCGTTTTGGTAATCGCTCTTCTCCCATGCGTTTTACATGACCAAACCACCTCAGTCTGGATTTTCTTGCTTCCTCTGCTACCGAATCGACGTTTTCATCCCCCCCGAATCGTCTCATTTTGGATTCTGTTTTCCCACTGATCGCGGCGCGAGACTCCCGAAACCATTTTCAACATTTTCATATCAGACACTTCCAAGGCATGAATAAAATTATCATAATTAAATTTCATGACAAAATGCAAATATAGTAGGTTTCTGATTCGAACTGAAGTTTTTTCAGGCTGTTTTTATCTATCCTTAGAACTTGGAAAGAGTGCAGTAGAAAATGTGTATTGTTATTTTAAATTGAGTAATTTTCGACTGAATTTTATTGCTTTTTATAGAGAGATTTATATCTGCTCAAATGACAGGCCATTTGCACCACAAGTGTTCAATTTATTGGAATGTTCCAATTATTATTCAATTATGTACCAGATATGGTGCGAATATTATTCAAATTTCTCATTAAAGTTTTTAAATGTCAGATTCACTCTTAAAGTGGAATGATCTCATACAGAATGGCTATCTAGCTGATTTAAGTCTTGGTATTCCAATACTAATATGCACTCAAAGCATAACCATATTTCGAATAAAGCCAATTATAACATGCGATGTAAGGTCATATCACAACTGGAGTGGTCTGAATATTCATCAAACAGCAGTGGTATAAAGGAGTTATCATTTGAATTTGAACATATATTCAACACCGTGCAGTAAAAACAAATCATCATACGGTTTGGCTCACACGAAACCATTACATGTAATCAGAAAAATAGGTTAAGCAGCGGGTGAAAGTGGAAAAACACAATTCTTTATATAATTTATACGGAAATAAGTTTGAATGGTGCATAATATTATTTGGTTTTTATCTTTACAATTAAGAACATGACGATGTATTGGGTGGTGGTTGGTCCAGATCGCTTCAGGTTCAACCGTATGATAAATTTCGTTGGCAAATATATTTACATGGACGACAATTTGTCATCAAAATACCACACTTTGTGCGAAAAAAGCATTCGGAGTTTCGTTGAATCGTTAGTAATTACAATGGGCTTAGTGCTTACTTCAGTGACGTTGATTGGGATCGCACCGCTTTACATTCTTATAATTGAGAATGGACGAGTTACTCCATTAGGCATTGAGATACCATTTTTTGAACGAAGTTCCAACATCGGTTTTTCAATAAACCTGATCATGCAAATGTATATCTCTTTAACTGGTTTGATGGGATTCTTGGGTTGTGAAATGGGGTCATGCTGCATCAACAGCACCATAACTTTTGTTCCCGATTCAATTCATCTCGATTTAGAAGTCCTTGAAGAAGACATTCATCTCAAGCCTTCGAACTCAAAAATACACTTGCGAAATATTTTGATGAAACTACAAGATTTCGATGAGTAAATTCTGAGTTTAGAATATATTGAATGTTTGAATTCAATTATTTGTGAATTTTCAGATACGTTTCAGAAATGAAGAAAGTTTATAGCGTCAAAATGTTTGTGTCACCTTTTGCACTCACGTGGTCAATCAGCTTTTCAATTTTCTGCCAATTGATAGTAATTATAATATATAAATAAAAAAAATTGTTATATAAAATCATATACTGTGTCCAGTGATAACAACTTATATCCCTGCAGTTTCACTACCCATCTGGCTTTGGATGTGCATTGTGTTCTTATACTCAACTGCTGATAATGTGTTTCATGGGCGAACATCTCAAGGATGCGGTAATGTAGACCGAATAGTGAAAGAATAATTCGAATTATTTTTTTTTTCCTTTCATTCAGAACGAAAAAATCACAAAGGAAATGCACACGATGCCTTGGTACCTACTTGATCTATCAAATCAGAGACAAATATGTGCTACAATCCACCATTATCAAAATGCGGCTGTTCTAAAAATTGGGCCTTTGGGTGAGATTGACTTTGCGGCGGCGTCGATAGTAAGTTGAGTGTCCAACTGTCATTCCTGCATAGTTTGAGTTTTGCATCTTAATTAAATTAAAAGATTCATTTTTCTTTTAGTTAACAAAGCAGATTTATAGATTTACTATGTTGCTAACTCGCATTTTCTAAATAATATTTTGGGAAGGAGGAGTTCATTTGCTTCAATACGATTATAGAACTTAGAAAAATATCGAATTGGACATATCTTGTAATCCATGAATGTTCGGCTGTTTAGCTTGACTAAATGTTGTTTTCCATGCAACAGACGCTGTTAACTCATCGGCACAGCATTTCCTATTTTTTTAAGCAAAAACATTTGCATGCATTGTTATTCTAGCAAAATAAAATGTGATATCATTGATTCTGGATTCCGTCTTGAAGTATCATTGAGTTTACCGAATAAGAAGTTGGTTGAAACCAAGCGAATGATGCTTTATTGTATATAGTCTCCCATGTGAAGGTGAGTGAAAGGCAATGAAGCGCCCCACCTCTACCAATTCGATTCTTCAATCAAACTCACCAACATTTCAATAATTTTTAGTATTTCTATCAAGGCACTACGGCAATGCAATAATATCACAGCGCCCCTAGCGGATCCCAGTATAAGCATGCATGACATTCATTTCAGCGCTTGAGTCAGCAAATCTCAGCATGCTTATACTGGGATCCGCTTGGGGCGCTGTCAAGCAATTATTTAAATACACCAAGCGGACGATGCTTTGTATCTTCTCCTATGTAAAGGGGTAGTGAATGTCGTTGGACCGCGCCATCTCTATCTAAACGATTGTACTAAACGCTTCAACATTTCACACCTTCCCCGCCTTCCCCTTCTTCAAACAATGACGAATGACAGCAAAGATGCGGAGCCTGTCAAACTTGCTGTTTGAAGAAGGGGAAAAAGTGTTTAACATCCATAGACGAATGAATGGTACAGAGGACGCTGCTGTCAAGCTAAAATTATATAATAAATAATAAAATATTTTATTAGTTAGTAGTTTTTTTTCCATTAGTATTTTATTAGTTAGTAGGCCTTAGTAGCCACTAAGAAGTAATAATTATTATTTTATTAGCGACTAACATCTAACTAATTAGTGAGTCCTAGTAGATTTTTATAAGAATGTTAGTAGATTTATTAGTATGAATGAAGGACGTAATAGATTTTTCATAGTGTAATCTGTGATTTTTTCATCAATTTGAATGCTCATTAAATATTTAACGAAAGTTATACATAAAACATATAAATGTGGAATCATATTGTTGGCATGAATTTAAAGTCCAGAGTCAACTAATTCGTAATTGTTATTACCAATTCAAAAGGAGCGGACCTTTGTTGAAGTAAAAATTAGAAACTTAGATGTTTATTCGTTTTTTTATTTTAGTTTAAATTTAAATCGCATGATGTGTAATGACTTGAAATTCGGTCTCATCGTAATGACTTGACATTTTCTGTGATTTATTCTCAAAGTTGCATGATGATTCGATAAGAAATAAACATAAATCAAATACAAATGCGTAGCAATCAATGAAAACCCGGTAAACCTGAACAATTTCGGGAAATGTGCGGAAAAGTTTGTTTTACGTATGTAAGACCATTTTTTATATTTAAAATAAAGCTGAACCCAGCTGTAGAGTAGTGGTTAGCGTACCGGCTTTGCAAGCATGGGGACGTGGGTTCGAATCTCCTAGTGGCCGTTTGATTTTCTATCAATTTCATCATTGCTAATAACAGTGAAATATTGATGGGAGACAAACTAACACATAAAACAGTGATGTTCGACTCACGGAGTGATTCGGAGGACACTTTAAGCCGTCGGTCCCGTGTGTGTGCACAAAGAGGATTTTGAGTTAGCACAGACACACGTAAATTGACTACCTTAACGCTAAGGTTGTGTTATTGGGTATTTCAATATTCAATACACCACCGCAAAAAAGGTAGTAGCCATTCATGGGCCTGAGCACTCGAATGCGGTGCAGTCGTGCCCTGCAAGCTTCTCACCAATGTATTCGAATAATAGTTCTCATGCTGGTGGTATTCATGGAATACGAAAAAAACTGAAACACCTAACGGTACACAATTCGGTCTATAAATACTGAGAGATGATGATGATGATGATGAAAAAGCTGAAAAATAATTGTTGTGCTTACATTCATTTCTCCGTCGCAAATACGTAATAACACTTATCGACACACGCACACAGTTACAACAAAGAATTCATTTTTGGCAACAAAACAGAAACACCAGCAACGCCGCCGTTGGTGTGTATGAGTCCCTAAAGTATACCGTTCAAATCGTCAATCGCTTGCCATTGCTGTCTGTATATAGCATTGTAGAGTGAGTAGAATTACTATATGGTATGAAACGATACACAGATAGTTCAGATGGTACAAGCGTCGAGGCTGAATGTCAAACGGTCGGTTGAAATAATCAGTTTTGCGAAGACCATTCCTTTATAGCCATTATGAATCCTTGAAGCTCGAATTCGAAAGGTGATCTTTTGTTCGAGCATAATAGCGATCCCACCCTCACCTACACGATATTTTCTAAGTAAGGGTAAAGTGGCCATATTTGGACCTACAACTTTTTATGCACCAAATTCGGACCCAAGCCTTTATTTATATGTGCAATAAGGCTCATTTTAGCAGTTAGATCGTAATAAGAGACAAGGTCTAAATTAGGCCACTTCACCAGTACTTTCCTTCAAAAACAGCCATTATATCCATGGAACATTTGATTTCAAACAACATATTCTTGTTTTCAAATGTAGTGTCCCTCAAAAGATTTACAATATAAGTGTCCCTGAAGATTGTTTCAGTAAAAGTGTCCCAACTTTTCAAATTTGATTTTCGCGTTACTGACAAGAGATAATTGATAAGTTTCTTCATCAAATTTCAAAATTTGGGACACTTTTACTGAAACAATTTTCAGGGACACTTATATTGTAAATCTTTTGAGGGACACTTCAATTGAAAACAAGAATATGTTGCATTATTATTCTCATCCATTCACATGTATTATTGTTGTTTTAATAACTTCTTTTTGAAACGCTTGAATTATTTATTTGAAAGAAGACTAATTTCGTATTGAATTATGACGGATGATAATTAGACGCAAATCACAGTATGACGTACGAGTGTCGAGTGCAACAACGAAAAATGTTCCCGATTTCGCCGAAACGCTAGATTGTGGTGTTTCCATGGAAAATACTATTGCGTATTCAAATAGTGTAATATGTAGTGTGTTTGATATTGGCGAACATGAGATGAATGCACAAAAATGAAGAGCGCGCTAATATTTTTGTGTCACATTAAATATGATTCATTTCTACTGAAACCGCACATTATGCAAACGTAGCAACCAACTTCAAACCAAGAGCACCTCATTAATGCAACAAAAACCAACTGAACCAGCTCGATATTTTCAAACTAATTTGCTACTCATAAATATCGGAAACATTAGACATTTATTTAAACGTTTATGCGGCAATTGGTAAACGTTCAAAATCGCTACGGCAATAATCATTGTTTTAAAGCAATCGCATGAGCCAGTTCATAATTGTGTGGATTGAATTTTCATTTGAAATTGATCCGAATTAAATTGGAACATTAAAAATGCGATTAGCATCAGGAGAAAGAATACCTGAACCTGAGCGCAGATTACTGGATATAAATTACCTTGAATTGAAGAAGACTGAAAGGGATAAGAAGCATGTGCTTTTTGTGTCTCGTCATTGAAGAAGGGTCGATCGTTCTTCTCTATATAAGTAGAGGATGTGCTTTCTATTTATATAGATTTTAATTTCGTCAATTAAAATATCAAAAATAAATCACTCATTAAACTTCAATTGATTAGTTGTCTAGACTCTTTCATGCGGATAGCATTCAAAGGCAGAGTTTAGACTCGTGTTAAAATAAATACCATTTTCAGACAGATTTACTGTCGAATCTTTTCTGTTAGACAAAAAGTTCGTTATCTGTTTGTTAGCAAAAAGTCTACATAAACGATGAAAATTGGCAAGAGACGATTGGAACGCGTCGACAGCATGTCGGTTGTGCACTGTACAGCATTTGAAGTGCATATTAAATAGGGCTAATGTGATTTTGATATTCAATTAAGGGGAAACCCGTGAAAGAAGAAGCTCAACTCGATATCAGCAAGTTATAATAATAGCGTATCGTCATAGAATATTCTTATTGCTCTCGTAAGTTAGTATAAAACGAGCTTAACGAATTGATTCAATTTGAGGAACTTCCGATTTCTCCGCTGCGGTTAACTGTGGCCAAATGAGCAGAAGTAATTCGATATATTCAGTGTGCACACACATGCACTTTATGTCACCTCGACAGACTATTAGGCTAATTAATACTTGAAATTTAAATCGATTTCTGTAGCAGGTGATATCAAAATCCAATATGCAGATTTTCAAGTGGGTCAAAATCTTTGACTTCGGCATTTATTGTCTGCATAGCTACCGCCGCACAATTTGAAGAAACTCCGAATTGGAAATTAAAATCAGTTGAATATTCCAATTAATGTGTGTATGTGTCTCAATTTATTTTCAAACTTATCATTTGCTTGTCGTATATTCTACGAGTCTCATTTCGCCTAATTGTCCAAATTTAATAATATTTTACCGGTTGCAGTTTGATATTCGAATTGCGAATGAATTGGAAAATATTTGCATACACCAGCGTACTGATGAATATACAGAGATGGACACGTGATTAATTCCACTTTTTTATGTGAGATATTCTGGCTATTACATATTATGAGTACACACCAAACACCAAACAGGTGATTTTCAGCAGATATTGAGCTAGCTGAATTAATTCTATTGTACATAAAATAGCGCTGTCAATCGTTTTAACATTCGCTGTGTTATCTCTATTTTTAGTTCGCCACGTATGACAAAGACGGGAGTATAGCCTTAACTCGTGGTTCCTCGGTAATATGTATTCATATTGATTGCTGGCCAGCTCAAAAGTAGCTGAGCTCCAGATTTATAAGGAGCCCGCTTCCAGGCGGAGCCACGAGTCGTGATTAAGAAAATAGTTGAATTTTAAACTTATTCACCAACTTAAAGTGTAAATATTAGATATTTGAATAATGGAAATGTTGAATATTTTCCGACGGAATTTCAATTCTCTATAAGGTTCGAAACATCACCCAAAAAATTTACGAAGCAAGAACAGATTTTATATTTCATCATTACATTTATTCTTGGAATATTCGAACAAATTATTCCATCAACCACTTGTAAACCCACTTTATTTGATGTGTTAACTTAAGCGATGGATCTACTCACTGTCCACCTCTGTCTAGGTATGCATGGTGCGTCTAATCTCAACGCGACCAACCTGCATCCGTTCATAGTGAGAATGAGTACACACAGTCAGCATGTACTGCATGAGTATGTTTTCATTGAAAATTAACTGACTGCAAAAGATTGAAAGTATTTTATTCGGTGCACCAACAACGAATCAAGTCGGCAGGCAGCAATTCGCACAGCAATGTTATCGTACACACACTCATTCGCCCGGTCGGTCCATATTTTCTCGGAATAAAAATAAAACGCAGCCAAAGACCGAATATGTAGAATGTTAAATGCTTTTGCTGTTAGTACAGTACAGTACAGTACGGTTTAGTACATGTAAGAGCCATTGGTTATGTGGCTTGAGCATTGTTCGCAGTCTCAAATAGCTTTATATTCAATATTGTTGAATTTGCAAAACCAATTTAATTTCCATATTTCATTTAAATGTATTTAGAGCGGGTGTGTAAGTGAGTGTGTGCAGAGGCATACCGACATAGAAGCGCAACGTCTATGCTTTGCAACAGTGCAAAGACATTCTCGTTCATAAAAGCGTTCATATTCGTATCACAAATTGTAACATGGGTGAGGTAGCAAGTTGAATGTGAGTGTGTACTCACAATGGTTTTGCCAACAGGGAAATAGTGTTTGCATCGACAATGTTATAATTCCAAGGAACATCATGATCTATCACCGCATTTGCATGTATTCACATTCACCACTGAGACTGAATAACTACCAAAGGAGATTCGAAAGCTCGACCAACTATACATTCCATAATACAAAATACCAAGAAGTGCACGGCAAAAGTGAATAGAGACAAGAAGAAAAAAATATATGAGATATAAGCATACAAACTCACCCTTAATATTCAGCATCGCTTGCATATTTAAAGGTCTAGGCTTGTCGGTTTGAGGGCGTGCTTGCAACAAATTCGCTATTTTGTGCCCGTGCTCATGCAACGATTCAAAGGATGTTTGCTTGGCATTGCATTTCTCATTAGGTTTAACTGAAGCTCTCTAGTGGCATATTATTAACAAATCTAATGTGATCCGAAATGCATTTTCGGCCAGTCGATGCACAAGAATGCACATAAAAACGGAAAGCGAGCGAGAGGTAGTCACAGAGACACACAGAACGAAATAGCCCACAATAAAGATTCACACAACAGATATGAATTAAATTTCGGTCTTTCCATTCGCAAGTTTAATGTTGTCCGTTCAAGTTCACAAAACATTCAATTCACCTTTCAGCTCTCTGGTTGCGAAACAATGCTGAAATATGGACCTGGACCTGGCGATTCGAATGCTTTTGAAATCCATCCAAATGTTTAATTCACCCAAAGATGCATTGCGTTCAGCCCGAAGATGCATCGAAAGAGACAGAGTGCAAATTTGCAGATTAAACGCTGAGAGGGACCCCAAATCATCTTTCATTCGCTGTTGCTTATAAATCATTTAATGCTTTTCATTATTTAGCTCTTCACGATGAAATTGTTAAATTGCAAAATTCATTTGCAACATATGAATGTGCGCAACAATTTCATATCTAGAATAAATCCGTGGCAGACGTGAAAATTTAGAATTATAATTTCGATATGAACCAATTCTGAAGTATCATCTTTATACACAATAAAACTGAAAAAACAAGTTGGATCGTATCAAAAAGTGGAACATAAAACGCATTCAAAATAAGCATGGATTGATTTGAAATTAATGTAAAACACAATATGTTTCTCTTTTATATTTACTCTGTGCATGTTTCACTTTCATTTTGACACTGTTCTTGTTTTATCTAGGGGCAAATATTTTGTTGTACGCAAAAAATTTTAACACGATAACTCAAAAAATTGAGATTAGGGTTGATCAAAAATTTACGCACACATTGGTCTTCTTTAAGAATAGAAACCTATAAATTTTTAGCCTAGTCGGATAATGTCTTCGGGTAGCGCTAGTTGAATAGCTTGAACCAAATACCAATACAATCCATTTTAGGCAAGAGTACAAAAAATCAACATAAACATGAGAAATTACAAACTAAAGAAATACGAATGACGGAAATCATTCATAGTTCAATTCATTGAGGAAAATTTGTCGGTGAGATGTAGATAATTCATTATTGATATACATTTGCATTCAAATACATGAATTGACTCTCAAATGATGTTTAAGATGGAGAAAAAAGATTATAGAGGGATGAAGCAATGGAATTCAATGCCGATATTGCTATATTTTCATTTCATTTCATGTCATTTTCTTCTAGCTTTTGGTTAGTCTTCACAAAGCATGAAATTTGGGCCAAATTTGAGAAAAGTACGAGAGTAAACTTGCCCTGGAGAATGAGTTTGAAATGAAATTATGTATATTTGTTGTTGATAGCGCTCTTTATGACTGATATTCTATCCAGAATCTCCCTATTTTGATTTACATATGAATTCACTCGTTCAATTGTTGATCCATTTATTGACTTTGAAATTAAGTCATTATCAAAGCCGCATCCAATCAAGAGTGTATGAACACACTTGCAATAGGAAAATTTTCTCCAAACATTTTCATTCTTATGATATCTTCCAAAAGTCAAATCGAATTTCTCACCATTGAAGTTTATTGTAATAAGAGACGAAATTCATTTGAAATGATCTATATATTATATCTATGTATTTGTATATCCATGTATATCCATCGGTCAGATGGAGAGGCGAGTATGTCTGTGTTATTTTAAATGCATATGCCTCTTCATCTGTTAGATATGTAAATAGTGTTTTTGACAAGACGGATGTCAAAATTATATAAATCAGTATTACAGACCCAAAATATGAGCATTTTCTGAATATTTCCAATATTGTAAATGTTTTATAAAAAATGTCTTATTTCTTCCAAATTGCTTTGTTTTTATTGATTTGTACATTTAAAACCGGGCTATAGCCTCCTAGTGTTTCATCAATAATTACGAATCCACATTTTTCTTTATTATCGAGGAAAACAAGTTTCAGTTTTCAATTGATCATTTTATGTTTGTAAAATATATGTTCATGCTCTCATTTTTTATCTTTACTATACAAATAATGGACCGAAGTCTTCATCAAGATTGTTAATCAGGTATCACATCTTTATCTAAGATACCTTTTATCATAAGAAATAAATGGTCTTACGTACGTAAAACAAACTTTTCCGCACATTTCCCGAAATTGTTCGGGCTTACGCATTTTTCATTGATTGCTACTCATTTGTATTGGAATAATGTTTATTTCTTATCGAATCATCATGCAACTTTGAGAATAAATCACAGAAAATTTGTAGTCATTACGATGAGATCGAATTTCGAGTCATTACACATCATGTGATTCGAATTTAAATTTTAATATAAAAACAAATAAACATCTCAGTTCCTAATTCTTACTTCAACGTTTTTATTTTTGAATTGGTAATAACAATTACGAATTAGTTCACTCTGATGTGAACTTTCAATTCATGCCAACGATAGATAGGGTTCTACATTTATGTTATGTATAACAGTATAACTTTCGGTAACAGCATGAGCATTCAAACTGATGAAAAAACACAGATTAGAAAATCACAAATACTTCATCCAATTTATTGATTTGAATATTGACCCCGAAAATTGAAAATTTTGTGAGGGAGCTGGTCTTAAATCTCATCAGAATGACTTGAAAAACATAGAAAATAATGTTCTGACAGTTCCAATAGGAAACAATGTGAACTTAAGATAGCCGCCATACAATTTTTCAGTTTTGACCTCGAAAAGACTCCAAAAATCCGAAATTTTGCAGGGGAGGTAGTCCTAAATCTAGTCGGAATGACTTGAAATTTTGCATGACTCATTTTATTCATAAAAAAATAATATATTCAAAGTTTCAATTCGTAACAAAGTGAACTTGAGAAAGTCGGCATACAAATGTTCAGTTTTGACCTCGAAAAGGTCCCAAAAAACGAAAGTTTTACAGGGGAGGTAGTCCTAAATCCCATTGAAATGATTTGAAATTTTGCACGACTCATTTTTTTCATGAAAAAATAATATTCTGAAAGTTTCAATTCGTTACAATGTAAACTTGAGATAGCTGCCATACAAATTTTTCGTTTCGACCCCGAGAAGACCCCGAAAATCGAAAATTTTACAGGGGAGGTAGTCCTGAATCTCATCGGAATGACTTGCAATTTTGCATGCCTCATTTTCTTCATAAAAAAATAATATTCTGAAAGTTTCGTAATGATACAATGCAAACTAGACATAGTCCCCATACAAATTTTTCGTAATTATATTGAAAAACAGCCCATTTTTTGATTCCACTCCACTAGAGCTACCCGAAAAAATTATCCGATTAGGCTGAAAATTAATAGGTTTCTATTACTAATGAAGACAAATGTGTGTGTAAATTTTTGTTCAATTCTAAAATCAATTTTTTGAGTTATCGTGTTAACAAATTTTTGCGTACAACGGACAACGGAAAACGGACAACGTACAACGGCCAACGTACAACGGACAACGTACCACACACGGACAAAAAATTGCTCAGGGAATGGTTGCAATCGTTTTTTCTTGGTTCAAAACGCATAGAAAACTTATTTCGAGCATTTTGAATTTTTTGGACCGATCGCAATACTTTTACCACACACAGTGGTGTGTGCGGAAAAGTAAAAAAAAATAAATAAAGTTCGCAGCGTTCAAATAATACGTCTTACCGGATTAAGTACTTTGACAAGAGAGAGTTTTATTCTTTCCTCTTACTAGCTATGACACGAGTGTGTGTGTTTGTGTGAGTGACATTTGACACATAAGCATGTTGAGTATTGATCAGAACATATAATCGAATACACCACACCAATAATCTGAATGTTTCGTTTATCAACTCAACACTTTCCCTTAAACGATACATTTCATTTGAACTTAACGGATTATTCGACTCTTAACACAAGCTTGCACCGATCCGAAAATCTAATTGCCAACCCTAATGGTTTCGGAACAATTGACTGCGTTCACGGATTGCCGCATCAAGAGAATTACAATCACTTTGGTTTTTGCTTCAATTTGCATCTTTGGTACACACTTCGATTTGTTATTGCTATACTTAATTTCAATCAGTTTAGGCCAATGTCCCACGCAAATCGCTCATGCTTGATGGCTGGCACCGCTATAGTGAGGAAATCAGAAACATTTTGGTTAGTTGCCACATATTTCAATTCTATTTTCCCAGCATTGATCTTCTCACGATTGAAATTATACTTTACATCAACCTGCTTGGTGCGTGGCGAGAACGAATTGTTTTTAACCATTTGTATTGCACCCTGATTGTCGCAGTATAAGGTAAGCGGTTTGTTTGAGTTCGTGAACAGCTCCCTTTCGAGACGTTGCAGTTATAAGCATTCTTGCGTGGCCGACACGATCGCCATCAAATCTGCTTCAGTGGAAGATAGAGCGGTCGTTTCTTGTCGGTTTGATGCCCATGACACGGTCCGCTTTGAAATGTGTAAACGTAGCCGGTCGTTGACTTTCTCTCATCAAGGTCTGAGCCCCAGTCAGCATCACAATAGCCATGTAATTCGGTACCGTCTCTGTAATAAACAAGTTTTTTTTGTTAGGATTCCCTTCAAGTACCTCTTTACACGCCTTACTCCGCCCCAATGATTTGCGCAGCAAACAGCAAAGAACCTATAGCATTCATATAGGGAACACCTTTCATTTGAGCTCTTTCAGCCTCAGTTGTGGGCGACAATTTGGATGAAATCTTTTGGTTTGGATCCAGCGGTGTTGCAACCGGATTACAGTCGTTCATGCCAAATCGATCCAAGACCTCGGCCAGATACCTTGATTGATCGATCGAAATTGTTCCCTTCTTTCTGTCACGTGTGATATGAATAGTGTTAAGAATTGACGTTGCTTCGCCCATATCCGTCATCCAAAAACTACATGACAGTTCGCGGTTTACCTTTCCTTGCCAATCTAAATTGTTGGAAAAGATTAAAACGTCATCAACATATATGGCAACGAATATGACGTCTCTTCCTTCAACGTGATATTAAATGCACTGGTCAACATCACTGTGCTTCAAACCGGATTTTAGCAGCACGTCGTTGATTTTCTCGTTCCATACGCGGCTTGCTTGCTTCAGTCCGTATAGGAACTTGTGCAACCCACAAACACGGCCCGATCCATCGTCAAACGCTTCAGGTTGAGCCATGTATATTTCCTCCTTCAGTTCGCCGTTAGGGAAGGCAGTTACAGCGTCCATCTGCTGAATGTTTAGGTCGAGCTTTGCTGCTAATGCAATTAAAAAACGAATAGAGTTATACCGGACGACAGAAGCAAACGTCTCCTCATAGTCAATTCCAGGCTTTTGCGAAAACCCTTTGACAACTAGACGCGCTTTGTGTCTCAGTATTTTGCCAGTCGTATCTCGCTTGGTTTTGAAAACCCATTTACACTTAATTGCAGATTTACCTTGTGGTAGTTCGGTCAAGCTTCACGTTCCATTTTCGATGAGCGATGAATGCTCGTCCTGCATGGCCTTGTGCCACATTTTGCGATCACTTCTTTCCGTTGCCGTATCAACAGTAATCGGGTCAGTCGAACCCGATGCAGTGGCATTCATCACACAATTCACGTGATTTACATAATGCCCGTAATTCAGACGATACACTGGTCTCACAACTCGAGTCGATTGACGCTCACCTGGTCCATAGGTCATGGTAGCTTCAAGGTCGGAGTCAGATATGGATTCATCTGGCTCATAATACGTGGTATTGTCCGGATCAGAGTCAATTGCAGTCTCATTCAATGTCATATCGGTGGAATTTGTCTCCTGGCCACCATTCACGGCCTGAGATTCACGGTCGACTTCGTCGCTTCTCTCTGTCACAACTTCTTTGATGTTATTCTTTTCCAAGCTTTGCACATTTTGCCCGACGTCATCGAATCTCTTACATTCCGCGCCTGATTCGTTGTCGTCCTCAAGCAAAACTACAGAAAAGGAAGAAAAATCATTCGAAGTTACGTTATGTTTATCAGTGTTTGGTTGAGATATTATCTTTAGATGAGATAACAAGATAAGATAGATAAGATAATATCTTTTATCTTATCTAGATAAAAGTATAATTTTCAACAGATATCTTATCTTTTATCTTTTTCAAATTATTTTTTCATTATCTATCTTTGTAATTTAGATAAATTTTAAGATAAATTTACCTCACAAAGCAATACGCCTATATTATATTATAATACCTACGGGTAACACGTCCTGTGGCGCATGCTCTCGACCGATTACAAGGCGAACAGAATTGTAGCCAAAGATTCATCGTACCCACACTCATTGCCATGAAACGATTGATGAACACGTCTGGTAGGAATATTTCCATCGCACGAGACTTTACTAAGGCAATGAACGAGGTTATAAATAAGCGATTTAAAAAATATTTCGAGTATTCGGACGACAATAAAGACTTAATTAACGCTGCGCTTAGTTTGCCTCGCTTTAAAAATAGTTTTATCGAATCGACCGAAAATAAACACATCGCCCGTGAATTTCTGATTAACGAATGCATTAAACTATCGGACGAGTCCAATGAAAAACGAAACGAAGTACAATTATCGAGCGAAAATACAATTTTGTATTTAATACAACAATTTCGATAATGAACAAACGTTCGAAGAAATGTCAATTAAAGGTGTTGTTGAAGCAGAAGTCGCCAGATATTTAGCCGATAATCGTAAAGAGGACACAATTCTGGATGAATATCCATTTATTCGAAACGTATACTTTAAATATAATACGACCCTTGCGTCGTCCGGTGCCGTCGAACGAATTTTTAGCCAGTCATTGATGATATTTAGTCCGAGACGAAATCGATTATCGGCCGAAAATTTTGAACGAGCGTTAATTCTAAAACTAAATGCAGCACTACTTGATTGTGATATCGATGAAGATGAAAAGGATTGAAAAAAAATAAAATAAATAGTCTTCTTTTTACTAAAAATTAAAACGAAATTGTTTTTTAGTAGATCGAAAACATAAAACTATATCGTCGAATTGAAAACTAATTATATATTGAAAAAAAAAATAACAATAAAATATTCATGTTACTGTTTCATTTTTAGCGCAATTTTATGTAATTGTTTGCATTTTTCGCAATTACAATTTTAGTACAACAACGTCGTATAAAGTGGAACTATTGTGGTCGCACATATAGTTCTATGCAATATTTTCAATATTATCTTGGTAAAAAGCAAGATAAAGATAAGATTATCTTATCTTTTTAGACAAAAGATAGATAAATATCTCGACGTTATCTAGATAAAATTTGAAAAAAAAGATATTATCTCGAAAATATCTAGATATTTAAAATTTATCTCAACCAAACACTGATGTTTATTTACCTCTTCTTCAATGATTGTGACATCGCGACTGATTATAGTTATTCGTTTGGACCTGTCATACAGCCGGTACGCTTTTGATTCACTGCTGTAACCGACCATGATGCAGTCTTTTGCCCTAGGTTGGAGTTTCGAGCGGCTGACTTTTGGTATGTGAGCCATTGCCTTACTGCCAAATACGTGTAAGTGTGACAGGTCCGGTTTTGTGCCTGACCAAATTTCTTCCGGTGTTTGTTGTTTGTTCCGCAACGGAACACGGTTGATCAGGTAAGCAGCCGTATTTGCAGCTTCTGCCCAAAAGCTCACATGCAAACCGCTTTCAAACAGCATGCAGCGCACGCGGTCTAAAATCGTCCGATTCATTCTTTCCGAACACCCATTTTGCTCCGTAGTGTGAGGAACAGTTTTTTGATGATGTATGCCGTGTTTCTTAAAAAATTCATCGAAGTTCTTGTTGCAATATTCTGTTACATTGTCTGTTCGAAGCACTTTAATTTTTCGCGAAGTTTGATTTTCAACAAGCGATTTAAGCTTGACGAACTCATCGAACACTTGACTTTTATTTTTCAATGGAATTAAGAACACTTTTCTACTGAAGTCGTCAATTAAGGTTACAAAGAAACGCGCACCACCCAACGATCGATTTTCAAACGGGCCGCATACGTCAGAATGCACCAAATCCAATGAGTTTTCCGCGCGATTACCGTTATCAGGAAAAGAATTTCGTGTTTGCTTTCCCTCAATGCAAACTATGCATTTTTTGTTTGATTTGCCGGTGAAATGTATGCCGCTTGTAGCAAATATGGCCCAATCTTCGATGCCATAAGTCTTGATCAATTTTTACTTTGGCTTTTTCACATTCAATCGATTTAACTGTTTCACAGTTCAAGCGATACAGACCATCTACTAATGTTGCGTTCGCGATAATTTTGTTTTTGTCGTCGAAAATATTACAGTATTTTTTTTTAAACACAACACGATAGCCTTTCGCCGTCATTTGACTAACTGAAATCAAATTCGCACACAAGGATGGAACACATTCAACGGCTCTCAGTGTTGCTGAAATTCCGGTAGGTAAGTTCAGTTCAACGTCACCAGCACAATCAACGGGTGCTTTGGAGCTATCAGCCACAATCACTTCTTTATGTGACACTTTTGTTTTGTTTGATAAGATTGAGCTGTCTCTCACCATGTGCTTGGTGCAACCGGAATCAACAAAAAAATCATTCGACTTCACTTTGTTGACTAGGAACGACGATTCTAAATGAGATGTTAACAATGATTTGTTGTTTTGTTCCTTCTTGTTCCTTTTATTTTTACACGAATTCGCAAAATGACCGGGTTCACCACACGCATGGCAACGATATTGCTTGCTATTCTTTTTTTTGGTCGATTTGGGAAAAAATGCGCCATTTGTCTGGTTCTCGACAAATTTAACGTATAATATCATCGACAGATATTAGTATCATCTTATTCACGTAATCTTCAATTGATGTGCAGTCTGATAATTTCATTTGAACTAACTGTCGAAGCAAATATACTTTTCGCGTGACACTTTTATTTTCAAATGCAGCGACTAAATTATTCCATGCTTCTTTAGCTGTTTTCACGCCTGTGATGTGTGAAAATGTGCATGGGTCGAGTAACAATGTTAAATGTGCTAGCGCTTGTATATCTTTCAAAGTATCAATGCTCGATGCGCCTACATTTGTTGGATTAGGAGTTGCGCTCGGGCTACCCGCATGATTCTCCGAAGAAGACACAACGGGCTCAATATATTTCCATAAATCTTCCATGACGAGATATGATTTTGGTTGTAATTTCCAAATTGTGAAGTTCTCTCCCCCTCTGAGACGATCAAACGGAATCCCACTTCCATTCATTTTCATCGACGATAAATTCACTCGCCCTGCAAAGGAAAAACGTGATTCCGAAAATTCACAAAAATCGCCTAATAATTCAAATCAGTTCGCGTCTTATTTATGTGTAAAAATGCTCTGCAGGTTCTACCGGTTTCGGAAACGATGTTATTTTTGAATTACGACTATTCAGCGATTCGATGATTTAATTTTTAAAAATTGATATCGCATAGGCCCATAAACTAAAGTTCGCAGCGTTCAAATAATACGTCTTACCGGATTAAGTACTTTAACAAGAGAGAGTTTTATTCTTTCCTCTTACTAGCTATGACACGAGTGTGTGTGAGTGACATTTGACACATAAGCATGTTGAGTATTGATCAGAACATATAATCGAATACACCACACCAATAATCTGGATGTTTCGTTTATTAACTCAACAATGTTGAATGCTAAAATAATGATGAAACAAGAATAGTGCATATTTGCAAAAATACCGAAACTATAATATATATGTGAACAAATTAGCCAAAAATTTTGTGCTGAGCTGATCTGAGCTAAAACTATTTACATTATTATTAAAGATCCATCAAGCGATGCGCCTCGAAAGCAAATTCACGAACAGGGGTAGTTTTACGAGCACTCTGATTGAATTATGACACAATTGAAAAAAAACAATCTTTTCATTGATCAATGGATTTTGCCTAAAATAGCCCGGTTACTTCAATTAAAGTAAATGCTCCTGGTATGCCGATCATAGAACATCCACTTTGAAACGATGAATTTAGAGCTTGATTATGGAATATCGAGCCTAAATCCAAAGTCAATACAGAGTTATTGACCACTTTAAGCTGTGAGTATTTGTGTATGCATCCAAATACATTCAATGCTGCAAAATTCTAAATTCAGTTTCTCGTTTAGACATCAACATTATTTCGGTTTGATTCGAGTTTTCGACAAAATCAAATTTTAAATACGTTTGTTTCGACCATCATAATCAATGCTTCAGAATTTATGAACGGAATTTAACATCAAACTGAAATTCTATTTTAATTAGCTTGATATTCACTCCGGTTGAATGTATTTAACGAGTTGAAGTTTGCATTGAAATAAGGTAGGAATGATTGATAGGAATTTAACTATGAATATGGTTTATGTTTCACAAAAATGATGGATATTTCGTTGGTTTTTCGTATTTATCAGTTGTTAGACACGCTAAAATCCAACACCAGACAAATGTATCCATTTCATTTACGATTGTAGCGGTGGATTTTGTGGCGAAGATATTAGAGACTTGAAGATATTAGAGATTTCATACTTTTAAACGAAGCGCGTTGAACTGATATGAAGAGTAGAAGGTCGATGATTGAATTGATTTCAAGTGCGTGCACAGAGAAAAAACATTTGGTGATTTTGAGTCATGCGTTAATAAACAATAGATTGTTGGTAAATTTTGCTTGAATTAACACACGGACTTTGACATAATTTATGGTTCTAACATCAATTCAACAGCAGCTTAGGTTTATTTTACCAAACCTGATTTCTGCGCCATTTGATAGTTCAAACTGGTAGTTGAATGCTGTTGAATTTTTGTTAAAACCAAATTTTAGTCAATCTCTCTGTGGTAATTCAAGCAAAATATACCAAGAATATATTGTTTACCAACGCATGACTCGGAATCGACATTTTTTCCTCTCTGTGTGCTAACTGATGATACATATGGAAATGAGAATAGTATGAAAATATCAACGATTCACACAAAAGAACGGTTTAACTCATTGCCTGATTTCAGGCGCGGCTTGCCATGAAAAATCATTTCATGGAACACAGAACAATCTGATTCGCCGTCGGCTTAATTGAGAATCATCAAAAATTCTATCAATCGTGTTTGTATTCCGGTATGTGCCCAACGTTTTCGATTCCCGAGATGGCGAAAATGGAATTGGAAATCAATTCTTTTGCTCCCAGGTGCTAGACTACGTACACGTATACACACACACACACACCCTGTTTTTTTGCCATGTAGATTTAGTTTACTCTGGAAATTTATCGTGTTGAATGTACAAATTTTTAAATCAATCAAAAACACACGGCGAGAAGGTATTTTTCGCTGGAAAAAAGGCATTCTCACTAAAAGGATGATTCAAGACTCAAATTTTGTTAATAATGATCAATGAAACAGCGTTTTTTAAATGTGATATTTTATCGGGAAAATGGCGAGCTCATATTCAAAATGAAATCAAATGGCTAGATTTCAGGCGAAATTCTATGACAGCAAATTGTCAAAAGAAGAAATAGTTTCAAAAGAAGTCACAATCTGCGAAGAATGGACGTTGTCGTCATCGAATCAAACATGTTCTTAAACTATCCTATGAAATGAATTATTGAATTTCTTTTTAAACTATTGCAGCTATTTTTGAAATCGAGAGCCGAATCAAAATGTGAATGGATAAATTGTCTTACATTCGTAAAACTAACTATTCTGCACATGTCCCGACAGTATACGGGTTCACAGGTTATGTTTGTTTCTTATCGTATCATCATGTTACTATGAAACGAATGCACATTCACCGAATTAATTGATTAATACTACGAATCAGCCATGTTTGCGAATGTATTGGTATTTGGTTCAGACCCACTAATAGCGACGGGAACTATTAGCCATATTTTTGTGAAAATATTTGATTCTTGTAGTGAAATAAAAGACAGCACAACTTTTATTCTCAATTCCCTACAAACGTTTTCTCAGAGTATCGAGAGAGAGAGAGATAATTTGAAGATTTTGCGTGAGAATAGTGTTATTGTGTCATTTCTTTCAAAAATGAACAATATTACATAGAGCGACAAGGGAATGGTTGCAAAGGGGTTTTCTAGGTTCAAAACGTAAAGAAAACTCATTCTAGGCGTTCTAAATTTTTTGGACCAATCGCAATACTTTGACTACACACAGTGTACGTGCGGAAACGTAAAAAGTTATGCTAAAAGTGGTCTTCTGCAAAATGGTGTCTATGTGAATAGTTGATGACATTTTTAATTTTGAATCGTTGAAATAATTTGCGCGTTCGCATGTGCTAGGAGGCATCAATGTATGAAAAATAAATATTGGAGTAGAGGCCTGGATCGGGCACACATATCACCACCAATCCGAACCGAATTCAATTTTTCTAGTCCGAAAAATCCGAACCGAACCGAAATATATACAAGCCGAACAGAGTCAGATATTGACAATTTTTTTTCGAAGATTCCCTGACCCGATATTCACAAATCTTTATTTTAAATGCTTTCAAATATTATTTTAATCTTCATCAAATTTTCTTCTTTGTGTTTTTTAAATCAACGCAAGATTTTCTACTGGGGAAAGATCTGAATTTGATCTTCTATTACTTATAAATAATAATGAGCTCGCTTCTCGATATAAATTTGGAATCTGAAATAAGGGAATCAATGCATCTCAGCGTATAAACTGTCAGAACATTGGAAACTTTTATCGAAGCTATAAGCGACCCAAAACCGATTCCGAATCGATGATTGAAAATAATGCCCGACGTGACACCGAAAAGACCGGTTTGGTTTCTAGTTTTTTTCGGTTTGGTTAGCCAATGCAGGCCTCTCCATGCTATGGAGAGAATGAGATCCGAATGAGAGAGACAGACCGGAAGAAGGCATGTCCGGGAGAGAGCAGTTTGTGTACGAACGACGAACATTATTTTCCACACATTTGCAATTAATTTTTCATATCATGTCGAATTGTGCAAGCATAGAACGTAAGTGAGAAAGCAAAATGTGCATATGTTACCCATCGATTGCAAAAATGTACATGGATAAAAATATTGAATAACCACTTTATTGATACGAGTAAATGTTGTCATTTCCATTTGGAAATTTGAACTGGCGCAACAGAAATTAAATAAATAATAAAATTTCAAGCACATGTAATCTAACCTCAAAATTAAAATGGTCAGAGGCTGGTCGAATCCATTCAATCAATTAGAAAATCGGAAAATTGATTCAAAATGATTATTTGGTGAAATGCATTTGGCCGCCACCGCCTTCATCATGAATGATGTATATACGCGTTAATTTTGCATCGATTGATGGTTGC
The DNA here is from genome assembly GCA_028476595.1 of Obolodiplosis robiniae. Taxonomy (NCBI): domain Eukaryota; kingdom Metazoa; phylum Arthropoda; class Insecta; order Diptera; family Cecidomyiidae; genus Obolodiplosis; species Obolodiplosis robiniae. The sequence goes on along the minus strand of CM052014.1, from coordinate 25,864,166 downwards.
GGAACATAGGAAATTGATTTGTTCAGTTGGCCGCCGCCAGCGTTTATACGATATTAATACACGAAATCGCTGCTCATGTATTGTAAATACAATTCAATGTAGATAGCCGTAACTTGAAAGAACCTCGAGCCCGGATGTGAATGGAATTGAATGTTTTTGGAGCTCAAAACGTTAGTGTTTGAAATAATGAACACAATTATTGGCAAAATTATCATGCCGGATTCAATGTTGACTGTAAAATACATAGTTCATTTCAATGAACAGTCATTGTGATTTCAATCGAGACGATAACTTCACAGTGCCCAGCAAATTTTCATGTTTTCCTCGTATTTTTTTTTTTAATTTACAGATGAGGTTTTCGCAGAGCATATCTTTGTCATTCAATCGATGGCGATTCTATTTCATGATGGCAGCATATTGAATTTTGAACCGATAAATATTAATTTAATTGCTTTCGAAACACAAATAATACAAACATTGTATTTGCTCGAATAAAATCCAAATCAAGAAAAATGGCTTAAAGCCATTTGTATCGATTATGACCCCTCTATAGATCTCAAGAGTGACTTTTACAAAGTTTTCTAAATTTAAGTTTTCCTTTTACAGAATACCCACTATAAACTGGTGCGAACAAGTATTAAGTCGCAAAGTTCATCGAAGCATTTTCTCCGATATAGTTTGTAGGTCGATGCACAAAAACCAATTCGATGTAAGTTATTATGGCTGCAAAGCAAAAGTTCAACAGACTTTAGTTTCGACAGCCAGACACGTTGCAAGCTGCTTGACGATTTTCATATATATAAATAGATGCATTGAATTAGTTCGTGATTTCGTGAATGATTAAATACGAAAAAGAGAGAGAGAAACGATGCAGGTATCGAGCTAAAATATCGCTTATAAATAAATATGAGCTGAAATACAACAATTTTCTATCTTTAAGTGTTGAATTTTGTATGAATTATTACCGAAGGAGGCGAGTGGCAGCGACGACGACAGGGATGGAGAAGAAGTGGTATGATAAGAAGATTGGAAACTATGCACAAATTAGTGTTACACACAGAAATGGTTTGTTTAATAATTAAGATGAAAAAGAGACCTGAAAACACCAAGTGGAAGACGTGATAAGGCATGCAATGCACAGGGAAGAAGACTGCTGTGCAAAGTAAAAGGGAGACACCGATGAATCAGTATATGCGTGTGCATGTTTTGGTGGTTACCGGAAAATTTGCCATTCATTAATGAAATATGTGCTTGCATTTTGTTGTTTGGCTATAAACTTAAATGAATTTCCGCCAAATATGTGAACTATTCGTCGGCAAGTTAATCTGGTCTTGGGGTTCATTCAGAAAACAAAGCGTCAAATCTTGCTCAACCACATCATATACACATTCCAAAAGATCTCAGCTCAAGCGTGAATTTGACGAAGGTAGCTCGACGATGAAAATCAAACTAAAACATCGATTAATTGGCCCAACAAAATCTTATTTTGTTTTGTTACCGGTTTGACAGTGCGTTCAAAACATAGATCACATTGGCAAAACGATATTACGTCGCTTTGGCGTGAAAAGACAAAGCTTGAACGAGAGAGGAAGAGCGCAAACAATAAGGAAAGGTGAGACAATTTATGCAAAAGGGTGGTGAAAGCTAAGACCATGTTTCACACTTTTACACAGCTTGATGATCACAATTATTTATCTAGCAAACATCAAAATTAAATATTCATCTGAATTATCAATATTTGAAGCATCCGTTTGAAAAAGGTACACACAAACGCCCGCCGTGGCGTTTCACACATGGTGCATCGACATTCCTTCCCAAATTTTGATGTTTTTGAGTGGAGAATTATGTTTTCCCCGCTTTTATCTGTCAAACACATTCAATGCAAACACCTAACAAATAAACTGTACAAGTCAGACATTTTATTTTCTCATACTTGCTCATTTTAATCATTGACAAGTTAATATTGCTGATATTTGAACTGACTACACAACTGTTAACTTTTTTGGAAGAAACCTTAACCACATTGATATGCGTAAAACGCAACAATTGGTGGAAACATCGTTTTAAAGTTTAATACAAAATATTGAATATTTATGCTTTTTTTCCCTGAAATTCTATTGTGAATCAATTCTCTGATTTTTTGTCTATAGACAACAATGTTGACCTACATGATATTCGCATGGCAAAGTTATTAACATTTGAACGATATTCTTGAAATGCAGCACACTCCCTTTAACGCAAACAGAACGATAATAATGTTCATTAAACTAAAATTATTGAATTGTTGTGAACGGCAGTAATTATGAACAATGAAAAAGTGGGACGTTTTAGCCTGCTGATACAACATCCCATTTTTTCGTTCTTCATAAAACTAAAATGTGCGAATTAGCAGGGAAATGAATACGTTTATAGAACACAACAACAGCAACAACAACACGTGCACTTTCACCGTTTCTGCAACCAAGCGACGCTCTGTTTGTATTCGAATACTTTGGTTTGCATAAAATGTGTGCTTGAATGCGGTAAAGCGAGAGAGCCCTTACTGCACTTAGAAGACGCTGCTCTGATTTGTTGTAATTTCTCTTTGTCTCATTTTCATATGGATTTCTAAGTATAGCGAAAGTTTTCGCATGAACATTTGGCATTTTTTTATTTTCATACCATATAATATATATACAATATTGTGTTATTAATAATTCACTGGAAAACTCAAATTTTGCGACACAGCTCACTTTCCTATTCAATGCTTCATTTGCTTGACATTGTGTGCAGATTTCGAAACAGCATTTTAGATGTTCTCTCTGCCTGTCTCTCGCTCTCTCTTATAGTGAATTTCTTTTGTAGATAAAATTGCATGGGTAATATATTTTCCTCACCGTATCAGTGGCTCGATATACGAAATTGCCCTGAAATATTTACCATTCGATCTAAATTCAGACGCCGGCAACATTTTACAACAACAACAATGGCAACAGAACATTAATTATTCCGATTACGGAATGGATTCGCTGAAATGTTGATGACGAGAGCAAAACGAATTCATATGAATTTAGAAGAAACAACGGAAAAATACGAATAAAAATTACTCAAATTACATTGATATTTCTCCACACCTGGAAATTGGTTACGCAAATAGATGGCAACGACCATTGTGAACAGAGTAAAAAAACAAATGGACTCTGCGCATCATGAAATTGAATTTTATTTACTTATTCATAGGTAAAGTCAACAGCGACAATATCCAACACGATATTTTATTCATTGATCCAAGCCATTCATTGATCCAAGCCAGTTTTGCTTCCTATAGGAACACAGTTAAAACTTCTCTTTTCGATTGCAATTTAATATGAATGCTTTTGAGGGGTAAAGATGCGATAAATTGTTGTGAATCAACAACATCAAAGTTTTGCTCCAAATGAACAGAAAAATCAAACGAAAACTGAATAACATATTTATGAAATTGAAATTCATTGGATAGAAATGCAAATTCTACCACATGCGCATTTAATATAGTCAGGGAAGTAAAGGGAAATATTTCAAATATTCAGTGCATTTCAAATAAAATAATTGCGGTTCAAACGCAAATTGATATTGAATTTTGCTGTGAAATTTAACAATTAGACAGAACAACGAAAGTCATTTTATCGTGACGTCCAAAATTGTAACCGAGTAAGCCATACATTCATCAGCCCACATTCTTTCACAGAAAATAATCTATAATTTCTTTGATATTTCAATGTGATAATAGAACATACTTGTCGTTATATTCATATATGTGCAAATTCTGTATTCTTATCATTTCTTTTATTTTTGGATTTTGACAACTTTTGATATTTCCGGATGAAAATGATAAAGTAAGTTTTCGATATTCAACGGAATTTTTGTATCCATTGTAAACCAATGGTATGATAAGAAAATGGATTCTTTAATCTTCAAATTTCAAACATGACAAAATATGTATGGTCAGAAAAAATGATAAATTCGCGCCATTGGTTATCATGTAAATCTCTATAGTTCATAAGAGACATCCATAGTGCTTGGGTTCCTGCATCATATGCATTATTCGTTCACGTTTGAAATCATCGACGAATTCAATCTGTTCGATTTACAAGAATTTGTTTCTTTAGACGAACGATTTCTGTAAAATTCCGACAATGATTCACACGTCGATTGCAAGCACCCACACACTCTGGATATCTTATGTGTCTTAATTATGTGTTTTTTTACGGCGAACGATTCGACAAGACTTGGATTAAATATAGTCAGTGTTGAGTGTGAACGATACATCCTCTCTAAACGTTCAAAATTTATAAATTCTAGGGAGAAAATTCGGAATTTTTCCAAACCGAAATTCAAACGATGTATTTGAACGTTCGGAATATTGTATGGAAAAAACATTTCATTGTGGAATTCGCTGCCCTAATCAATTCTTTTATTGATTAATGATTGAGCAATAAATAGTTAGAGCGTACAAACTAACCATCAGCACTCAAGCACTGGAGCCATTTCAGGCGGTGAAATCCGAGGACAAAGATATTAATTTAATGTTCTTGTTTGCTGTAGAAATGGTGGGTGAGTATTTTTGTTGAATCGAATTGTGCGTTTCTGCACATTGTAGAAAAAAACAAAAAATCGCTAATTGACAAGTCGTATTTTCTGGCTCTCCTTTTTTCCCAATCAAATCACATGTGGAACACACTCAACCAATCTATGGGCTATATTATATAAGTTATATATTGCCAACATTAATCACAAAACTACCCGACAAACTAAATGAAAATATGTTTTACAGTTTGTTTTTATTTGCATTCTGGCTGAGCAAAGCTCTTACTTATCTCAAATTCGAACGAATAATCTGAATTCATTTCACATCTATTAAAATATTTTCGCTAAATATTTCAACAGAAAAATGCATTTACATTTTATTTAATAATGACTTTCAGTATGTTCGTACACTCTTTGCTTGACTTGGTGTGAAGCACATTTCGAGCAAGTATTTTTTTATGATTTTGTTTTTTTTCGGCACTCGCTGTTGCGATGATGGTGTAGGCGAAATTTCGTTTGAAACATTTCTCACAGCAAATAAATAATGCAATTATGAGCGTATTCACATTCCATGCGCCGGATATGGAATCAACGAGATACATACAGATGCTAACTCATCCAGGACTCAAGGCTCCGCCGGTTTATAAGTCATCTTAATGAAATTTTAAATATTAAATAAGTGACACGAGTCAATTTGAATATCATTCATTTAGATTATAAATACGATAGATGGAATTTACAAGTGAGTGTATGTGTTTGTGTGGGCAGCTTATCTGGGATATAGGTCCAGCATCGAATTTCACATAATTATGGAGCAATCCCAATTAAGTATAAATTTTTGTTTATCTTACTAAAATCAAATTTCGTACTTTTCGTTTTTGATCCGCGCAAGCCTACATTATGTCCAAATGTGAAAAGTCTGATTAATTCCAACCCACGTCACATTCAGATACATAGCCATCACCCAGAGAGATTACTACGGTTTCAAAGGACTTGAATATTCAGTGTAATGATGTTGCAATAATTCTGGGCAACTCAGATGAGGGTTGCAATATTAAATAATTGACGCACACATCGAATGGCCACTTTGACTGGATGAACTCAAGGGGGAAATCACTTAAATGTAGTTCACATTTTGTCGGTAATTCCTGAGAAAACTACAGTAATTCCAGCCATTCTAGTAATTCTAACGTAATGCGAAGTAATTCTTATAAATTAAAGAATTTCCCTTGCCAAAAACTAAACTTAAATGACAAAATTTTGCCGATATAAATCTGTAATATTTCAAATTCGTTGCCTTATTTCTCAAAATTCCGTTGTAGAAAATATCACATCAAAATGTTGGAATTACTGGATTTTTTTCATAGCACACTACCACTCAATGTGTACAGTGTACTATTGTTTCCAATACATATTGTCTATGTAATTCCTTCAAAGTACTTCAACAAAAAAAAAAAAATCCTTGTAATTCGAAGCAATTCCTGCTTGAAAAAAGGAATTCCTTGAGTGATTTGCCCCTTTATTGAACTGCACTCGACCGTTTCACTTCTAATGGAGGCCATTCGAAAACGTTTGAATCATGCATCGAGGCACGTATCTTAATAATTTCGGTATAAATTCTCTTCCGAAATGGTCGAAAAAGATTAATGGCCAGAAAAAATCCGGTCTGAAAATGACAATGGTCCAGCTAATTTCCGCTAGCGACACAATTTTCGATGAATTCACTAGCCAATGACTAAACATGTATACACAAAATGTTCATCGTGTGTTTCCATGAATTTTCAAGCACTTGTGTATTTTATCGCCAGATAAAATCTAAATGAAGTTTACACTTTTTAAATAGCAGCAGCTTCAAAGTGAGAATTTGGTTTTTCGACAGAAAACGATTGTTATTTATCATTTTGATACCTCTTTAAATGGACAAATTCCATTGACAGACAGGTAGTTAGAATTATGATAAAAGAGAATCAATCGGCCATTGATTGGGCTGTATGATATTTCGTCTCTATCGAAAAAGTGCTGATCATCATTGAATAATGCAATATAAAAGCAGTCAGTTTGGTCGTATATCATCTGTTCCTTGATTTTTATCTTGAAAAGTGAGAATGAAACATGTCTGTGATGAAGAAACATGACATCCACGAGTTGACTGCCGCACAATGATATTACGCAGCAAAAACTGTACACCTTTCCCTCTGTTCGAGCTGAACGAGCCAACGCGTCAGATATTCATGAAAAGTGAATTCACTATTTAACCACTTCAACGAGTGGAACTTCGTCGAAGAAAAGAGGGCTGCTTGGAAATTCTCTTCATTATCTGAAGTGCACAAAAGATGAATCGTTACACAAGAAATAATATTCGGTTAATGGGAAAAATTGTATCATTTTGTCGATTTGTAGACCATTTGTATTGATGAGGAACATATGCAGTCAGCCGATAAAGCTGATTCTCTCTCTCTCTCTCTCTCTCTCTCTCTCTTTCTTTTTCCACTCGGTTCGATTGTAAATATTTGGAGAAGCGTCTGTACAGTTTAACTTCTGATAGCTATGCAAACATACAATAACAGATAAAAAGTCAAATTATTCATAATTTATAGCGACTATTGAAATTCTTTTCCCTTTCAATGTGCATGCGATGGCGGTGGCAGTGGTTGCGTTATGTGTTCTTTGGTTGGGTGGAACCATCTACGCTTCGAGATCTAACATGTGTTGAATTGTAAAAGTTGAACCGCATTTAAAATTCAAACAATTTTGCATAGCGAAAGAGAAGTGAAAATGGATGCGATATCTCCTCATCGATCAGCCCTTTCCGGAGCGGGCAGGCGTGTACGCGCGTTTTGTAAACAAACACATAAAATATGCATTTAGTACACATGATAAAAATAAACGCTGTATAATATGCGGAGTCGAATTGAGAATTGCCAAGCCGATGCTGATACACACCGCGTGCGATGCAGATCTTATTTAAACATATCTCCCCTGCGCATAGTTTCAATGCATTCGCCGAGAGTTTGAGCTGTGAGCGTGCTGATAGTGATATTGATAGAAAACATATTCCATGACACATTTTTATAGAGTGGAGTTTTGTTTTCTCAAGAGTTGATGCTACATTGTAAAAATGAAGAGAATCAATATTTTATGCACGGCAACACATGCCATCAACCCTTCATAAGAACATTTCTGTATTCATATGCGCCGCTGCAACTATCCATTGATCGGATTAAAAAAAAAAATTAAGGCATTTGCAATGATAAATATTAGAAACTTTTGAAAACAGATATTTCCTTCTAAGCGCTTCTATAAACATTTCCAGAATTTTTTTTAGCCGAGGAAACTTGAACGAAAATAAATAAAAAAACAAAACACATCAATTTCATTGGCAATACAAAAAGCCGTTGAATGCTTGATACAAAAAGCAGGGACAAACTGTTGTACTGAGTTTTCAATAGGTGGCGTCGCATTACATTGTTAAAGTCTATTAGAAAAAACTGTGTTTTGTTCATTCTTTGTACTTTTCTTCATATATTTTGTTCTTTGCCGTCTTTTATATAAAGTAAAATGAACAGAATAGAGAGATGATTTCGCTGAAAAATTCCAATTTCTTATTTTTATATGTAAAACTGGTTTATTTATTTTCATTAATTCATAATAAGTATAAAGTAAACACTTTCAAAAAGCGGATTAAATGAAAAAAGTCCAGCGCATAATTTATTTCCATAATTTTTTGATGGACATATTCTTTTCGGAATCTTTTTGCATCACTTTGGCAACGGCCATTTCGAAATCCTCCTGTGTGACGTGGACACGACGCTCACGCAATGCGTACATACCGGCCTCGGTGCACACACCTTTTACTTCGGCCCCAGATGCCCCGGGCATTAATTCGGCAATTTTCTTCAAATTGATGCCTCGGGTTAGGTTCATTTTACGCGAGTGAATCTTCAAGATGTCGAGACGAGCTTCTTCATTTGGTGGTGGGAATTCAATTTTTCGATCGATACGACCTGGACGCAACAAGGCTGGATCCAAAATGTCAATACGATTCGTTGCCATGATGACTTTGATATTTTTCGTTGCTTCGAAACCATCCAATTGATTCAACAATTCCAACATAGTACGTTGTACTTCAGAATCACCACCACTACCGGATTCGATACGTGACGAACCAATCGAATCGATTTCATCCATGAAAATGATTGAAGGAGCATGCTCACGTGCCATCACGAACAATTCTCGCACCATGCGAGATCCTTCACCAATGAACTTCTGCACCAATTCCGAACCGGACACACGAATGAAGGTACATTCGGTGTGATGGGCTACGGCACGGGCGAGCAAGGTTTTTCCAGTACCTGGTTTGAAAGTTTAACAGAAAGAGATATTTAATGACGAGCTCGAGTATAATAGATCTCAATAAAGAAAAAAATCAAAGAGCAAACACTTACCCGGTGGACCATATAACAAAACACCTTTTGGTTGGGCGATACCGAGAGCATCGAACAATTCTGGATGCTTAACTGGTAATTCGATAACTTCCTTTATTTCTTTGATTTGTTTATCCAAACCGCCGACCATTTCATAAGTTGAATCGGGGACCTTTTCAACCATCATAAGTGACACCAACGGATCGACTTTGTTCGGTAGAATTTTGTGCAGGGTGTAGCTTTCATTACGCAATGCAACACGACAATTTGGCGTGACATCGTTGATGTCTATGTTCTTGTCGATGTCGACAACAAATTTACCTTCCGGATGTACTTTAACCAAAACCTTCTTTTTGTCCATTGGTTTCACCACTTCGCCTACATAGCTGCCCTGCTCTTGCAACAGCTGCAGCTCTTCACGAAGCATACGAACTGGAATTTCATACAAAAATCATTTGAAAGAATCAAAGAGATGAGTTGCATATTAATTATTTGGGTGATTTTATGATTAAGCACTCACCTTTGGCGTTCAGTTCATTTCGCTGAGCTTGTAAACGTCGCAAATTCTGACTTTTCTCAGCCACAATCAATTGAAGTTCTTCTATTTTAGTGATGTAATATTGCCGAAAACCTTCGCCTCGTATCGAGGTATCAACATCCATCTACATTCGAATTAAGAAAAATAAACACAATTTCTTGGTCAATTCATTTTTTTTTTAGATAAAATGAGGTTATGTCAACACTTTCTATGACTATGCAATTTTCATATTATATTAAAATGCATGAATTTCTACTCACCTTCGCAGCAACCGTCATTTTGCTGGAAATATAGTTTTTGTTGGATCGAATTTGATATTTTATCTGTATTTTCCGTTGAATGCAACAAAGTTTGCAGAAATAGCAAAGTTGCAAATCACCTCCGACACTCAAAATTATACACTAAACAATTTCAGATATGACAGTATAATATGTTGATGTTTTTGAGTATTGCCTGTTTCGATGAAAAATTTCCCCTGTCTATAAAGATTAAGCTGTGAACGTTTCGTGTATAGCAAGACAGCGTGAGTTTGAGCTATGGTTTTGGGTGTGTTATGAAAGAATATGAAATTTCAGAAAATAATGCTTTTTATATATCTATGTTCTCTTCAATTTAATTTATTTTTTTAATTTGAACTGTAATTGTTTACTATTAAATAAGGGAAGCTCGAATTTCGCTGAAAAATTACCTGAATCATTTGAAGGATCTTCTGAAGTACAGAAACGACCAATAGATGGTATTGTGAATTCATTGTTATTTCTTAGCCATCGATTCGTTATTATATCGACTTTCATAACAATAACAATTGGTGTTTTTGTAGCACAACGCTACTCAAAACTGTTGGATTATAAATAAAATTGGTACATAAATTCTCTGGTTTGAGATCGCAAGAATATTGCAACAGAATTCATATAATTTCAATTTCGTCGAGTAGATATATCCAGAGATGTAAATGATTGAAGTTAGTTGAATGTAGATATTGGCTTTATTTAAGTTCAATTATCGACACAATGTTGTACATTTAAATTTTCATCATCATTCGAATTTGTGAAAATACTTAGCACAGAATGAATACGATTACAACATTCTCTTGGTGATTGCACGAATTGAAGATTTTGCATGAAAACGGTGTTATGTGCAACGTGAATATCAAGAGATTTTAAGCCTTAATGCTCTATGTATAACATAACGCAAGAAGGTTCCAAAATTCTGGACATTCACATTGCACATAACACAGTTTTCATATGAAATCTTCAATTCCTAAATTTGTGATTTCACATTAAATTTTCGAACTCAAGCACTTCGTCACAAATTTAGCGCAGAAATATCTCGAGCAAGTGCAATTTCATCGAATTTGTTTGTAGTATTTCATTATTAAATGTGTCTGTCACCATAGAAGCAGAGCTGAAACAGGGTTTGCAACACAAAGAATTACACATCAACATCTGAAAATGAATTCATGAATTGAAATAGTTTATCAGGGATAGAATAAAATCATTTACTACCAACAATTCAAAATAATTGGTCTGATAAAAGGAGAAATAATAGTTATGCTAAAAATTGTGAAAATGCATTGAGGTGAGGCTTTTATAGAATGTGGTCCTCTCACAAATATTAACGAGCATTCACTCGGACAAGCCATTTGTTTTCGAAGCGAAATGAAAATCATCATAAAGTTGTATGAAAATCAAATTAATATTAAAAAAATGAATGCTAATGTCAATCGTTTAAAAAAGATTGAGAGATCAATAGGGAGAATGAATCTCAAAAGGAATAAAAAAAAATAAATCTGAAATGGAATAATTTATTTAACTTGAATATCTCAAAAAGCGCACAGGTTGGACACTTTTATTTTCCGGGTTACAAGCTCAATTGATTTTCGAATCATGGAATTTAAACTATGTCAATCAAATGGGAGTCAAGAAATTAATTTTAAACGAAAAATGGGCGTTAATATGAGCAGTTGTTATATTTATTGGCGCAAGTCTTAATTAACCATAGAGTGAATTCGGTCCTTAAGAGAATTCGAATTCCGGGGCCAAAGTAAGAAGCAATAGGAGTGAATGATCTGTTTTGAGTTGTCAGGCGCTATTAAATATAAGAACTTAGCAAGCGATAATTCCACATTTCAAGAAGTGCAGACTTTCTTCTATCCATTGCAAAATATGTATGCCAAAACACAATAAATGTCACCCGCAACTTTGTCATTTCCTTTCATCGATTTGTGTCAATCATGCCTAATTGCGACTATTTCTGTGCAAACCGTTCCTATTATCCTTCTCTCATCGCCCCTATTATAAACCTCTTTATCTGACATGCAGCAACTATGAATCGTCAATATTGCATAAAATCTGTTCACCAACGCCACAAACTGCCACGCCAAGTGATGCACATTGTTCTGCAGTTTATAATACAATTTTTCAACTGTTTTGTACACAAAATTTTCGTTTACTGTAAATAAATACGATGAAAAGATGTGTCAGATAAGTCACGTGATCTCAATTAGTGTATGTATTACAGACGATTAAAAGTGGTGATTAAGTACCTTCCCATTGCACAGCAGAAACGGAAGACAGGCTCTCATTATGGCATGGCGTATGCTTGGGAAATACGTGGAATATTATACGCTCGATGAAAACATCAGGGAATTTATTATCTGAGGTTTATATCAGCCGAATATACGGAGACATTTTCAAGCAAGAAAAAAAACTAAAGCTTTTCTTAAACTTTGAAAATACAAAGTACTGTCCATGGCATAGTTGACTGTTGATATAAAAAATGTAACGGGGAAAGCGTTTGGTCGGTTGTTCTTTGTGGAACGTGCTGAATGGCAAGACACTCGACAGTAAACGGATTACACGCAAAATAATTGACATTAAGCGCTGATTTATTGTCATTAGTGAAGTATAGCTTGGCTTTGGCATGCAGCAATCAGTCAGCGCTTACACATCGATTTTATTGCATGGAAAATAGAATGAAATTACCAAGAATTAAGTTTAGGTTGATCGTAGAAAGTGCAACAAAATCGTTAGAAGAAAGATATTTTGCCAAGAGGAGTAAATGAAAATTCTATATATTTATTTGTAATATCGCCGAGTGCTTGCGTAGCTCTTGACGGTGCATTTTCGTCGAAATCATACATGAAACGGGCGGAAAGGCTCGCCCAAAAACGCTACACATGTTTCAATTACTGCAATCAAACGGATAAAGCGTCGACTGATTTCCTATCAAAGCAGCATCACAAATTAAATTATTATATTAAATAGATAAAAATCACTGCGCATGTAATATAATTGCTATTTGATGCTGTTGTTATAACTCCCTACTCTCGGCGTTGGTTTCGAAGTTGATGTTCAAGTGGTGTTTGACGAATAGTTCATTTCCTCTCGATCTGGCCATTGTTATTTATTGGCTACCGCTTGAGCACGAGGACTTTTTTCCATTGTGCACGTTGTACGCGTTGTACTCTTTGCTCACGTACACTGAATTTAAACCGAAACCAAATCAATAGACTTAATGAGGGGTGAAATTTGTTTTGTACACAAAATGTAAGGGCCGATCGCATCGAATCAAGCATATGACTTTTAACGCAAACCATGTATTAATGCGATTTTTATGTCATCACTCTTCAACGTTCAAAGCTGAATTACCATTTCAATTGGCTTATCAAGAGTTGAAACACTTTTTTACCGCTTGTGATAATCATTCGAATTGTTTTCGAGAACATATTTTATAAAGCAAAATTGTTGCGTTGAAATCATTGATTCAATTCCGTTCTTTAAACCTATGAAATCGCACTCAGTTTCATCGGTGCCGCGTCATCAACCTGAAACATATAACAAAATGATACTTTTCTGTCGTTGAAGTGAGATTGTGCGCCGACCAGTAATTGCCGAGATGAAAAAAGGTTTCAAAAGATTAAAGTTACCATTTCAATTAAATTATGAATGAATTTTTATTTCAATCTTCCCCTTGTGTTTCGCATTTAAATGGAATCGGGATGGGCCAAAATGTGAATGATCTGACATTTATTTACGTCGCTTTGATGTTTATCAATATGGAATTCATACGCCGAACTACAATTGAAAGGTAAACATGAGCTGCATTAATATTATGCAGAAGCGGAAATTGTCGGCAGAAGCATGTAATTGATGGAAAGCGAACTGGAGTGACTTTCAGATCAGTTCCTCGAATCAGAGGTGAGTGAAAGTAACAGATTGTTATCATTAACAGTGGCATTAAAATGAAATGACCCAGGTTTAAGTGATTTTCAACTAATTTCTGCTATTACTCGATTCGCTGTTTTTTTTTTCAATCGAAAATGTACCTTCTTTTTTTACATTCTCCGTTAGGTGATTCTACGGTAACTTTGTGCAAACGGCAGCACATGTTTTATGTATTGGGTGTGTTCCTAGAAAGACGCGCATCGTTACTAACTTCGTTTAGATTCACTCGCGCCATTTTTTTGACAGTGACAGCTATTCTATCTTAAAGAGCATCAAAAAATCTATTGAATTACAAGTGTCAAAGTGAACAGTCGTATTTTTGCAGAAGTTTTTATCATAATCGAAAATGTCTAATTTCGTGCCTTCAAAACAACATTTGCGGGAAGTTTTGATACACTACTTTCATTTGAAGAAAAGTGCAACAGAAGCGCAACGTTTACTCATTGAAGCTTACCCTGAATATTCTGTAAGCATTAGAATGTGTCAGGAGTGGTTTGTACGGTTTAGAAGTGGTGATTTCGATACAGAAGACAAAGAGCGACCAGGTCCATCAAAAATGTTTGAAGACGACGAATTGGAGGCATTACTTGATGAAGATCCATGTCAAACTCAAGAAGAACTTGCAAAATCATTGGGAGTCACTCACTCAGCCATTTCCAAACGCTTGAAAGCAGCTGGATACATTCAAAAGCAAGGAAATTGGGTGCCATATGAATTGAAGCCGAGAGACGTTGAAAGGCGATTTTTCACTTGTGAACAGCTGCTTCAAAGGCAAAAACGGAAGGGTTTTTTGCATCGTATTGTGACTGATGATGAAAAGTGGATTCATTACGATAATCCGAAGCGAAAGAAATCATATACGAAGCGCGGCAAGCCTGCAAAATCGACACCAAAGCCGAATATTCATGGTGCTAAGGTAATGCTCTGTATTTAGTGGGATCAGAAGGGTGTGCTATATTATGAGCTGCTAAAACCAGGTGAAACCATTAATGGGGACCGCTACCGACAACAATTGATCAAATTGAATGCAGCAATTAAGCAAAAACGGCCGGAATATGCGACTAGACATGAGTCAATAATTTTCCATCATGACAATGCTCGGCCACATGTTGCGGTGCCTGTTAAAAATTATTTGGAAAACGTCGGATGGAAAATTCTGCCTCACCCGCCTTATAGCCCAGACTTGGCCCCTTCCGATTACCACTTGTTTCGGTCGATGCAGAATCACCTCTCCGGAATACGGTTCACTTCAGTTGAAGGTATCAAAAAATGGCTCGATTCGTTCTTCGCTCTGAAAAATGAGCAATTCTTTTGGGATGGAATCCATAAATTGCCTGAAAGATGGGAAAAAGTCGTAGCTTCCGATGGACAATATTTTGAATGACATGTATTTTCATTTTCATACATAAATAAATGGTTTTTTGAACAAAAAAAAAGCGCGTCTTTCTAGGAACACACCCAATATATACATAAAAGTATCCTTTCGATTTCCTTTCATCATTCCAAAATTCACTTGAAATATCTTGTCACACAGGCTTGTCCATGTTGAATTTAGCTCCGGCCACGATGCACTAGAGCATGAATCAAAAGCATCTCACATTTCAAATCAAACTAGTTAAACAGACACGTGCATCCGATTATTTTTCAATGTGCTCTTTTACTTTTTTCACTTTTAGTCCTTTTTTCATGCACATTTTTTCAAATATGTAATTTGATATCTGCACAAATCTGAACTTTGTTTGGAGTGTGACTGAGCTTTGCATTCAGAAATTAATGAACAATAATTGTTTGTGGTAATTATTTAATGGTATTTGATCCATGCCATCGACTCCTCACGCATTTTAAGAATAGAGTGCACGCGTTGAAAGAAGTTCATCATTCACGTAGTCTTCCAGAGTTTCAGAATTTCAGTTAAGATTCGGATGCATAATAGGCTGACACAAAGAGCGTCAGTTTACAGTGCGCTGCCGCCGCTGCTTATGCTGCTGGTGCTGCATCCAAGTGTGAATTAGGAAGCACTTATCCAGTACAAAAACAAATGATGACAGTTTTAACAAAAGACATTGAAATCATCTGACAAACAACCATGGAAATTACAAGACAAAGTAGAGAGAGAGAGAAAACATTGATGAAAAGCAAAGATTTTTTTTAAATGCGATAAACCTTAACAATTTAGGTCATGTTAAAAGTTGAGAGCACTTCGACAACAATCACTTGTCTCCGTTTCGATGCATTGCGAGCAGAGGATAAAATAAGAATCGCAATGACGAGAGATGAGAGATGAAATGAGCGAGCGAGCGTTCCGTTTTGTTTCGGTCCTAATGAGCCAACGGAAAAATCGTTTAAAGGGCATTATATAAAGTGGCAGCGCCTTTGAAAACGTGCAGTATAATGCAAATGGAGCGTTCAATGCATCTCTTTATAAGCGAAAATAACGAACAGTATATATGATTGAAAATCGTGTCATGTATTACGTGCTCTTCTAATTTTGATTCATTAGTGAGGCTAGTGCGAATATTTCATAGGAAAGAAAGAAAAACACACGAAGAAATAGTTTAATTCTTGAATCTTTTTGGATGAAGAGATTGCGAGTGGAAGAAAGAGTGCCTGAATGTGAATTACTGAATATGAACAACAATCCATTCATCGTGACAATGTAGAACAAAACGAGAGGAAACTGTCTTTTCTCGTCATCTTGTGTTATTCAAAATATGAATCGAATAATCTCTAGATGTTGCTGAATGTTTGCGAGGAAATATTCATCCAACCCCTCGTCAAGTAAATAAGCGATTGTTCACGCCTCATGGATCCATCGACCGACCAATCAAAAGCCGTGCTCCTGCTGTGCTATGTGCTTCAACCAGATGCTCAACAGCGGCTGAAAAGCATCTAATGAGGGGTAATTGTGTATATATTGGCGTTGGTTCGAATGCCATTTAAATGTTGATAAGCACAAAATAACGATGGAATGGACGAAGAAGACATATGATGGCAAAATTGAAGCAATCATCAAACCACATGATGTTATGTACTTACGATCAACAGCAATGGCAGCCAATTCGCCTGGCAAAATGCTGAATTTTTACAGTGAATAGCGTGGTATGCGCGCTCTGGAGAGAGGGCGAGAGAGATAGAGATAGATAGAGAGAGAGAGAGAAAGTGGATAGCAAATATACAAAGACCCAACTTGCACTGGAAACTGTGTCGACAGAGAACTCAGCGGTTAATATTTGAATTCATCAACGTTGAAAATGAGTATCGAATAGCATTAATTTGATTTTAATATAGCAATTAACATGCTATTATCAGCCAATTATGTCAACGACAACAATGTCAAGTAGAAAAATTAATTAACATTCATTTTGGTTTTAATTATAATTTGGCTGACTGTCTAATAGCGCATCGCACACAAAGGCATCGTGTCAAAGCGACAGCGAGCGCCCAATCATACATTTTTTCGAAAACAGACGATATTCGATGCTTTGCGGTTTTTCGATGAACAACGAATTTATACGCATTGTATGCTTTTTATCTGAATTTGAAAGATTGAGTTCAATAATGAGGCTCAATAGGTTTTATCAAATATTGCATTATTTAATGAGATGAAATTGAGCAAGATGGCAGCTGAGTACAATCATTGCTGTAGACAAGAAGCTAAGGACAATCATCATAGAACTTAGCAGAACAACTTAACACAGCTGCTGAAAAACGTGCATTTGAAAATAATCAATTAGAGATGGGCAGCTTGAAATAGAAATTTCATTGCTATTGATAGGATTATATTTGATTAGGAACATGGACAAGACTCTTCTTTTAATGATGTGTAGTATGCATTTCAACTGAGCCAATGCGATCTATATTTAAAAATCAATTCGCGAAATTAAAGCGCACGTTTTTCACCCCGACCTGAAGGAATTCCATGCAATCAAAGAAATAATAAAAGATATAATAGCGACAACAGCAAAGCACAAATCAACAAAAATATGTTGCGTTCCTAATAAATAGATTCCATAAGCATGAATTAAGTCTGATATTTGCAGATAATAAGCTTACCAAACTCGGTATGAAGTGGAAAACTTCGGAATTGTATTACGTGACAATTTTGCACTGGATGGATAAACGAACCGACAAGCATTCAACGCCAATTTACCAATGTATTTATAAAATACATAATGCGAAATCGCTTCCAATTCTAGTCGCCGTTGACGTTTTTTTTTTCTCTCTCGCCCAAATATATACAAGCTGGTCGAACCACACTGATTTATAGTAGCGCTGTTCAGCCGAGAGGGTGTGTTTACATGATATATTTCCAGTAAATTTCCGCACCCCTTTTTGCCATCGCTCATTCGCTGGACGCCGCTTCCCCGTTCGTTGGTGGAAACATTAAGAGCAAGTTGTTGTAAATCACATCATTTATGGTTTCTAAACCGATGATGTTTGAATTACATGCCATAAATCGATGTAAAGTCATTAAGAATGGTCGATTCTCCATAAAATATCCGTTCTATACGAAAATTTTTGACCAACAATTAATTGCCGAAAGAATTTTCTCCAAAACATTAAACACTTTTTCGAGTTTTGATTTTGTGAAATGAGCATAATTGTGATTAAATTAGAACATTTTGACACAAAGTACAAGTTTTTTTGACGAAAACACTTAATTGTTTCATGGACAATTTTTCAACATTCAATTCGTGATTTTTGTGCGATTCCGAAAATGGCATTACATTTTACTGAAAATAAATCGAATGCAAGTGCGTCGGCTATTAAAACGCCGTTCCTAATTGAAGACATTCTGGATCGAAATTCCATTAAAACGGCCCATAAAATCAATTTTAAAAATCACACCGAAAGTATGGTCAATCACAGTGCACGAAACAATAATTCCGGTGAACATTCATCGAACAGTCAAAGTGAGAAAAACTTGAGAAATAATAATGAAGTTCAACCGAATGATGAAGAATATCGCAAATTGTTACAAAATGAACGGTATGGGAAATTTATTTTAAAATTTCACGATTTCTATGCAGCGAATTTATTCGAATTGTACGCCGTCGGCTATGCAAATTTTGACAATAGTCATAAATTTTCTAAATATGAATTCTATTCTATTGTTCTTATTCTATTTCAATGAAAAAAACAGATTCAAAGATCGTTTGCCGCCGCCAGGTAGCTCACATCAATTTCCGCCAACGACAAATCCTAATGTTATATACTCAGGTCCTTATTCCGATCCGGCATACTTACAAATGGCTTTGGGAGCATATCTAACACCTTCTTCGTCAGTTTATAAAAGTGTCGATCCGTATTTTTTGTCCCAAGGTCAATTAATATCTTATAAATTGCATGTCTAAGTCTTGATCTCATTGGTTTTAATTTGAATGCAAAAAATCATATTTGAATGAGTGAATGTTCAATATATTTGATGAATAATAAAGAACTACAAATTTCGAAATTTTTTGATATACAACTTTATATTTGGAAACATCCAAAAATGATCTTGTGAATAAAAATTGGTTTCACATGTTAATATTTGCACAGCCGGCTTATTCAGCGGGGCGAATTTCTTCCCAGGAGGTGGATGTTCAGCTGATATTGCTCTTGGACTTGGAATGAATGTTAATGCTTTGCGACATTGTCGACGAAGGAAAGCAAGAACAGTTTTCAGCGATCCCCAATTGACCGGTCTCGAAAAGCGTTTTGAAAACCAAAGGTGAATTTATAAAGAATATTTACATTTCAACAGTTTAACCTTGTCTAACATTCGATCTGTTTAAACAGATATTTATCTACTCCGGAACGCGTTGAATTAGCGGCGGCTCTTGGCTTAAGCGAAACACAAGTTAAAACTTGGTTCCAGAATAGACGAATGAAACACAAAAAGCAGTTACGAAGGCGCGATATCAATTCAGGTAGTTAAACAAACATAAAAATATTCCATCATTCTGCACATATTTCCCTACAATTTCATTTAATTTTACGTAGTTTCATTTAATCAATTTGGTTTAAGTCCTAAATCACAAAAATTGTATTCAAACATTATTTAAATTTCACTATTATTCAAATTGTTTGACCACATTATTAAAATTTTGCATGAGAAAACTAAATCGATTTCTTTTTTATTCTTGATTCTTATTCATGTCTCTTTCTCCACCATTTAACCCTCCATTAAAATATGCTCTTTGTGTTTGTAATTGAATGAGAAAAACTTGGTCTTGATGAGCAAGTTTTCTTTCTTAAGATAATAAACTTTTAAGACTCCAAACTATGAGTAAACATTGCAAAGAGCCAAAATTAACTAATTGAATTTCATTGATATAAATGTATATTTAAAGCGGAGCCAGTTGATTTTTCCCGCAACGAGTCTGGCAAAAGTGTATCGAATGCTGCAGACAATAAAAGGTCTCCGGTCGAAGAGTCGGAGCGTGCATTTTCACTCTACTCGTCGATGGGTGTAAAATCGTTAAAGGCACAATCTTCAATCCAAATGCTGCGCAGCATTTCATCAGACGATCTTATGAAATCGAGCGACAGCGGCACAGAAGACGAGAGTGATGTAGATATAATCGGCGAATCGAAAGGATACATTTCATAATGTCATCGATCACAATGAACATGCTTCTGCTTCAGTGGTTTTCGAGTACATTTTTCCATTTTCGTTGGATATTGGGTTAAATTATCGAAAATATACTTATTGGCACACATAATTTATTATTGCAAATAATAAATATATAATTATAAGTTTTTTTCTCACGTACGAATACATAGGGATTCCAACGAAAAAAATCACACCTTCATAACAAGAATAACACGAAGATAAAAAACGTGGTTTGAAGACTTCTTTTTGTCTTTTCATGCATTGCAAAAACTCAATTTGAATTTAAATTAGCTTAGGCAGCGAACAAATCATTTGAACTTTTGAAAATACCACCTGTGGTCTCGAATTCCATGTTGTTCTATAAATTGCATGCCATTGTGCGTGAAATCTTTTCAGTGAAAACTACACTAAGCACTTTTGAGTTAAAAAAAATCATGCCATTTTTGTTCGGAAGAGGTCAAGTATCTGCTAAATTTAATATCAGATCAATTACTGTAAAATATTTCTTCTTAACATTTTAAATACTCGAACATTTTAAATACATTTCTGGGTTCAGCATTCAATATTGTATCTTATTTATCACTCCTTCTGCAATCCATTCGTTATATAACAATTTGTGCGAATATTCGGAATAAAAAGGAACCATTTGTGAACAGATTTGATTTTGATCATCATAACGGACATATAATAATTGAATGGAAGCTTGTCTTTTCTATCGCAGACAAATCAAATTGATTCCATCGCAACAGAAATGAGATTTGGTAAATCACAATGAAGAACAATGTCACTGACAAAAGCCACACTGACAGCGTCGTGATAATAATAAAAAGGTTGATCAATCTAATAATATCAAGCATGTGCCACTTGCTGCTGGTACGCACGTACAATAGTACAACATATCGGCTTCCGATCATTAGGGGGTCGTGCAAACAATAATTTTGCTCCTTTGATTTCGACTTTGGCTTTAATTAAAATCGACAGTGGGAAAAA
The DNA here is from genome assembly GCA_028476595.1 of Obolodiplosis robiniae. Classification (NCBI taxonomy): domain Eukaryota; kingdom Metazoa; phylum Arthropoda; class Insecta; order Diptera; family Cecidomyiidae; genus Obolodiplosis; species Obolodiplosis robiniae. Next base: position 25,842,845 of record CM052014.1, on the reverse strand, counting down.
TATAAATTTAGTCAAGGAGTCCCGAGAAATCATATGTGCATCGGAACCAAAAAAGATGCGTACCTTTCTTTTATTAAATTTGTACAAATGAAAACAATGCGGCCTGCGGCTCAGCTAGGTATTTGTATGGATCTAATAAAATTCGCTGTCTAAATATTCACACGGAACATATGATAGAGCGTATCCGCGTAGGGGTTTAGTACATATAGACAAAATCTTTTATATTTTTTACACCGTCGACCGTCACTTCAGTGCACATTTCAATGCGTTAAGATTTTCTGTTCGATGATTGAATTATCTCCGGTGAAAATCTATATATTCGTGAACAATACTCTTAAAATGAGATCACGTTTTATTCATTTTTATCGCATGCTCATTCATTACCGTTGATTTTTCATTGTTGCATTTACACACAGCACGTTCACAAAACACGGTTGCTTTTCATTTTCCCATGGCAACGCCACTAATGAAATTATTGCAAAGTTTTTGGCTACATATGAAATGTTGCAGTTTCGACCAATTCACGCAAGTTTTTTTGCCAATATTTTTTAATCAAAAGTATTTTGTTTTTTAATGACCCGCAAATTGTGTTGATTGATTTAGGAAGTTTTAATTCAATCAACAGCTGCTTCGTACACAATTTGTTCGATCCAATACGTAATATGTATTTGGTTTACAATATGATTTTCGGAGATTCGCTGTCCAGATAGAAATTTTCCAATAAATTGCTTTTACAACTGAATTATGACATTTTATTTATTTCAAAAAGCTCAAGAATTATATTTGTGCTCAATCAGTTAAATAATTTTTCTTAAATTTTTCGAATGGATAAAAACCAGCTTTAACCTGGCGCCCTCCAAAGAATCGGCCATTCAAATCGACTACTGCTTTTATGGCGCTTTCAATTCGCTTGAACTCTACAAATATTCGAACGGCTTCATCTGGTGTTGCATTCTTCAATTCATAGATCACAACCGATACAACATCCCCGTATTTGGAATTACATTCGTCTTTCACTTCACCTTCGAGCTCATCGTCAACATCACCAGCTCCAACCATATTCTTGGGAAAAGAAAAGAAATATTAAGTGAGACTTGTTTGTATGCTCAAATTAATTGTTTTACGAAACAGTCGGGGAAAATGTCGAGAAAGTTTGTTATATTTTATTCGTTTTAAATTTAAAAATTCAAATAGATAAAAGCATAAAAAAGACAAAAAGTGAAAATGGTAGACGAAAGATTAAGGAGGCAAAAAATATAAACTTACCCGCAATAGGACAACTTTGCTTGGCGCTTTCATGATTTCTGTAATTGAAGGTTCCTCTTTGGTCTGCGGTGTGATTGACGGCGGCGGCATTGCAGAAAGTGGAGGACTTGTTGAAATGGGTGGTTGCATGAATTCTTTCTCATGAATGATACGTCCTCCACGTTTCGATGTTTTTTCGACTTGTAATGCGACAGACATTCCCTGCTCCTTCTTTCCAAGCCCTTGGCCATCTTTGAATCCATATTTAGCCATAATTTTGGCGGCTACTGACCCACCGCCATACGAATTTGACGAAGCAGTATTTTGTGGTGGCAAAATAATCGGTGTGCTCTCTTGTAACGATGGCGGTGGTGCAATAGCAGCACCACCACCTCGCTGTGCTGGCGGCGACTTTTTGTAATCATCTTCTTCCTCATTCCGACCTGCAAAACCTGAAAACTTGTGTGGCGGTGAATCACGAGTTTCATTACGATTATTCCTCCGCTTTCTTTCATTATCTCTTTTCTCGCGGCGCTCTTTCAGAATCTTTTCATACTCATTCGGCCAGAGCGGATTATACTCATCGACTACATCCCAATCGTAATCATTAGCGGCTTTGTTTGGTGGTGCCAATGTTTGTGTGATTGTCACCTGCTTTTTATGCTGAGTCTTAGAATTTTCACTTGATTTGAAATGTTCCTCTGTATCATTTGGTCGACTTTTCGATTTTAAAAGAGTTGTTGGAGCTAAAAGCTTTATGTTTGCAAACGGAACATTCGATTAAAACTGTCAACATAAATCGAACTTCAATAACAAGGACTTACTGGAGATCGTTTCGGCAGATCCTTTTTAACTGCTTGCGGAACAGTTGCTTTCTTCAATGCCAATTGTGTCTGCAACAGTTTTATACCCGAAGACCACCCATCAATTTGGCCGGCACGCTGCTTTGCATCCAAATCATCGTACAAATCCATTTTTATTGTGACGGAATATCAATAATTCAACGACTTTTGCTTGATTCAGTGTGAAAATGCAAAAAAAAATGGTCGAAAATGGTTGATTTCAGGTCGCAGTGATGTTCTTAATGTCTCGTTGTTACTATTTGCTAAGACTGATTTGGTTTCATGAAATGACACTTGACAGCGTGAACTGCACGATTGGCGATGAAATATCCTATTTCGAAATAATTTCCCCAAACAGTGACATTTCAGGCAATCACAGAATCTTTGTTAAATAAAACATTAAACATTGAACAGATGGCTCTGCAAAGCAGCAAATGGCTTTTATTTGAAGTTGAACTTTTAATGTCATACGTCAACCGCCTCCATTGAATGTTTGATTGACATCAGCAATACAAATGAAAACAGTGCTTTGCCTTAGTTCGAAAATGTTAGGAAGTGGTTATTATAGTAATAATTGAATGTCGAAACTCAATTGGAGTTCACATTAAACAAAATTCAAAATAATCAACATTGAAATTAAAATTAAAAATATAACAATTCGTACAAATTGAGATTCAAATTCTCGTCAGCTTAAAAGTATTTTGGTTATTCTATGTTGTTTTACTTTGGATTTAACGCAGACAAAATCATTTCTACCCTCTCGAACTCATCCTCATGTCGATTTCAATTTGTTGCAAGCCCTCGAAAAGGAGAACAATTAAATATGACAGATATGATACGAACGCTCAATAAAATATTGCAGTTCAATATTGAAGCTTGGCAACAATGTCTCAGCAAAACGGTTAAATGAAACTGCTTCACGGGCTCATCGTGTTTCCCGCGCCAATCACTTCACATTCTACCAATAAAGTTTGACACTAAATAGTCATGTAATTGATAAATTGAATAAGACTTTTGTGAGAAAATCGACTTTTTGTGGTGAACATGACCATCCCAATGGAAATAGAGAATCGATTTTTGACTTTTCTAAGCGACGCTATTTTTGGTCCTTGACCCAGATGCAGTCCAGTCCAGTAAATCATTACCGAGATTTTTCATTTTTTCACACTTTTGTTGGTGAAACATTGCACAGATTCTATTATTTTTTCCGGTTTAATGGAATGGAATGTATTGGTTGAATATACAAAAATGAATTATGGTTTCGATCTTTTGTCCGAATTAATTTTATTATAGATCAAATCAAAAAGCAAAACTTATCGCTAGAAAAATAAAAAAACTTATGTTGAAAATCGCAACCATTTAGTCGGTGTGTTTGTGTTGAGCGAACAAATGATTGTTCTTACGAAGCACTTTCCTTGAGTCCCAAGGCCTCTGCATGTTTTTTCGCTTTGAGTCGCAGGTCAGCAATGCTGGAGTTTTTGTTATGTGCTGCAGCCAACGCGGCTAAATTCAAAGGATACTGCGGAATTGAAAAGAGGCCACTACTGCCATTCATACCGTTCATAGCAGCAGCGTACTGAAAATGATAATAACAATTTCATTGGAATCTACGAATAATAGAAAAAGTAAAACATGAATTACTTGATGCGCCACTGATAATAAAGCTGGATCGAATGCAGAAAATGCTGCAGCTACAGCGGCACTAGATGAGTACTGATGCGCAGCTGTGGTCACCGGAGTTATACTCGAAGCTCGCATCGATGGCAAATTTACATAAGGTGCAACACGGCACGGTTCCAACGGCGTTGACACCGGTGGACTGTTGCTTGACAGCAAAATGCCTATAAAAAACATAAAAACAACGCAATATTGAAACATTCATTGAGATAATCTAATAAAAATGTATCACTTGTCGCGACGGGCAAGAGTTTCTGGCAAGCGTTTGCTGGTTGTGTTTATGCACTTGTTTAATCTATAGGGAAACATTGTTCAACTTGTATATTCGAAGGAATACGGGAGTAAATCAAAAAATCATCTGGTGAAAATAGGGTTTGCTTTAGTCCTGGTAAATCTGGTTGTTGAAGGTGAGCAATATGACATAATGGGTCCCTGGGGGAATTATGTAATTTAAAACAATGTATTGCAATAGAAAATGCACATGAATGAGGAACCCGGGCGAGCGAAAGCAAGAGACACACAGGACATAAATTTTGTACGGCCAAAAAGTAACAAAATTATTTTTATTTATATTTTTATTGCATAAAACTGCCGTGTTCCTCTTAGTTTGGTGCCGGTTCTGACAAATGCCTTTGCCGAGGTAAAGCAATGAGTTCGAGCACCATTTTTTGTCGAGATTTATTTCCATGAGAATATTTTGCTTTCTTTCGCATTACTTTCTAGTCCTTTGTTTTCGTTATTTGCACACCGCTCCACTTTTTTTACATTGATGAAGTAAATTGAATTTGATATGATGAATATTCAAGCGGGACTTGAAATCGGATAATTCACACCGTAGAAAAAGGTGAGTAGCATTAATTAGGGATTTATATGCGAATGCATTTTTTCTCACTTAAATACAGAATTCCGTTTTGAAAACGAAGAAAAATTCTGCGCGCAATCAGCGTTATATTTATGTTTAGCGAATTTCACCACAGAAGGGGTTTAAGAGAATTCACAAAAATAACTGAGAATTGCTGTTCGAATCACATTCTTTGGAATCGAGCGAAAGGAGATGACCTTCAGCAAATAATGCTTGGATTTAATTATTCCAATTTGCAAGTCAACGAAGAGATTTGGTCAAAGAAAGCACCGAAAAATGTTCACCTTTTTCATTTACCGGGAAATTCAATTAATGTGTAACCATAGTGAAAATGCGATGATTTATGTTGTAAATGCTGCGAACGGTCGGAAAGATTTAAATATCAATCAATTTGGTATGAAGGCACTGGAAAAAAGCATACAAATTGTGCGGTTCGTAAATCTGGCAGTTTATATGCGAAGCGATAGACTGTTCTCTCTCATTCAGCAGTATTGGTGCGATGTACTGTGCATGCATGGCGTGTGGTACGCAGGATTATATGTGCCGACGACTCCCTTCCGTTGCATAAATTTAAACTTATTCAATTTGAATCAGTGTGCAATCCATATTAATTCAATTATACTTGTGCACATAATTTGCGTTGCCTGTGTTGTCGTTGTTCGGCTTTTTTGCATCAATCCGCACTAATAGTGCACACGGATAGATAAAATGATATACGCAAATATGAAAAGATACGAAACGATACATATTTTATTTCGTTTCTGTCCGTGTGCGTGTGTGTGTTTAGATGTTTGTGTTGTTCAGACACCAGAAAACAATATTAATAGGCGTTGAGCTCTGCTGAACGAAATGAAAATGGGAGCACAAGTCACCAATATTTCTCTGTGTGTCGAAATTACGTAAGTACGATGCAGAAGCAATAGGAAGAACACTATTTATTCAACAAATTACACATCTGTTAGCAACGGGACACGAATTGAATTGGCAGTGCCAACTTAGCAACATTTCATCCCAAGATTTGTTCGCTTTTAAACACTTCAAACGGCGCTGAAAAATAAGGCAACAGATTTCGACATGTTCTCAACTAAATTTGCGGCTTAATCCGAAAAATTAAAAAAAAAATAATGGAAATGTTAAGCTCGGTGCTGGCATCGCCGTGTTGGAAAACGTCTGGAATTTCTTTTTGGAAAGCATGAGCCAACTCTTCTTCGACTTTTTCATCGTTTAATTAATTAGCAATTCATTAATAAAATGTGCGCGTTGTTTGGAATGTTACGCCAACTGCTTAAGACACGCCAACTGCTTCAAAAACAAGGATAACATTAATGTCAGGAGTAAATTAATAACTCGTTCAGTATCGACCGTACATAACTAATTTATCAAATGACAATTTAATCCATGTGAAAATCCGCATCGACTTAGCAAATTTATGCAGCCCTTTTTCTCGCGCGCACACTTTTCCGCATAGAAACCATAAAGACGCACGAGGCAAATAATTGTTAGATCATTGAGAAAGAACGTATATAAATCCCTTGAATGGTGCAAGTCAAATGAATAAATATGTATTAGCAGTTCATTTATTAAGCAAACACCTCCATCTTCTCTCGCCCGATTCTCATCCCGTTTTCGTTGATCCGCCGCTTTATTTCGATAAACTTTGAATTTCATTGGAAAGTTTATTTTATGCGCCATGAACGAGGTGAGTGACGGTTCTTATTTCTTTATTGTAAATTTTATTGGTGTGTTAAATTGGGCTCAATCGAATTCAACGTACCTCAGGTACTTTACCAGGATCTAATGGATTGCACGTTTATCGAATTGAAAGCGATAAATACACGAGAAACACCATTCTGCCCTCTTAAAATGTTTATTCGTTGGCTCACACAAAGGCAGCCACCGATGCGCTAGATTGCGCCATGGGCATATCGCATTGTAATCAATGTAATAAACAGTGTAATGTTTTATTGTTGTAACGAGATTGAGTTATGTCGAGTGCTCGGTCCCTCTCTGTCTGTGTATATTTGTATGCACAATTTTAGTAGCGCACGTGAAATTGGTTGCACGGAATTTTATCGGAGTTTATATCTTTTGCTTGTTCCGGTAATTTGCAATGATTTAACAAATCGCTTTGCAACTATTTGGCAAATCACAAGGTGTCTTTTTTCAATGTGCGATTGATTCCAATATGGCGAATTTTGCCATTTCTAAAAGGGATGTTATAAAGTCGAGCATTTCCCAAAAATCTAAATTTCCTCGCGCGTTCATAGACCTGTTCTTTCGATAACAAATCAATTGGCGTAAAGCAAACGTTCAATCTGTTTGCTTTTGGTTGGCTCGAGAAGCATGAGCATGCTATTTGAGCATCGGAATGGGCGCGTTCTCCGCATCTCGTCGTTCGATCATCATAAAATAGGCTAGAATATGGCTGACGGTAATTGTTTACATTGGCAAATTGGCAGACAGTGTTTTTGAATGCACATCACAGCAGCGAGCACGAATCCGAACCGAATATATACGAATTAATGGCAAAAATTATCAATTTGATTATTTACTTGTTTTTATATTCGGAAATTGAATCACACGTACATCAGGTATATTCGATGACACAATTGAATAGAATTGCGTGTGCAGTGACCAATCAAATATCGTTCGAGCTTGGACGAGGAAAATTCAATGAATCCGACACAAATTGAATAATTGTACTACACACACTACAAATGTACGAATTTTCCGAATAAAATTATCTAATTAATAATGATTAAATTAGGAATTTATATTTGATCCGGTAATTGGCTATGTGCGGGATGAAACACATTTATTTGAATACGTAATCGACAATTCAAGCGTATTGTTTTCATGTTGCACATAGAAATTTGAAGGGAATTTCCAGCTATATTCGTAAACCGTCTTGGCAAGAAAATTTACTCATCTTCCTGTTTCGGATTCAACTCAATCTCACACTCCAGCAAATCCATTTATTTGATTAACCTCTCTACAGTTATTTTATTTATCTAAATTCCCAACGACTGACTTATGTGATTTGCTTGTTAGTTACCTAAAAAAAAGGCATCGTACGCTATATTTTTATTTCATTCACATCGTCTAGTGATTTGAGTCAGCTTTTTTACCCGTATATTGCGAATGCCATTCACCCGCGAATGCTCGATGTGAGCGGCCGAAAGCGAGGCGGTGAGAGCTGAGAGCCGAGAAAGGGAGCGGAAGAGAGATCGGAAAAAATGGTGCTCCTTGGAAAACAAAAATTATACGCAAACCAATTTTTCAATTTGCACATCGCGCACGTTGGCGACGGGAAACAAATAGAAAAAGTTCGGAGCAATGCCGGCCTCACGTACAACGACACGAACCGGGTTCATAAAAAAGGAGTAGCAAATAACTGAATAAAACGTCTAATAAATAAATAAATAAAAAACCAAATAAAATGTGTGCATTCGTTCAGTTGTTGGTTGTTCGTCTCGAATCTTGGGAATTCTACCCGTCTTCCTTTACACATCGGCCGAAATGAAATGGAATGGAAAAAAGCAACGCACAAACATCGACAATCAGAATATGTTATGTTTTCGAAGCGCAAGGCGTTCAGCAGAAAAATCAATTGAATATTTTTCGGTTCATTCTCGGAATATTTCATTTCTATTTTAATGCGCGTGCCATCCAAATGACTTTTGCCTGCAAATCGCATATTTCCGAGGAAAAATATATTGTATCCGAGATGATTTGTTTGATTTGCAGCATTTTATGATAAATATTGAATCAAGCCTTTCGAATCGATGTTAAATCTATTCGGAATTATTGAAATGTAATTTTTATGCAAATATCATATTCACCGACGAATTATTCGTAAATAAAATTCAACCATTCGCTAAATGAGGTTAAAGTTCACCCAATCGCATGTGAAAACTGAGCAATAAATTCCAAGTAAGTGTTTAAGTACCTTTGTGCATTTGATTCTCGTGTTTGCGGCACTTGGCCCGCCGATTCTGGAACCACACCTAGAAAAACACAAAAGTGATATAAATTGAATTAGAAAGTTGCATTGGCAAAACTGGTCTAGTGTAATGGTGTTTTGAAAACCTAAAATTTAATTTCAATGACCTTAATTCGATTTCAAATTACTCTCCTCACGTGCATTCATCACAACGACAAACAAATTCATTCGGAAAACTTTCCAGGCCCGACTCAAGCGAAAAATTATCCAAATTCAATTTGGGTAAATGAACACTAAATGTCAGAGAGAGAGAGAGAGAGAGAGGGGGAGAAAGAAAGAGAGAGAGAGCAAGACATTCGGTTTTCTGTATGACAACCAGCAACCAGTAACATATTAGCCTTCAATTGATGTCGCATCGGGCATTGCAAAAGCTAGTAGACAATTCTGCTTTTGTTTTTATATAAATGGCCAACTACGTGGTGATTTATGTTGACATGAACAAAATTGCAATGTTTACACAAAATGAAGATTTGTGAATGTTCTTCAGTGCACTCGGTTTTACTAGGGATACACACATGTTCAATCACCATTATTTGTGTATCGCTGGATTTCGATTGGGTTTCAGTGCCCAGGCTGAGACTGAGTTATACCGATCGGAAACAAAACAAAAGTATTTTAATTTGGTCATTGTTATGCGAAATATTCGCTGTGTAGTGAATAATATGACATGAGTATCTTGTCTAATATATTAAGACACACCAATTTGCAGCTCGAAAGTAAAAATATTCTGATTTCGTAGCCATACAGTGGCTTAAGCCAAAAATGATACAATTGGAACAATAAATACTTTACTCAATCAACAAGATTTCAAATAATAAGTCAACAGATATGTATTGATCAGTGAAATTTTTTAACTGGAGATTGCAAGTTGAATGTATTAGCAATTTGTATTTTAAATAAATAAACATTCGAAACAGTATTTCTAATTTATTTGGCTTTACGATTTGTTTATTTCGAAGTGTTTGGCCATATTGTACAATATTTCGAAATATTTTAGGTTATTTGAGATTTAAAAGGTTAGATTGAAATATTTCTTGTTTTATGAGATTGTGTCAATTTGTTTGATTCGGAATTGTTCAAAGTGATTCGGAATATTCCGATAAAATCGTTCGAATTATTATTCGAAGTCTTGCTGAAATGTTGCATTATTCACCCAAAAATTCATCAAGTCAATAGAAAGGTTGAGCATTCGTATGTTTCTATTCAGAAATAAATAAGCAGCATCGAAAATGAAATTATACTCTTAATCGACCATCCGAACCAGAAGAAAAATAGCGGAAGAGAGGGAAAAGACGAACGCACATAAAATAACACTTAAGTAAATTAAGATGGTTGCTATCAATCACTGTCTTCAATCACTATATGGGGTGACAATAGCATATTACGCACCAGAATTACAACCCATGAATAAACATCTATTATATTAATACGGAATGTATGTACATTGAACAAGAAGTGCAAATCACATACAAATCAAATCGACCATTTCGGCTGGTGTATGTAATGTGCTGTGAAAATGACATAATCTTAAATCAAATCCGTGGATAAGAAGCGCATAAAAAACCATTATGTAATCGTTGTTTCAACTATTTGGTCGAACACTATGTTTCACCCTCCAGCCGATCCGTGGCCGAGTGAACGTGCAGACGATAGTGCAATGAAAACTTGTTTAATCACATCCGACCAATAAATATAGATGAATGTTTTTCTTTAGCAGCTAAATTGAAACAAAATGGACATTAATTTCCACTAATTGATTGGACTGACTGTTATAAATGGGTTGGCTGCTCTTGCATTCTATGGAAAAAGGAACAACGTAGTGAGCATCGAATAAAAAGTAAGGTGTAATGAATTAGCTTGATAGTTCAATAAAAATCACAGACGAAAGTAGTTTTCTGCTTAACAAAAAATGGCTTTTTAAAAGGACGAACATAAATCTTTCGCACATAAGTACTTTTAATCTGAAAGTTTTTACTTACTTGCACTCGAGCTTCACTCAGGCCAAGCCGTTGACTGAGCTCTTCTCGCATGAATGCGTCCGGATAGTGCGTTTCTTCGAAAAGACGTTCGAGCTCATTTAATTGTTCTAATGTGAAATTTGTTCGAGATCGCCTTTGTTTATTGTTTGCAATATTACAGCCCGATGAGCTGCTACTATTGTTGTTATTGTTATTCGTTGAAATGTTGGGATTATTTATGTTTCCTGTCTGACTTGAACTGATAATCGCACTTGCAATTGATGCGGCCAGAGCTGATTGCGAAACACCATCATGTTTTGTCTCTGATCCTTTTGATGACTTTTGACCATCAAGCAGCTTTTCGCCATTTGGTATCATCAAATTATTGTCTTTATGCTCGCTATCATTCGATTGCTTGTTCTTCAAAACTCTCGATTCTTTGTCTGCAAAATATATTTGATTAAAAATTGATTGATAATTATTCAAACAAAATTCGCATTGGAAGTATTTTGGGAGCATATATGCAATTAGCATGTAGAATTTTTGTAGGTAAATCATAGAGACTCATTGAGATGATCATGTGACGACATTAAAATGTTTAAAATTTGAAATTTATTCAAGCGATTGCATGACTGGTTTTAATTTATTTTATTTGTGCCACTACTAAATCTAATTTTGTCAATGGCGAATCGTCACCCTCTTTATTAAAGTGTATTCAGCATATAATATTGCAACAGATTGTAAATACCGAAAGGAATGATTATTAAAAATGAGCATCTAAAACGCACAAATAACGCCATGAAATCGACGGGTGTTTAACTGCGGTTGCAAAAATCTGCTTTTCTGGCTCAACTTCAATGTCACCCTTTTATGTTTGATTAATATACTCATTTTACGATTCACAAATCGCTACTAAAACGTTTTTATTATTATAGATATAAATTTATGTTATGTATGGTGTGTGCACATCAAGATTGAGATTTTTCCGCTTGAAATGAATCATCGTGTTTTGAAATTTACGGATGTGTTTGAAAGTATTTTATTGCTTTTTGATAATGAGTGCTTATACACATTAAATAATCAATTGAATTCAGAGTGTTCTGTTTGTATTTCATGACAATTTAAATATTGCACCACTCAATTTAGACTTTTGACTAACCATATCTTTCGCTTCATTAGTCACAACTTTGAAGAATAATAAAATTACAACATATTGAATAAAACTTTTTGTTCGACGATTAATCCATGAATTTGATTTCATATTATGTTGTGAAAAAAAATGTAATTTAAATAAGAATTGCTATATTAAATATGCTTTGACCTGTTTTGGCTCTATGCTCAGTTCGATCTAGTCGCAGTTTGCTTCTTGATTCCGATGCGATTTTGATCACATCATTTGAAGGATTTGGCTTTTTATGCACTTCATTTTTTGAATTTTTGAATGGTCGAGGTCGAATCGGAATTTCAATTGGCTTTCGCGTGGTTTCATCAACACAAATTAAATTCAGCGCAACCTCAGTCTCTGGATCCTCGATGTTGTTTTCTACATAAAATCGAAGACAAGAAATTATTCGTAAGGCGATATCATTGCATTTATTTCATCTCGATTGTAAAGTATCGGAATGAAAATGAATTTATTCTCATTATTGTTGTTATTATTATTTTTTCGAAAACAAAATAATCAAAAATCAAAGCCGCCGGCATAACAACTAAAAAGAAAACGAACCGTTGTCACATTTTTTGTTCGGTGTATCGGAAAGGAGCCAATTTCTGGTGAGTTGTTTCTGATTCTCTTTGCTTGATTTTTTAATCAGCGAAGATCGTCGAATTACATTAAGAGTATTATTGTTATCATTTTCATTATGTATTTTTCCGTCATCGTTACCATCATTTGACGAAACATCGGTGATATCAATATCAACTGAATCTGAATCATTGTTGTCGGACTCTGCATTCGAAAGTGAATCATTTGAATCGTTTGACTTTAAATGATCGAAAATCGCCGATTTGGCTGTCAAATTTAATACATCCAGGACACGATTGTTATTATTATATTCAAACGATTTTGTCACAAAATGCGCCAATTGCTCCATTTCGTAACTGTTCTTTTTTCACTCATATACTAAAAGTTCACCGCTGGAATCCCCGAATAAATCAAGATTTGCCGAAAGACACTTTAATTCTAAACATTGCTTTATTTTTTAGTTTACACCATATAAAATGACACACAAAGCCATAATTGTTGGTCTGGACTGCTTACGAATTGGTATTTATTAAATACTATTTAATTATATGTTGAAACACAAGTGCACACGTTTATTGGCACCAGGACCAAGAATCAGCTTCGAGAAAATCTTGATTCGAGAGAGAGAGAGGGACCGTGCTAACCAATAATGCCGCAGATAATGACTGACAACTCGTTTTCGTCTCTCGAAGCTCAACTGCCCGTGAAAATCATATAAAAAAGTGTTTTAGAATGCGAGAGAAATATTTAAAGCGAACGACAACACTACATAAATGTAAGTATCGTAAGAGCTAAAACGATTTCGTCCAATCAGGATGTAATAACAATTACACTTAACACAAGAATTCTCTGAGAGCGTACACAACCTAAGTCTCCAGTTGAACAGCGCATTTTATCCACTTGGTGTGTGTAGTCAACACGTTGGATTTTCACATCTGAAATTTTCCATGCGAGAAAAGCGTTGTGTGCTGCTACCATTGAAATAGGGAAAGAGCCAGCGCATGGTTATTGCGAACTCTCACAGGCATCTGCATATTTCAGCCCCCTCTGTGTACAACAATGGAATGTCGTTTGTTTTTACCATTTGCGTATAATAATCATTGGTTATATCAACCACCATTGTAAAAGGGTGGAGCCAGCGACTCACTCAATTGCTCTTACTCACATCCATTCGCACCGCATCGCTTCAATTTAATCGAATTGAATTTCGCTTTTGGATTCGTGCTCTCGTTTTGTCTGTGCACTCAAATTGGTTCTTACGATAGCACAGAGCAACTTATCCAAATTAATTTTAAACGATTTGATAATGATTGTAATATTTTTCGTATTAATGTTTCGAACATAATGTTTTTAGCACGTTTGCAAATGTACGCTTCGTTTCGATCTGACACCACGTGCATAAATAAACACGTTTCGCCTCGTGTAATACATATATTTGTCATTGCAACGTATAAATTTATCTTCGTTTCCGCTTTTTCGATTCCTTACGCTGCTGGATGTCACAAACTTTTCGTTGAATTCGGTAAAGTCGATACGTTTTCATTGGTCGGAAAGTGTTGACTTGTATTTTTGTAATATCATTGTGTTTTGCAGTTGGTCCATGTTGCTTCTGTCTTGCTTTTAGTTGCTTGTACTTTTCTTATTTGCTTTGCTTTTATCGAATTTTCATCTTGCATTCATCAAGTTTTCATCACACAATTTCCTTGCATTATCTCGCTTTTTGCACTCTTTAATTTCAACATTTGCTCTATTTTTGCGAGTCTTCGAATTGCAACTAGTGGATAGAGAAGCTTGGAATTTAACAACGACAATATAAAGTGCATATGCAGCAGTATACATTTATTGTAATTTTAAAAAACTTCCATTTCGCGTCGTTCCAAAATTGATTTGGGTAATGTTACTGTGGATGATTTACGTTCTTTGAGTGTATTGCAAAGACCCAGCAAAAGTTTTTTTGTTGTTAAATTTAATGAATTATAACATGTTTTAAGGATTCCAAGTCCCGCGGTGCCATTCGTTGAAAGAGAGCCAAAAGGGCATTATTTTGTTCATTTAAACACTTCATCGAAATCAATATAAATTATCCGAAAATTGGAATTTATTGCACTACTTCATGCAGCACAACGAAGCGATGCTCGAATATAAAACCAAAAACTATCATATAATTTATTTGCATAACTGTTCGCAGCTCACCAAAGAAATGAATGTCGATGACAGCAATAAAAATTGTAAAATAATACAAAATGTCGACATGCGAAAATTGCTTAATGTACTGAAACTTTATTACCAAAAAAGTTCTGTGGCAATGAAATCCTAGTCGAAATTAAATGAAAAATATTAATGAGTATGAGACCACAAGAGCAAACTGAAATTATCGCGTACGTTGCAAGCCATAATGCTTATAACAGAAGTGTTGCCCGAATCGTATGATTCGAAGTTGTTTTCCCCGGCAATGTCATGTGATGAGCAAGTAAAACTGTGAATAGCAATATTAAAAGCCTGAAAAAATGAGAATAATAAGAGCAGAAAATCGAAAGTTAAACAGTTTTCACTTAAATGCCGAAAAAAGAACGTGGAGAAAGAAATACAAAGTTCACATATTTCGGATTGAATTGATTTTTCATTTATTTTCATTCATTCTTTTATTTTTAAATTAGCAAAAGTTCATTTAAAAATAATACATAATACAAGGTGTTTGTGTATGAGTGTCAAATAATCTTGCTACTGATTCGAAATATTATCGTCATTTCCAGCATTTCATTTTCCACAAACACACAAATGAAATAAAGAATTAGCACATATTTCCATTTTGTCTGATTCCTTATTTAATCGCAGAAAAATACCGTTTAAATTCTATTTTCAGTTGTCAATTTAAAAAACTCTTAAAATCTATAAAAATCTTTTTTACAAAAAAAATGAAGGAATTCTTAAATGATGAAGTTTTTTTCTAAATTTGTTGTTGTCCGCCATTTGAATATGCATATAAATTCTTAAGTGGGGTGTGAGTAGACTAAGGAGCCGATGAAATAGGAAAATTAGCATTTTGGAGAGATTTGAATACCTTAGAATAAAAGAATAATTTCATTTTGCTGCATGAAAAAGCGAAACTCCACAAGAAAATAATCGAAGCGATACAAAATTTTGAAGTGAAATATAGAAAAATTTCACACCAATTTGTAAGCCGTGATTGCAACAACAATTTACATCGTTTTCATGGAGTGACAAAATTTTATTTCGCTTCTAAAAGTAACGCTTCTGAATTTCGCTTATGTAGCAAAATAAAGATGCAGTTTTATTGTAAGGCATTCATTTGAGAAGCCAAATGAATTATTCATAAAACTAAGCACTTCTGTTTTAAATATATGTTGCTATGAAAGAGCTCAAAGTAAATGAGTAAATTGTTGTTTGTATGTGGATGTGATAATAATAGTCGAGAAAACATAAGAAATTTTACAATCTACGAAATCAAATTGCAAGCTTGGTGAACATTGGTCTTTGAAAAACAGAGAATTAATTACATACATTGTTTTTAACGTTTGTTTGTGGTATTTCATCAATTTATAAAAACAATAAATTCTAATTTTTTTTTTTTTTCCTTACACCTTCTCTTCATTTAAATAGATAATTTTGTATCGATGATTGCATGAATATTCGATTTCGTGTCGCATTTTTTATACACATTTTGCTTATCGCTCCCTATCTTCTTTTCACAAAAATACAGAATTGATTTTATTCAATTTGCGTACAATAAACTTACTAGATTCGCTAAATTTTTTCATCGGGGGATTTTCTTTCTTCATATATTTGATTTTCTTTCCTCAATATATTCATCAATTACTAATCAGCTTTAATCGTCATCGTAGATGTGTATCTCTTTAACATTTATATGTTAGTTTTATTTTGCTGTTGCCATTGTCAATGGCTCATTTGACTTAAAATGATTTTAAAGATCCCAAAATGTTCTCAAATGTCTAAACTTATAGCTACGTTTTTTTTCTTGTTCAGAAATATTTTTTTATGGTTTTCTTTTTTGCAATAAATGAATAATAAATAATAATTCCAACTAATTGTTGTTGTTGTTGTTCATTTTGTGATCTATTTAAAGGGTTTTGTTTATGATTTCATCTCATTCCTTCGCTTTTCATAAATAGATGTTGTGTTTTCAGATGTTTTTTATGCTATGTTTAAGGTGAACTTTTGCAATGTAATTCAGTTTTAAATATACACTTAATTTTCTTTTATTACTAGCTGCTTCTATTTCAATCCAATTCAATATTTAGATATTTAAACATTTACTACAATTGGAGGTGTTTCAATAAAAAGTTTGCTGAGTGCAATGGATAAAAATAGTTGATTCTTTTTTTAAATTCGAGAAAGCCCAATGCGCATCCAATATAAGCCAAACAAATGAATGCTTTGAAAGAAAATAATATGATCGAAACAAAACTGCTCTTGCCAATGTGGAAAAAATCAATTTTGAAATTAAAAAGGGATGAAACAAAAAAGTCGTTTTGATCTAATAATTTTTTGGACACTTTTGCCATCGATAAAACATACAGAGTTGCGCAGCAATTGATCGGATTAAATTTGATTGCATCTTGTTATTATTTAATCAGCGACGATTGATTGCTTGACACAGATTTTATTGGGATTTTGATAATAATCGCATTTATTCATAATCACCATCGCTGCAATCACTGGCATCGTCTTCTGATGATGACAAAATTTTCTTGCGCATACGCTTACCGCGCGATGCCGATTTGCGACTCTGTGTTCGTTTCGCTGGCGTTTTTTTCATTGATGGTCGAATTGGCATTGATTTGTGTGTCTGTGCTGTGGCCAACGGTGACGTCGGATGGCTATTCATCATATTCTACATGGAATGGAACGAATTTTATCGATTTTGTTTGTGATTCCGTGTGTTGGTTTTGTAATTATTGTAGATATCAGAGAAAAAAGAAAGAAAATCGAGAACAAAGACAGAGAATTATGTGTATGAATGTTTTTTTGTGTGTGTGTGCGAGAGAGAGAGAGAGAGAGAGACAAAGGGGAAGAAAAGGAAGGATTTTTTGTTTTGTTTTTAGAACGTCTTCCAATTTAGCAAATGTGATCGTCCGTTCATTTGCATCAGGTTTAACGTACATATGGATTATTTATGTTAGGATTGTTTGGCAATACCTTCGGAAGAGCTTGTAATGGAGTTTGTCCAGAATTGCCTATTATTGCATTATTCACATTGTTTACATGAATTGTTTGTGCATGCGCATTGGCACCATATTCATTGGGATCAATTTTTTTCGGAGTTGTTGTTGCTGATTTGTTGATTGCTGTATCTGAATCGTCATCCGATCCTTCGTTATCTATTTTCAGCATCAGCTGCTTGAACTGGAAGTATATAAAAAATCAAAAGTTTCGTTTCGTTATTAAAATAGGACAATTTTGAATGAGGCTACATTAAAAAAAAATTAAAGTGAATTTTATAATAAATCCAGGAATAAAGAGCTATCGAACACTTACATCCAAGTATTGTTGAAGCAATTGGCGTTTTTCGTCTTCGCTTAACTCAATGTCCTGTGATCGCTCTTTATGTATGATCTCCATGGTTGATTTAGGGTTGAAATTCGGTACTTGCACCCTATGAACAGTTTTTTCATACATTTTGGTATTTTCGGATGGAGTGTATCGAGAAATTTTGCTGCAAAATAAATCATTGTTTGTTAGAATTATGTAAACCTGAAGCTTATGTCCGTCTCAAAATTTGCCAAGAATTTGTATTTCAACACTTACTTATCATTGATTTTGTACAAGTCTTTTAGATGTTGTTTCAACATCAGCAGAAGAATGCAACCTTGTGATGCAGTAATACATTTTTGCAGTTCTATTGTGCTCTCCGGCAGCCGATGACACAATGCTTCTATATCTTCGTCATCGTCATCATCTTCGAGAATATTTTTCGCTGAAAATTAAATAAAGATGTTAGAAAATTATAATTATATTCGATCTTAATTCGATTTTTTAATGAAAAATTCAAATTCCAAAACATACGTGCATTTGGATCGTTTTGTTCTTGGCCTGGGGCTGGTTTCAAGTTTTCCCTGAATGTTTGCAATAAACTGGTGCCGGCGACGGTGATCAACAAGTCGATTTGATGTATGATGTATAGCGGTTCGTCTTGCATCGTGTATGGAAAATATGCTAAATTATCGGCTAAGTAGATCATTTGTCTTAGTGTGGTTTTCTGTTCATCGAACTGTTTGATGATGCCCTGAACCAGAGCCCGACGTTGTGGCTTTGTGGTGCGCAGCAGTGAGTATAGAAAACTATTCATTGCTGATGGTGGTTCATCTTTGTTTCGAACGCAATAACCACGTACAATCGTATTCCGTTCGCCCTCCTTATTCTGTAATGCTGTTTGCAGTTCAAATGACAACGAAATGCCGGCCTGTGATTTCATATGTACAAAACCTGGATACGCTTTATCAATCTCTTGAAGATGATGATCGGCTCGATGAGCATTTTCCCGTACTCCATCTGTGCTCAAGCAAATCAAGTACGGAACGATTGTCATCGGATGCACCAAACCCTGCTGCAATACCAATTGAATCACTTTGATAGCGTTCGATCGAACATTCACATCCTTGTGCATTAAACTGCTCAAAATTTCCTTGAGATACAATTGAATGATTCGGCTCGCCATGCCCGATGCCACATCATTCATGTCGGACAAATTTTCGACCAGCGATTGCGTTTGCCAATCTTTGTCTTTTATCGACATCGACATATCCGCGTCGTTCAAATACATCTGAATATTGCGAAGAGCAATAATTTTCACTGTCACATCGTATGCATCCGACGTCAGAATATCACAGAACAGGTTACGAAGTTTTGTATCAACTAAATAATCGTAATTTTGTATACAAAAATGGCCAAGAGCAACAAGCGCTTCGCGGCGAATCTCATTGTGGTTGGTGATAGATGCAAAATAAAATAAATGCTCGAATGTATCGTTGCAAATGGTTGACGGCAACCCAGCCTCTTCCGGACGCAATCCTTCGCCGTACACGCTCGGCTGCTTGAAATCGAAAAATCGCATTATCAAACCGATTGTGAAGAGACCACGTCGGAATTGCGGCCGATAAATATTTGCAATTGGATAATTTGGATGTTTTTCCAGTTGATTGTGGCTATTGATGATTGGCTTGTAGAATCTGCAAAATTTAAAAATAGATTCAAGTAAAATACGCACAGCAATTAAAATGGAAGAAGCAAAATTACCTCACAAAACAATCACGAATGAGCCGATAATTCTTGGTGATTTTATTGATGACAGCGCCCAAACAGGATAAACAGCTGTTCACTACGGCTTGATTGTGACTGCACGCCAGCACCATTAAATGTGTTTCGAGGTCGACTAAAAACGATTCGCTGGGATGTTCCATCAACGGGACTACTTGTTCTAAGATTTCTGCTATGCAACTAATGAATTTCAAGCCATTTGCAGTGGTTGCGACCACATTGAGATATGGTTCCAACGTTATCCCATGGTTAATGAGAAGCGCCGGTCGAACTTTCGCCAACAAATGCAATGTTGTCACACAACTCAAAACTTTGTTGCTATCGGACGCTTCGAACTTGAGAATCTCATTAACCAATCCATCGGCAAGCTGTTGACACGCCTTGACTACTTCCTTCGGTGGCTCTTTCTTTGGCGCGTTCGCCGTTCGATCGATGTCTTTCTCTTCCTTCGGCGTGAATATCTACAATCGAAATTGAATTTGTTGTTTTTCTTCAAAATTTTGTTTAAACCACAAATGAAGAGGTAATTAATTCATTAGAAACCTACGCTCGTCAACAGGCCATCCAACCATTGAAGTCCAGTGTCATGTGCCATACTCACAACATCAATCATTTGATTAATTTTTCGCTGTATCGATGTCTAATTGAATGAAATTACAATGTTAATGAATACATTCCAGACAAATGTAAGGGTGGGAATAATAATGCAACATTTTTTTTTCTCAAACTGGAGTGTCCCTTGAACAATTAAACAATTTAAGTGTCCCAAATAATATTTTGTTTGGAACACTTTTATTATAAACATTTCAATTTTTGCGACAAGAGAATACGTTCATTCAAATGGACAAAAGGGTCAATATTTGAATAATAAAATGACATACATTATCATTATCAGCGCACGGTGTAAACCACATTCGCATGAAAACTTCGGTGACTAACTTCTGGATGCCCTCCTCATCATTGACACGACGGATCATTTTGACACAGATTTCTGGTATTTTGGTGAAATTCGGATATTCGATGCAAATATCGCGTAGAATTTTAATGACCCGTTTTCTGACCGATACACCCGTGTCGAGTATTCGTTTCGACAGCATGTCGTAATACTGAATGATCAATTCTGGACTGTTAAGCACATATTTCCCGACTAAATCGACGGCTGCTTCGCGCACCGAAATTGATGTGTCCAAAAACTTTTGGCTCACACCGATTTGCATATCTTTACGTTTCAATATCGATGGATCAACTTCAACGATTAAGGCCAAACATTTCATTGCTTTCGTTCGGATACCGATCGATGGTTCGCGCACTACCAATATGATTTTTTGCAAATAAATGTCAAAACTCTGCGAAAACGGACGTTTACTCGCCAAATATTGTGCAATCAAATTGGCATTATTGTAATCGATGTAGGTTTTTATGTCTTGTATGTTGCTGTTCGGGGAAAATGAGGAGATTTTCGATAGTAAATACTTCTTGCGATTATCGAGCAATCGAAAGATTTCTAAGTTGAGCTCCTGATCGGGGCCACCGGGTTTAATCTCTTTGACATCATCATCATCGCTATCATCGTCCAGCGATGATTCGGAGTCCCGATATTTGCGACTCTTTTTCGTTTGTTTCTTGCGGGAGGCGAATCCCTTTTCACCTTGAGACACACGCTTCTTCCGCTGTTGTGCGTCTTGATACCATTGCGTAAGGTAGAAATGACGGGCATAATCGTAAACCAAATTGTCTTCATGAGCGTTTACAGCTAGAAAATCTAACAATATCCGTTGCAAAAATTCCGTACGCTCTTCTTCTGGATCAATCACGATTTTACTGTCATCATTTTCCAAGTCATTCTCTTTTTCTTGCTCCAATTTAATGCACTTGATGAGTTGATCCATGGTGTCGACTTTGCACCGAGATTCGACCGTATCCTTTCGCAGACGAGCCGCTACGATTCCTAAGTATTCTAGTGAAACCACTCGTATCGACTGATCCATCGTTTTGTCAGACATATACTTAACTAGAAGTGTGCCGAGCAAACTGAGCAGCAATTCGGAAGCAGGCCATTCAGGTCGATTCACTGTTGTCAATAAATCTGCGATGAAATTCTCAAACAACGGCCGAAAATCGGTTTCGCTCGACCTTGATTTACATTTATCCAAGAAAGTGGTTAAGAAATTGCCGCCGATACTCAGAGCAATGTCATGCTTCTCCTTCACAATAACATCCTTATCGAATTTTGCATCCATATCGCCTTGATTGATTTTCTTGCGATATTTGCCCGAATCACTTAAGCTATCCGGCAGCACAGTTGAGCTTTGAATCAATTGTAACACCAAAGCCGTTATCATTTGAATACTTCCACCGTTATGTGATAATTTGTACGGTCTCATATTTCGCTTTGATTGCGGCAGACGATCCACAGATGCAAAAATATCATTCAAAATACTATTTCGATAGTTGACATAGTTTTCTTTGCGGAATATCTGCAATGAGAAGAAGAACCAAATTTAATTAGCATATTCAATAAAAAAAAAGTTAGCAACAATGGTAATACCGTTGTAATCAGCTCGAGGCATGCGAATTGCATTGCTTCAATGCTATCGACAAAGAACGGTTCAACGGCCAGTGTCGATACCGCCAGCACGATAGTGTCGATGAACGTGCACTTATCAAACAATGTGACGAATATTCGCGTTAGCTCCACTAATTTATTAAACAATAATTGTACTTTGCGAGGCACATTAGCGCCATGATTGTTGTTCACATTTTGGGTTTTATTCTTCTTTCGGCCATCGGCTTTTTTGGTGCTTCGCAGCGAAAACACTGGATCAAATGTTGGGAAGATGGTTTCGCGCATTTGCAATTGTGCAAATTTCACAATTTTATCCATGTTGTCCTCTTGAAGGAATTTTACATCCTTTGTGGTTGAGTACAGATTGCAGACCAACAAACATGCTTCGGCCGCATCCAAAATCTTATCTATCTGTTCTTCACCATCATCCTCGATGTCCTGCAATTCCGAATGGTTTTTCGATTAGAATGCGTTTTAAAATGGATTATATCAATTCGGAATAATGGAATCAAAGAGAAAATTCTCACCGGTCCAGCTGACAGATTCTTTACAACATCCACGTTACGCATGGCGAAATTAATTAGAAGAGTTAATTTATTCTTATTTAGTGCTTCTACGCCTCCTTTCGCCTTCAGCTTCGCCACATCACTCGATAGCTGGTTCAGCGTTTTCTTCGGTATGCAGTCATTGTGATAATCGACATCATCTAAATACACAGAAATCATGAAAACAAAAGAGCGTTAGTTGACATAATTACTGAAAGGCGCATGAGCTTTTTTCAACGTTTCATACCGTTGTTGTAAAAATGCTCCGTTTCTTGCATTCGTTGGATTTCATTATCCATATTGCGCACGAATTGCTGGTAAGTTTGTGACTTCTGGATATCCTCATGATTTGTTTTCGGATTCTCATTCTGACACACTCGCTTCAGCTTTGGCTGTGAAACTATGAAAGAAAATAAACACACATTGTTTATGTTTATATTGCGAAATTCTTCTTTTAAATATATAGAGTACAGTCGTCAACGATACGATTGCCATTGGCTTTGGAAACAGCACCTTAAGCACCAAAGAAAAAAAGAAAGAAAAATTGTAAATACTTACACGAACAAACGTCATTCTCGGTCTTTCGCTTTAGATTCCGATCTTCGGCTTTCATTAGTGAAAAAATGTCAATTTCGTCTTTAAATACTCCTAATTTTTTTGCTGACTCCGGTGAATTTTTCGCGAATTCGGACAAACTTTTCTCCATTTGTTCGATATGTTCGGGATTCAAGCGATTCAACTGCACTTTTAGTAATTTCTTATCGTTTGATGAATTGCTCGGTGTCGGTTTGGGCGGCGGTGGAGGATCTTCCGGAAACACCTTCATATGCTCCTGATTCTTTTGCATATTGTTAAGCGCAGATTTACTCTTCATCAAAATCTCGTTGATGGCCTGCAGTTGATTGTTGGTTCTTTGTTGGTACGATTGATTAATTTCTTGTTTGCCATGCTGCATTTGCTGATTAAAATCGTTTATCGATGGTCTGACTCTATAATTATTAGATAAACTGTTTGTATACAACGAAAAACGAAATTATTAGCTCACTCGACACTTATTTTTCCCGCCAAACGCGCAAAATCAACAGATCACTCACCCGATGTTGTTTGCATACCGGTTCAAGTGTAACTGTTGTGCTGGAGCTGTCGAAGTCGACTTCACACTGTCGAACACATTATCAAATTGCTGATTTTGATTCGAATTTTGAGTTTGCGGCTGTGGCTGTTGATGTTGTGGTTGCTGTTGTTGTTGTTGTAGATGTAGTTGTTGTTGTTGTTGTTGCTGTTGTTGTTGTTGTTGTTGTTGTTGTTGTTGTGGCACAGCATGCGTTTGGTGATGTGTGACGCTTTGCACAGGCTGACTCTGATTTTGGATTACGGTTTGGTACTGCTGCGCTTGTTGTTGACTTGACTCATCGGCAGCTTGATACGACTGTTGCAGTTGCGATTGAATAACTTGTTGCGGCATGTCGAACATGTTTTGCTATTCAAAGAACAGAGACGTATTTTGGAATACAATTTGATTTATTTTTGGAGGAATTTGATTGGTCAAAATTGAAGCGATGTTTGTTCAGCTTCGGAAAATAAATTGGTTGTTTATTTTACCTGCACTCCATAGGCGCCCTGAGCCTGTTGCTCCATATTTGTGTATGAGTATTCTAGTTTCGGATACTCCTGTTTAACAATCAAAGGCTGCGGCATTTGCGCACTGATTTGCTGCTGCCGTTGCTGTTGCTATTTGAAAATAATGACTAATTAGACTTATCATGGCAAGATGCAGATGTGAACTCATAATTTTTTTAAATATGCCATTTAATGCGCCAAATGGACTGAACAAATGTAATCTAAAACATATGCAGTTCATCCTTAAAAAAGTACCAATATATTCACCTGCATTTGCTGTTGGTATTGCATATGTTGCGCTGAGCTCATCATTTCATTTTGAGAACTAAACATGTGCTGTTGCTGTTGCTGCTGTTGATGCTTAAATCGAAATCCAAAGAGGATTAATATACAGAAACAACTTGTTGTCCGAGATGAAGCATTGTTTGATGGTATTTACCTGAATCTGTTGTTGGTATTGCAAATGTTGTGTCGAATGCATCATTTCATTCTGTGAATTGAATGACGTTAATTGCGATGGATATTGCTGATGCTGTTGCTGTTGATTCCATTGCATTTGATTTCCTGCTGGACAAAATGAATTTTGTTGCATCGTATTTTGCGCTGAATTGAAATTTTGAGCATGTTGATACATGTGATTAGTTTGGGTGGCTATATTCAATGGATTTTTTTTTATTTTTTTTTGGGTATGTAGGCAAGTACGTGATGAATATTTGGTGATGTTTTTTGGAGCGGATAATAAGCAAAATAAAAGCACCAGGATAGATGAAAATAAAAGAGAAAAAAGCGAAAAAAAGATGATAGACGGTGAATTTTGTAATTATTATGTGTTGTTGCTGTTTGTGCCAAATTAATTTTTTTCTAAAAATTATTATCTACAACAAATGGAAATGAAGTTAGCTACAATTATACAGACGCACACGCACGCTTGTTACACAAGTTAGCTTAAGGCGCACAAACGCATAATAGATGGTGAATGACACGAAAACACTGAATGAATTTTGATGTTGGCTCAATACTTACGTGGTCTTTGATGTTGATATTGCTGACCGCCAGTTTTGAAGACATTCGATTTAATTTGAAGGATGGCCTGTAGCAGGGGCGGCAACTCATTCATATTCGTTACGGAAGGTTGTTGCTCCACATATTGTGGCTTCAGTTCGCTACAACAATGCACGAAATCGATGTCATAAATTACGAGTGATCTGCACGCGGGAGTTCGAAAGAAAGAAATTAGGGATAAATTTACTTACATGTGATCTGCGTTGGTTTGTTCGAGTGCTGCAGTAAGCTGGCGTGTCAATGCATCATCTTTCATCGACAGCAAATGGTTCGCTTCTTCGGCTACTCTCGGATGAAAGAGTAGCGACTTTTTCGATGGTGTACCGACCGATGACTCTGATATTGGAAGTTCGCTTAGCACTAAAATCAAAGATGGCAAAATTAAAAAATTGCTGTTTTGGGAAGATGCATTTTTGCGTTCTTTTTTGGTGAATACTTACAGTCGGACACACTTGCTAGACCAGCTAGCGTGGTTACTGGTACGCTCGGAATTTCACGGTCATTCATGTCTGGCTGTGATGTGTTCCTACGAATAACAAACAGAAACAATCACAAGAACGAACAACAAGTGAAGAAAAGTTCATTGATGAACAACTAATTAGCATTCAACAGCTCAAAAAAGTGAAATCCCGTAAACAAAACCTCTCAATTTCCATTCGATTCACTTGATGGCCAAAAAAATTAATATTTTTTGGAAAAACTAATAAACTAATAAGCTTCAAAGCAGTTTGAAAGTTGATCTGACACTAAAAAAAGAACATCCTTCGGAAAGTAAACGACAACGACGAAATAAGATGTATTGATAGATAGCATTTCATTGAATTGAAATATGTGTTTCTTACAATTCTCGGCGATTTAGAGAAATTGTTTGTCTTTTCCTCGCATTGAAAAATAAACATTCGTTGATCTGACATTGAAAGCCTCATTCAATGCTTACAGTGAATGCTGCATAAAATTGCAATCATTTTTTTGCAATCAACACGGGGAAAGGAGTGGAGCGAAAAAAATGAAGTACTTCTCAGCATTGGATGAGTGAGAGAGATTTTGTTTTCGAGCACACAACCACGGACACACAGCCAATGGCACCAGCCAGCCACACACACACACACACATACACACACACACACCGACAAAAAAAATCGCTCTACCTTTTGGATTTAAATGTAATTTGCTTTCCGTAAAATTTTCAAAAAAATATTTCTTCGTTGTGGATATCGCACCAATCACAATCGTATCAAACATTATTTTTGCCTCTGTGTAATCACCAATTGAATTTGTCGCACTCCAAAAGGAAAACACCAAAAACAAAAAAAAAAATCAGAAATACCGAAAATTGACTCTTTTTATTCACATTTGTACTGTTGCAATCTTAACATTTTGGTGTACACAATCGATTGTTGAATGGTAAACGCCGTTTTCCCTATTCAAATGGTGAAATTGACGAAATTTTTTGTGGAATCCGAGCAAATTTGATTTTCAATTAAACACAATGATTTAACTCTCTAGCTGTATGGGTCTTTTTCTTTGCTCCGTTATTATGACTGAAAATGTAATGGCGACGAATGTTTGGATTCACTCTGTGAGTTTTTTTCCTTTTCCATCGTTTGACTTTTACGAAGCGAGATAGAAAGTATGGATCAAGCAGCGAAACGAGACCGATAGATGTGCAGCTGCCTTATTTATGACATACGAACGAGCGAAATGAATGCTTGGCATTTGATCTGGTTGTTTTTGTTTTGCAGTTGCCTTTAATAATGGGATTTTTAGTTCGATATTTTGCCACTCTTCAGTTGGCTAAACTGTACACACTTCACAAATATTTAACGTTCGAATTAATTGCCACACAATTCATTCACACCGTATGTCACAGCCAATTTAAACGTTCAGTTCATTCATTCATGTTCGTATTTTTGATATTTCAGCTCCAATTTTTTGTTTTATGTTTAAATTTCGACCACGTTTGGAATGTCCCTCACGTTGTTTGTGTCGCTGACAAACACATAAATAAAACCTATCAAAGACTATTTGTTTTGGGAGTTTCAACAATAGATGACGTTAGTTACTCTGAAAAGTTGTAGTTAGAAACAAGACTTGTTTACGCTTTTCTATTTGTTGTTTGCATATGATTTTTTATGGTTCAATTTAAATGAAATGGTGAACGTCCACTGTATTTAATGTAAAACAATCAATGTGGTTCATCAATTTTGATTTTGGAAAAAAAGACGCCACACCCGAATCAATTCAGAGACAAAGTCTCGGTGTTCGTCAGAGAGTAAAACCAAAAGTTCACAACATTTCTATCTATTGTTTAAATTCGATATTATTTATCATTATATTTTACGATAAATTTGGGCATAGAATTATACATCCTTCAATGAATTATCGGAGGAATCACGGAATAATGAAATTATCACAATATGTCACAGGTAAGATAATGCAAAATGAGCATTTTCTTATATCGTGTCATTGTTTACTCACTATTTAATATGTTTTTAAGCATGGAAAAGTATTCGATTGCCTATCAAACGTTTTTTAATATTTTTCTTTTGGATTATTTTACTTATTGGTTATTGCCTATGTTTCTCTGGTTGCAATGTGTGTCGGTTCTCCGAATTACAGTCTGAAAATCTTGGTTGAACAGAATTTATTATTATATTTTTTTTTAGAAAAATCCTGCAGGTTTAATTCCGAATTCAATCGCAATTTTAGGGAGCATTGATCCGAAAGCCATACTTAACTTGTGTGCGTGTATTGCCGCACGCATAATGGTACAATCGCTCTCCTCAGCTAGAGCAAAGTAGTCACAAGCCGACTGTCTAGCCCTTCGCATCGCCGCGAATATCGATGTAAGGAAGAGAGACCACGCTCATATTGTTTAAGATTAGGTTTAAGTTGAACACGCATAAATAAAGTGAACACACATAATTTAAATGATGCCTCTTATTTAATTACTCTCTCTCTCCCGAACAAGCATGATCTCGGGCGTTCTCGTGATTTCCCTTCGATCATTCAACTTCCATTTCCACTTATTGGTCAATTTCTTAGCAGTCAGATGAATCAACTTACAAACTGTATCTCGAATTCTATTGTCGGTCTTCTCGGTACAACATTGGTGAGCTTGTTGGGAATATTAGCTACTCTCGGTGTTCTATCACCAGTTGTAGGCATAGTAACTGGGCTGATTCCAATTCTTCTCAGCAGTTTAAATTTCCTGTTGAGTGGTGGAATAACTCAAATCTTAGGCCTGGCATAAACGATATAAAAAAATGATTCATAAAATACGAAAATGAATACGACTCCTTGCGTTATAAGCGTTCAATATTTGCCTTCCATTTTCATTTTTTTTAAGTTTTTCGATTTTTCACTCTATTCCAATATTTTCATAAATCATTGAAGATGCTCAGTGTTCTTGGTACCGAATAATGCTAAGTTATCTTAATGATCTTATTCTTCCTTTTTTTTCTACAATATTTAATTAACAAAGTTCAGTTTCAATAAAACTCCTATTTTAAGCTGCATTGAAAACTTAATTGTTTAATTTTCTTTCATATGAATATATTATGAGTTTCGTTGCTTGCTGCATCACTTTTTCATTATCGTAGACATGCTTTTTTAACTCTTTTTCAAATGGGTAATCAATTGGAACGGACTAATATAGACTATGCAAAAACGATGAAATCTACATTGAACTTTGTATCAGAATAAAAACTTATTTTATCTCAATAAAATTGGTTCCGTTTGTTAATATTGAACATTTAATTCAAAGATCCAAGTCATAAGAAAAGATGACAATGGGATAAAAGATGACAAACAAATTAATTTAATCAAAAACACCAATGCTCGTGTTCGATCTTTTGATAAATGATCGTATTTTTCTGGGTAAAAGTAGATATATTTTTTAGATGCGCATTTCAATTTTTTGTGGAGAAGGGATGAGCTCTTGGTAAGCACATGCAATTTTAGTATTGAATGATGGCGAAAACCTGAAAGTTACAAAGGGAATTCGTTCTAATGCTGCTAAAATTTTCAAATAACAGTGAAATTCTGATTCTGATTCTATCTGATTAGCAGTGGTTTGGTACGTGTCCGCTGGTTACATCGTATCTTTAATTTATCTTGGAGTTCCTCTGTTATTCCTGAAGAGAGGGGTGGCGCAGTCATTTCACCATTTCATAAGAGGGATAACAGAGACTGCAATAACTATGGAGGGATTTCTCTATTGAGCGTTGTCGGTAATTAATATAGTGCAATTTTGGAAAAGAGAACAAGAGCTATTGTCGAATCGTTCTTGGATGAAAAGTATTCGGGGTTTCGCCCAATGCGCGGCTGTCAAGATCAAATTTTTTGCATGAGACAATTAATGGAGAAATTCCATGCAAGAAATGGGGAACTGTACTTCTGTTTCGTGGATTTGCAGAAAGCATACGACTGCATTCCCAGATCTAAGTTGTGGTCAGTCTTGGCCGAATATGGTGTGATTGGTTATCTTCTCAACGCGATCCAAAGTTTATACGCAAACAGTAAAGCAGCAGTAAGAGTGGATGGAGATTTGAGTGAATGGTTTGAAGTACGTAATGGTCTGCGACAGGGCTGTACAATTTCACCTCTTCTATTCATTATTTATATGGACAAGCTGACCAAATCAGCCAATTTATGAGGTAGAGTAGCTTTGGGGGGCAATATTATCTCTGCACTCGCTTACGCAGATGATCTGGTACTGTTTGGCAATTCTGAACTGGAGCTGCAAAAAAGTATCAAAGATTTGGAAGAGGCTTGTACGAACTTCGGGATGACCATTAGCGGCACAAAAACTCAAGTTATGCATGTGGGCAAAACTCGAAAGCCAATTCATTGCACATTGAATGGCAACTTGTTGGAACAAGTTTCCCAATTCAAGTATTTGAGTTGCATCTTTTCGGAAGATGGCAAGTTTAATAAAGAGTTTGAACAGCGTAGGGTTAATGGAAATAAAGTAGTAGCGCAACTTAGATCACACGTTTTTAATAAACGTGAATTGAGTACAGAAACAAAGATGTTGATTCACAGGCCAATCTTCAGACCAACTATTCTATATGGTAGCGAGAGCTGGGTTGATTCTGAGAATTTGATTCATGCTTTGGAAGTTTCTGATATGAAAGTGTTGAGAATGGTTTCGGGAATCTCGCGCCGCGATCAGTGGGAAAATAGAATCTGAAATGAGACGATTCGGGGGGGATGAAAACGTCGATTCGGTAGCAGAGGAAGCAAGAAAATCCATACTGAGATGGTTTGGTAATGTAAAACGCATGGGAGAGGAGCGATTACCGAAACGGATTCTGTTCGCCGAAGCTGATGGGCCGAGAGGTAGGGGTAGACCACGTCGACGTTATTTAGATTCGGTTAAATATGATTTGAATGCGAGGAGATATGAATGGTGTGTTGAAACTCAAAACTTGGCTCTCGATCGGGGTTTGTGGAGCGGTATTGTTAGTGGTATATGAGGCATTTTGTTTCGTAAAACAGACCAGACGCTGAAAGGCAATAACGGTCTACGAACGCTTTTTGTTGTTGCTTCATTGGAAAGCAGAGATGAAACTTATTGCTAAAAAGACTTCTTTTTTTGGCGTTCAAGCAGCATTTCGGGCATGCAAAATCGGCGTTCGACGGCTCTTGGCTTCAATTCATACGGCACCCAATTTCCTTGCTTTTGAATCATTCTCAATGCTTTTAATCGTCTGGAAATGGTTGTTTGATTAACTCCCAATGATTCCGCAATTTCTTCTTGCGTTTGACATGGATCTTCATTGAGTAACGCCTCCAATACTTGATCTTCAAACTTTTTCACTTGGCCAGGACGTTCCTTGTCTTCAACGTCAAAATCACCACTTTTAAAGCGTGCAAACCAACGCTGATACGTTTTTCTGTTGAAAACGATCTCAGGGTAAGCTTGTGAGATCATTTGATGGCTTTCAGTCACGGTTTTCTTCAAATTAAAACAAAGAGCAAAGCTTCCCGCAAATGCTGTTTCGATGGCTCGAAGTTTGACAAAATTATTTTCACGTGTGTTGTTTATGTGGTACTGAATTATTTAGGTATTGACGTCTTCATTAAGTTACAATAGCGGTCAATATCAAAATGTTTGCCAGAACGATAGGTATGAAGTTGGATGCGAGTTGGACATTTTCAATGCATTCTGCCAATATTTGGTAGCGAGAGCTGGGTTGATTCTGAAAATTTGATTTGTAAACATATAAATTCCAATTTATTTGAATAAAGGTGGGCGGAATTACAATTTTTGTATATTATTTCTTATGTTCATTATGCTTATACGGAGCGAATTGTTGTCCCGGCAGCCGACACGAGGGCAAGAGAGCGATGAAAGTCATTGCTGTCACTTCGAAGCTCAACCGATGCTACCATTACATAAGCAACGATGAATGACGGCAGAGGGCCAATAACAATGACTTTGACGTCTTGTCAAAGTCAGTAAAATTACAACTACAGATTCATGATTTGGAAGTGTCTGATATGAAAGTGTTGAGAATGGTTTCAGGAGTCTCGCGCCGCGATCAATGGGAAAACAGAATCCGAAATGAAACAATTCGGGGGGATTCAAACGTCGATTCGGTAGGAGGGGAAGCAAGAAAATCCAGACTGAGATGGTTTGGTCATGTAAAACGCATGGGAGCTAATGGTGCGAGAGATAGGGGTAGACCACGTAGACGTTATTTAGATTCGATTGAATGTGATTTGAATGAGTGGGGATATGAATGGTGTGGTGAAACTCAAAACTTGGCTCTCGATCGGGGTTTGTGGAGAGGTATTGTTGGTGGTATATGAGGCTTTTTGTTTCATAAAACATACCAGACGCTGAAAGGCAAAAATGGTGTACAAATGTTTGTTGTTTTTGTTGTTCTAGTGAAAATATTTTTAATAATAAATGGTTTTACATTCGTAGAACTAACTTTTCCGCTCATTTCCCGAAAGTCTACGGGATTACAGAATTTTCACTGATTACCACAAATTTGTATTGGGGTCTTTTACTTTTACTTCTGATCGTATCATCTAATTTTTTCATGAAAAAATTATTAGTAAAAGACGTGTGGTTCCGTTGTGTATTGGAATAATAGAGAGTTTTAATACATGTTTCTATAAAATACAAGTAAGGTTCTTGACACTTCGTGGTAGCGTTAATTCGCTCTAATGAAGGCTTGTTCATACTAACTTGTTGAATTTTTAAGTTTAAAATTGTTTTCAATCAATATTTTTTGACAAAGAAAATTTTTCGTGATAAATATAAATTTAAGAATTTTTCTTCATGGAAACTTATTGACTCCACGTTAATTTGTATGTTTGTGGATCATGATGAAATTGAGCTTAATTCAATGAAATAAAAAAAATATTTACAATGAATTTGTATGAATAAAAGATATCAACTTGAAATTTCAACACAATCCGCTTTGTTTGACGCAGAACTGAGGTTTGTCGGAACGGCTTTGGTGAAATTGTCCGCACCCATTTCTCCAGTTGGAATGGATTTGATTGCGGCTATGCCCTTTTCGACCGTGTTTCGTTTGTGGTGATTGCGATGATGATTTATGATATGATTTGTTCATTGACCGTAATATTTGGCCGGATGGAATTGAGATTCGCGAGTTTTCAAATCAGAAAACTATTGTTTCCGCTCATGATAATGATTCGAAAAATTGTCGGAAGGAAAATCAAGCCAAAAAAAAGCAGCTAAATCGAAACCAAATGGATGTGAAATTAATTGCAAAGTCACAAAATGTTCGAAAGGGAAGGCGAACGAAAAAACAACGCAAAATCAGTCAAAGTCTGTTTCAAACAATCAGAAACAGCAGCAAGAACCGGAAATGGAATGGATTCAGTTCACTGTCAATCGTTCAGTGAATCAATTCCAACCGGTGAATCAATATCAACCGATGCCAATGCCAATGTTCAATCCGTCCGATGTATTAATGTCGCTGCTAATCTACTAACGTAAACGGATTGAGAACGAAAACTAGCACTTTTTGTCGTGCAGTTCAAATGTGCCAATACAAAATTATTGTTCTCACCGAAATTGGATTGACAGCCGATTTTGATTCAAACGAAATATTTGATTGCATTTTACACTGTTCATGATGAATTTCAATAGAAAATTTCGGTTTCGATTACATCCTGAGGCTATTATTAGACAGTCTGTGAATAGTGCGTATTGCATTTGAGGCAGTACTCCTATCACCTTGTCTTTGTGTATGATTGGAAGGGTAAAGTGTTCCTCTAATAAGGAATCTACCCGAATGTTTGACGAAGCTTTTTATGCACGTTACATGTGCTTTCATAGCTTCGTTCGAATTGAAAAGCTCTTTTCCCAAAATCGCTGTCCTAGTTTGACTGTGACCTGTGCAGGTGCAAAGGAAATGTCTTAAACTTTTTGCAGCTCTGCCACAGTAATTGCAGTCTGGATCATCTCTGATCCCAATTCTTCTAAGGTGTTCGTTCAACCTAATATGTCCAGTGATGATTGTGATTGTTAAGCTCATATCCATCTTGTCGAAGGTAAGCAATTTATTTGAGAAGTGATTTTTCGGTGTTACGACAAATTCTTTAGTGTGAGAACAGGTTTTGGCAGCTTGCCAGTCCTCTCTCATACACTCATCGACCTATTACTCGCAGATTACTCTGCATTTCCTTTCTTTCCATCCGAGGAAGGGTTCGAGGCTCCTTCCTTGCAAGCAAATCGACTCTGCGATTTCCTTCACACTCGGAGTGCCCTTTTACCCATATCAGCGTAATGTCTCTGTTCAGTCCCAGCATGGTTAGTTCTTGGATGCAGTCCAGAACTAGTTTTGATTCAATTTTATAGCTGCTAATTGCTTTAAGAGCCCCTAAGCTGTCGCTATAAATTTCAATCGAGGAGTTGCCGGCATTTTCAGTCGCTATCTCGCATACCATACATAAGAATTTTGGATGAACAATTTTTAACGAGAAACTCCGATAAATCAACAGCTGTATTTATGAATTAAAACACTTTAATTTGAGTTCTCAATTTTAATGAAAAAATTTATTTTTTCAAATGAATTTTTCAATGCATTTCGGCAATGAATTGGCCATCATCAGCAACACGCAAAATAAATGAAATTTGAGAGAGATTATGCGAAAACGGAGTCGGTGTTATGGCCGAGGGTTAATTGAAAAATTGCAAATGAAAGCATCATCAATCTCGAGTAACTAAACGTACTTAAAGAGATCGGTTACAATGTTCCCGTTATCTAAGTTAATTTTATCGGCATGTCTCTGTACGTAATAATATTCGTAGGCGTCAAGTAGATTCGGGTCAGTGACATGTTTTAACAATTTCATATTTTCTATTGATAATTCGAGATGTTCGTTAACATGCATGATTGGCAAAAGCCGATTTCCTTGGTAAGTTAAATTTAATGCAATCGGTGTGCTCTTTGAAGCGTTTAGCAAGGGTTCTTCTTGTTTGACCGTAGTATTTCCTGTTGCAAACACTACAGCTCAATTCGTAAATTCATGGTTTGTCCAAATCTGGTACTTCGTCTTTTGTTGAGCCGAGTAGTTGTTTCAGTTTGTTTTGGCTGGAGTAGACAATTGCCATGCCGTTCTTTTTGAAAGTGTCTTTAAGACGATTCGTAATTTCGGGAACAAAGGATAGATTCAACGTTGAACGATATCATCATTTCATTCTCGTTTATGGTCAGGTCTTTAATATTCTCGACAAATTTAAATGAATTTTTGACCGAAAGACTTTCAATAAAAAAAATTAAAGACCTGACCATAAACGAGAATAAGATGATGATATCGTCCGACCGTTTTTTTTTTCACTTTTCTTGACCAATTTTTATCATGATATAATTTTCTATGGTAATCCCGTCAATTTGATCATAAATTCAGTTGAAATAATTGAATATTCATTATGTTCTACGGTGATTCTGATTTTAAAATGGATCCCATCTTATCTCACAAGCATTGGCTCCTTACTTAAAATGTTGGAGAATCATTTGATGAGTTGTTCCAATATTCATCAGCATCAGCACATCCATTAAGGGGGGGACTTCTAAATAGCTTATGGAATTTTTGTACTTTTTTGTCTCCCATTTGGAATGAATAAAAAATTACACCATTGAAAGTTAATCGAAAATAGTTCATCACAAAAATACTTCATATTAGGATAAAATAATAAATTGATACCTGCATCGATGACTTCCCGTTACTGGACTAAGAATCGACATTTTATTATTACGAAACAATTATTTCTGCTGGTTTTATGTCAATAAGTTGCTACAAACAAATAAGAATTGTTAAAAGCTATAAAGGTACTATTAGCCAAGCTCAAAATCTTGTCGGCAATCTATCAACTCCATAATTATCGCACACCGATTAGATTGACCGTCCTGGTAAAATCTCAAACAGTATAAGTGGAATCAATGAAGATACAGGGTGGGCCATCTAACGTTTGCATTTTGACAAAATTGTTTATTTAGAGAATGACAGCTCAAATGTCAGAATGTCTCAAATGTCAAAATTTAAATGTCAAAATGCAAATTTTATATGGCACACCCTATATTAATAAATGGTCTTACGTACGTAAAACTAACTTTTCCGCACATTTCCCGAAATTGTTCGGGCTTACGGGTTTTTCATTGATTGTCATGCATTTGTGTTGGATTTATTTTTATTTTTTATCGAATCATCATGCAACTTTGAGAATAAATCACAGACAATTTCAAGTCATTACGATGAGATTGAATTTCAAGTCATTACACATCATGTAATTTAAATTTAAATTTTAATAAAAAAACGAATTAACATCTCAGTTCCTAATTTTTACTTCAACGTTCTCTATTTTTAAATTGGTAATAACAATTACGATTAGTTCACTCTGATGTGAACTTTCAATTCAAGGCGACGACAGATATGGTTCTACATTTATGTTATGTATAACTTTCGTTAAAAAGATAATGAGCATTCAGATTGATGAGAAAACACAGATTAGAAAATCACAAATACTTCATCCAATTTAATGACAAAATTTGAATTTTGACCCCGAAAATTGAAAATTTGGTGAGGGAGGAAGTCTTAAATCTCATCAGAATGACTTGAAATTTTTTGTGACATATTTTTTTCATAGAAAAATAGTATTCTGAAAATTCCAATTCGTAACAATGTGAACTTAAGATAGTCGCCATACAAATCTTTCGTTTTGACCCCGAAAAGACCCCAAAAATCGAAAATTTTGCATGGGAGGTAGTCCTAAATCTCATCGGAATGACTTGAAATTTCGCAAAACTTATTTTGTTCATAAACAATTGATATTATGAATGAATATCGTAATGATTCAATGTGAACTAGACCCATACAAAGGTTTATTAATTATATTGAAAAACAGACCATTTATTGATTCGACTCCACTAGAGCTACCCGAAAAAATTATCCGATTGGGATGAAAATTAATAGGTTTCTATTCCTAATAAAGTTCAATGCGTGTGTACATTTTTTGATCAATTCAAATCTCAATTTTTTGAGTTATCGTGTTAACAAATTTTTTCGTACAACGTACAACGGACAACGGACAACGGACAACGGACAACGGACAACGGACAACGGACAACGGACAACGGACAACGGACAACGTACCACACACGGACAAAAAATTGCTCCGAGAATGTTTGCAATCGTTTTTTCTAGGTTCAAAACGCATAGAAAACTTATTCCGAGCGTTTTGAATTTTTTGAACCGATCGCAATACCTTTACCACACACAGTGGTGTGTGCGGAAAAGTAAAAAAAATTACATTTATCAGAGCTGTGCAAAACGTCAGCATTGTTGAGTGGAGAAACTCTTGGAACATCTTTCTTACGTTATTTATCTTTTCACAATAAAACGAGGACGCTGAAAGTGCATAATTTATTACAATTAGCTTTGCGAAAAATATATAAACACCATTTTCGACTTGAAAATAGGTTTAGTTCAAATTAATTCCATGAGTAATTTTTTTAATACAAGAATTTGGAAGCGCATGTGCAGTATACAGTAAACACTACAAAAGGTGGAATGCGCGACCCAACAGTAATTTTGTAAACAGAATCTAAACAAAATTAATGCATAAAAGAATTAAAGTTTTTCATGAAGTGCGAGCATTTAGACACGTACGCCACTCATTCGATTTATCACGTACCCCCATGATTGTTGTTTTCATGCCTGCTGCAGTGATCAAATACGTACAGCATCTCCAATACATTTATTTCTTTATCTCACTTGATATTTACTTGTATTACGCAGTTTAAAGTTAAGCAAAATTTTTGTTGTTTTGGTTCGATTACCAATTAAGTTCAGTCATCATCTGTGCTGTTTTTAACGAATTATTTTTCTTTCATTTATGATAGCAGCGGATTGCAATAAGTACGCGATAGCAGAAGTGTAGCCAGCATCAATCGCAAAACAATGCGTGCATCCAACGTCTTATCGACGCAAATGTTTTTTTTTTTTTGAGATACAAACTTATAATTATAAGGTCTAGTAGAAGTCAATTTAACAATGTTTTTAGCTTAGATCTTTTATTTATATTTTCATATGAAATATCAAGTTGACTCCTTAATGTATATTTTGAGGGAGAAATAAGAACTTAAAAATTTAACGAAACGTAAAAATGACCGAGAGACACCAACATAGACGAACAATATTTGAATATACAAAAAAGACCTATAAAAGTGTATAGAACGCTCTTTATGTTTGTCTCTCTCTTCTCGTCTCTCTATCGAATGTTGTGCGCGCCAAATTCAGTTGACATGACAGCTTAATGAAATTATACAGAGAGAATAACAAGTGAATGAGTAAGTGCGATAAAGAGAGATATCATAAGCATGGGCAAATAAGTTTATTCCATTGAAACAAAAGAGAGAAAATCAGAATTATTATTTCTATTCACTATTTAAGCTCGATGGGCAATACTATTAAAACTATTTTTCGGTTTATTTCAAATATGTTTCGATTCTATGCCGGTGTCTTTCGGTCAGTCCAGCTATACCTACACTCACCAATTTTCAGGGAACACTGACTCCACCTGCCCTTAGTGTCACAAAAAGTATACTTGATCTAACATTATTCGATGGGCAATGCACTTAAATTGGGAAGTATAGTATCTTATTTTGTAAAGACTGGTTGGCACCACTTTTTATTACGATATTTATATCAGATATAAATGTATGTTCAGATTTACCTTCCACCACACCACTATGTGTGGTAAAAGTATTGCGATTGGTCCAAAAAATTTAAAACACCCGGAATAAGTTTTCTATGCGTTTTGAACGTAAAAAAACGATTGCAACCATTCCTGGAGAAATTTTTTGTTCGTGTGCGGTACGTTGTCCGTTTTCCGTTGTACGCAAAAATTTGTTAACACGATAACTCAACAAATTCAGATTAGCATTGAACGAAAATTAACATGCACATTGGTCTTCATTAGAAATAGAAACCCTCATAATGTTCAGCCTAATCGGATATTTTTTCGGGTAGCTCTAGTCGAGTCGAATCAATAATTGGGCTGTTTTTCAGTATAATTAAGAAACATTTGTATGGGGACTATCTCAAGTTCACATTGTATCATTATGAAACATTCAGAATATTATTTTTTCATGAAAAAAAATAGTTCATACAAAATTTCAAGTCATTCCGATAAGATTTAGGACTACATCCCCTACAAAATTTTCGATTTTCGGGGTCAAAATTCAAATTATGTCATTAAATTGGATGAAGTATTTGTGATTTTCTAATCTATTTTTTTTCATCAGTTTGAATGCTCATTAACTTTATAACGAAAGTTATACATAACATAAATGTAGAACCATATCTCTATGGGTGAGACGTAGAGCGGTGTATGTCTATGTTATTTTAAATAAACATGCACCACTCTACATCTCACTCATAGATCTGTCGTTGGTATGAATTGCAAGTTCACATCAGAGTGAACTAATTCGTAATTGTTATTATCAATTCAAAAATAAAGAACGCTGAACTAAAAATTAGACACTGAGATGTTTATTTGTTTTTTTTTTTTTTTAAATTTAAATTTAAATTACATGATGTGTAACGACTTGAAATTCGATCTCATCGTAATGACTTGAAATTGTCTGTGATTTATTCTCAAAGTTGCATGATGATTCGATAAAAAATAAAAATAAATCCAACACAAATGCATGACAATCAATGAACAACTCGTAAACCCAAACAATTTCGGGATATGTGCGGAAAAGCTGGTTTTACGTACGTAAGATCATTTATTTCAATAATAAAGTAATAATTCAAATTCAACATCAACAAGTCTCGCTATTGGTGAGTTTGAACCAAAAACCAACACATTTGCAAACATGGCACGGCTGATTCGTAGTATTAATTGAATGTCTGAGAATGAAAGTGAGACTTGAATTCGCAACATATAGAAATGCAACATAAAATAAATAATATTTCAATGTGTAACATCGAGTTCAAAACATTTCAAAGTGTAACACCGAATGAGACATCTATTCAAACTATGTCGATCTCCATGTTGCATTTCAAAATATCTCAATTTTAACGTTTCACTCCAACATATTTTGATTCCATGTTACACTTTTGAATATTGGGTGGAAGATGTTTCGATGCTACACTTTGAAATTTCTCGATCTCGATGTTGCATTTCAGAATGTTTCGATTTCGGTGTTACACTTTTAAATGTCTCCATTTCGGTGTAACACTATTAAATGTTTTTGATTTTTTAGTTGCATTGCTATATGTTGTGAATTCAGGTCTCACTTTCATTCTCGGACATTCAATTAATCTTAAATCTGATCGTAATGGTACAATGGTTGGTATTTTGGGGGGTACAATCGTTGGCTTCCTTAAGTCCAATGTTTTCGTTTTGCACGCACTATTCTGCATATTTACCGCCGTAAATACTCTATTACAAAAAACCTCGAGTTTAATAAATTCAGTATGCACAGCAGTTGCTTGTTTAGTTGGGAGCGTGACGAGTATTAGGTCAGGTCGTACTTTCGTACGCATATGTTGATGACATTACGGTAATG
This sequence comes from Obolodiplosis robiniae, assembly GCA_028476595.1. NCBI lineage: Eukaryota > Metazoa > Arthropoda > Insecta > Diptera > Cecidomyiidae > Obolodiplosis > Obolodiplosis robiniae. The sequence continues at coordinate 25,802,357 of CM052014.1, read as the reverse complement.
ACCACCATTTGGTGACAACTGATTACGAAATTTCGAAAAAAAAACAATTGATTGAATTTTTTAGAAATTAAACGATGTTACAAAAATGATCGGGCCGGCCCTCCAATGTTTTGCTGCAGATATCTTGAGATTCATCGCAATGCTCGGATATGATTTATTCTTTATCCTGCAAAAACGCGCTCGTATGATTGTTCCAGTTATGAAACCATTGTTTTCCTGTTTTAATTCGGCGCTCAATAGCCTTGTCAGGAATACTGGTAAAGTGGCCTAATTTAGACCTAGTCTCTTATTACGATCTAACTGCTAAAATGAGCCTTATTGCACATATAAATAAAGGCTTGGGTCCGAATTTGGTGCATAAAAAGTTGTAGGTCCAAATATGGCCACTTTACCCTTATATGCTGCACTTTGTTCCAGATTATTGCTGTTGCGCCACTTAACTGTCTATTGGGCTGCTGTTTCCTCCACTAGCTATGATTTTAAACATTTTTGTTGGATTACTATCCGGTCCACTGCCCCTTCTAACAGCACTTGGTGTAGCCGACACTGGATGTATACAGTTCCCGAATAGGTTTCAGTACCATGACAGCCTATCTTTGAACATGATGACATGAGTCCCAGAATTTACCTATCATTATTTTACATGAATTATTGAAGATTGAACACTATTTATTCAAATTATCCTGTGCGGCAACATATTTCAGATAAACATATTAGCACCATTTTAATTTACATATTCTATTAGATTACTTCCTAATTATTTTTGAAGCATGTACTTTAAATTCGGGAATAGCCGGTTGAAATTAGAAAATCCAAACCGTTGACTTTGTTTAAATTAAATCTTAAACATTATCTACGCGCCGAACAATAAACGCTTTATTAAATTTATTTGATTGTGAATACTCGGAACAGTGTGATGATATTTTCCCAACCAATTAGATTTAGGTTCTCATCACCATCATCATTATCATCATCATCATTCATCATAATCATAATTTCACATGCTTTTGCTTTTGTTTTTGCTTTTGCTTTCTCATAATAATGTTAACGTACATTTCACTTCAAAAAGTTATTGTATTTCCTCTGTCTCTCCAGAGACAGACCGGTTTTGACATAGTTTTCTGGACCCAATTTGACATTAGAACTTATCTCCAATATCATCCCACCCCAGACTATATTCTCTTTTTCAAGACGTACCATGGGTGGAATTTGTGTCGTATTGGGTCTCTGACCAGCATGTTCACAGTTCGCCGTGTAAACATATTGACATAAATTTAGGCTTTGTAATAAATAAATAAATAAATAAAATAAATGTGATTAATCAAATGTATTCTATAAAATGCTTCCATGAGTCCAATTCAAATAAAATACAGTCGGGGATGATGAGATCGATTGTTACAGATCCTGAAGATGAAGTTTTAAACTTCGAAATATATCAATCTCATTCCCGGCTGTATTTTATTTCAATTGGACTCACGGAAACATTTCACAACACACTGAATTAATCACATTCAGTTTGCATCTATTGCTGGAGTTCAGCAATACAAATCATTTAGCATTTATTTTTTATTTCGTTCAAATTTTGATTTATTTTGTTTTTGCCGAAAAATACCTCCATGACTTCTACATATATTTTATGTTTTCTATTCACTTATATTTCCAATTTTATAAATAAATTTTTATTCTTTTGAAATATAATATAACTTTGAGCGGCATTGAAAAACTTTGCGTTTCAATTCACCTACCTTTTTCCACAAGGACGGGCTGACACTTACAATCATTGCACTAACTTTCAAATGAATTACCAATTCAGTTTGAATCTCTTCTTTAAGAATACATTTTTCGCACGCCACAAATCTAGAATGAAACCAGACGAGCTAACGATAAGTCTTTGCTGTGGTCAACCTTACCTGATTTTTGATTTCACTATGGACCCTTGCGAATCATTTGAACTGGAGAGTAATGTGAACAATCATTTGTTGGATAGCGTAAACATGCCCAATTGGAAAGTATATTCTAAATTGGAGAACTCTTTTAAAAAACCATTTTAAATCAAGGAATTTGGGGAATCTATGATGCAAATCTAAAGATTTATTAATTTCAATTGGAAGTCAATTACTCTACAATGTAAAAAGAATATTTTGTTGAGTATTCTTATTTGGAATATACTTTCCAATTAGGCACGTTTACGATATATACTGTATTTTGTTTTATTTATTTTACAAACTGATTCATTTATAATTTAGTTTTTAAATAGTTTTCTTTGTTCTTAAATCCATTCAATTTGTTTGTGTATTTCTTTTCAACCCGAAATTTCACATTTTTGTCTGTATCATTTACATGCCCATAATTTTCATATTTTTTTTTGTTTGAGAATTATTATTTCACTATAATTAAATAATAGTTTGTTGTTGTTGTTTTTCGCCTTATTCCACAATTTGCAAATTGAAACATAAATCTGTGTTGAAAAATGTGTATGTAATTGTGTGCTTAATTTTGGAATGCGAAAAAAGATCTTTAAGAATTTATGCTAATTCATTTTTGTTGTTCAATGGTTTCGGTTTGTTTCTTCGTTTTCTCAAACGTGTAACAACATGCGCATCAGATTGAAATCAATGTTCAAAAATTGATTTTTGCCATAATCAGAAAAAGAAATATCATAGCAAAAAATAGTGTAAGAGTTTTTCGATCAAATCGCGAATGCAGCATGTAACCGAATCAAATGTGAGCAGCAAAGCTTATCCAATTTATCCTAAATTATGATGATCTAGTGCATATAATGTAATACATCAACAAACATCCAAAATATTTCAATGCGTCTTTGTGTCATTGTCGATGCAAATCATTGAATATGCGAGTTCCAATGGCCGATCAAAGAGAAATACAAAATTGGACAAATTAAATTTAAATTTTGTCGAATGCGCGCCATTGCGACGACATGCAGCTATGTCGCCATACGATTCTCATCTTCATTTCTATTTGTTGAACATTCAAATCGCCCTCTCAAAAAGTTTCTTCATGAATAACAACAGAGTAGTTTAATTTTTGCTCTCTTATAACTTGTTTGTACTTTGATTCCTTTTCCTCTTTCCCGAAACAGTTTGTTTTATAAATATAATGATAGATTATTTGAAGTAATAGTGTTTGTTTTGGATTTAAGTATGAACTTGCTCAGTTCGATAGAAAATGAACAGTTGCCTTTTTTGTAAGGTACAGGTTGTTTGTAACTTTATTTGTTGTTTTCATTTTGTTGTATTCGAATGTTGAGGTTTTGTCATTGGATGTTTACGATATTGAATTCTTTTTTTCATTTTCTACACAGGTTTTGAATGTATTCTGCCCGTAACATATTTTTCTTCTTTTCTATTCAATATAAATCTACTGTTCGAAACACAGCCAACCATTTAACGTCATGCGAAATGACCTCTTCTCTTTCTCTCTTCATTTATGTTTCTGACAGACTCTAATCGGTGACTCTTTTTTGTACATTTTGTTTTAAATGAAATAAATTCATTGAAATTCCAAAGAGAAGAACGAAAAATCTATATGTTGTTTTTTTTCGAAAATGGTTTGCAATTTGGTATATTTGATATTGATTCGACGTGGAAAAATATTCGAAATGTTTGTTATCGAAACAAGATAAAGATCATGCTGAAAATGTGGAAGCAATAAATTCACGGCGATTTCTATACTAATGAGCGATTCGTCGAACAGTTGGCAGTGTTTATTTTAGATTTGTTGTATAATCCGAAATATGCGATAAGCAAATGAGAAAATCTAAAAGAAACCTTTCCTCCCCTGGTATTCACCAATATGATGAGAATTCATATTCAACATAGAAAACGCTTTATTCAAAAACATCTCTGAACAATAGAAACCAGACACAAAAAATCAACGTCAGTTTTTATTTGTTAGAAAATCAAAATCATTTTATCAACGATCCAGTAAATATTAAATATCAAAAATGCTTTGTGAAAGACTATTTGACTTCATCAATTAGAACTGGATAATGAATAGTTAATATTTGATGCGAATCTTAATTCTCTGTGTGTTTGTGGTAGTTTTTTTAAATATTGATTAAATTTGTTTTGCTTTGTTAGAATAGACTACATTTTTCTTTTGGAGTTCGGTGCAATGAGTTGTTCCTTAGCTGGACTTGTTGTGACTTGTTGTATGTACAATTTGTTAGTTTTGTTTCTCTTAGATTCTCTGAATTTTGAAAAATATAGTTCATTATTCGCCCATCGATTTAACTTTGCTATCTTCTAATCTAATTTGTGTTATTCGTTTATGCATGTCATCGGAGTTTGTATGAATATAGAGATTTTTTCTTGTGATTCTTTAACGATTTTGCTTTGTTCACTTGTTTATGTTTTATTTATTTTGTTGTATGTTTAATTGTTGAATAATGCACTTCACTTTGTTTATTATAGCTATTTTTATTTTTGTTTCTTTTTTTTGTCATTAATTTATTATTTGTGCTCATTTTGAAGGTTTCTGTTTCATTGATGCAAGTTTTATCTATTCGATCTAGTGCATGCCACTAGCTTTTTACATACAATCAACGTTTTTAAACTGTTTGATAAAAAAATGTCAGTGCTATTGCTAGGGGATCTTATTGTTAATTCAAAAAGAAAATTAGTTTCACCTAACAAATGATTTACATCGAAATCTTCCGTTAAGCCCAAGATGAAAAGATTTTTACGTATATTTTTGCACATCAAATAAAAAATGCTATTATTTCTTCATCACGCTTCCTCAATTTTGCGAATGAATTCGTTTCCGGTGACGGAATGAATGTTCATTACAACAAGCAACACGTTTGCCAAAAGGAAATCACACCAAAGAACAGAAAAAAGAAAATTTAAATGACATGAATTATAGAGATATGTAGAATAAAGTAAATGTTCAAATGAAATTCCAACACATACATTAATATCAATTTTGAAAAAAAAGTAAATTTGAAATGAAAAAGAAAAATATTCAAATTTTGAGAAGAAATTTCAAGAATAAAACCTAAAATAACATCAAAAAACAAGAAAACAAATTTGAAATAAAATGAAAATTTAGGTAAAAAATGATTTTTTAGCTTGTTTTATTTCATCAATTAATCAATTCTTGAATTACAAAATAGATTCATATATGGTTTTAAATTTTAATATCATTAAATATAGTTTTTTTTGTTTTAGATGTGTGTTTCATAATTCATTAAAGTTTTTTTTCATCATCATTTTTTCTCTTTTTTAATATAGCATTAACTCTAATAGATGTAATATAATGTATGTATACTTGTAATGGTCTAAATCTAAACCGCTATGTTACACACCACCAAAATGTAGATTTATAGGTTTCTCAGTTTAAAAAAAATCGAAATTTTTGTGAATTTATTTTATTGGTAAGAAAAGAGTTTAATCAAAAGCTGTTGTGCCGATTCATACTTTTGTCTGGAAAAGGTGTTTTTTTATTACTATTATTCAATGCTCGGCTGTTTGCTTAGTTTTGGTTTTCTCTTGTTTATATCGTCGCTGGTATAGATTTCAAATGAAAAATATTGGCCGAAAAATGCTCATTTCCCAACATCATCGTCGTTTATGCCGATTTTCAATTTAGAATTCGTTTGCAGAAATAAAATTGCTGTCCTTCATTTAATGTGTCCGTTTGGTTTTCTGCACAGCATAGAATTTATGTTAACGGTTTATTACAAAATATATTTTCTCTGTTTTGTTTCATACACAAGTTCCGCTTTTCCATGCAAATTTCAACAGATAATTTTGTTCGGCGGCCTTGAATAGTTTTTTCTTTGTTTTGGTCTGAAATGATTCGGAGGAAGCCGAAAAACACAGAGAAAACCGTGTTTCCTAAATATATCACAATCCAAAAGCCGAGAATATAACGAAATCGATTCTTTTAGTCCTTTCCATTGGCCGCTTATGAATTCTGTTCACATACACATAATATCTTCTCTTTCACTCTCATTCGTTCATTCTGTCGCTGCAGCTCTCAATAAAGTATCTCTAACAACAATTGTGTCAATGGTCTAACAAACAATCAAAAGCAATCATCACACCACAACCATTCCGAATACCAACAATAACGCATCTAAATCTATCACTTAATTTATTCTCCTCAAACGATAACATCGTTTCGTATGTCCCGTCATTTTCCACAATGCTCAGGTGATTTGTATGTGAGCGTTTAATACTTGGGCTATTTATCTATTGCGATCTGTTTCTTTTTTATTGTTTGTTCGAAGTTTGAACTTGCGAAACCGTTTTGTTATTCTCGTCTTCTTCTTTCCTCCTTTTTTCATTTCGTACTAGTTTATTTCAGCTTTATCAGTAAAAAATGGGATTTGAATTGCACATAAAATGAACGGTTTATAACAATTGGTTGGCTGTACACCTCGGGCTGTTTTCAATAGCCAGCTATCCAACGCGTTTTGTATCAGAGTGCATGAGAGTGAGAGTGAATTCTGTTTCCCACTCAAAGAATGGATTTCTCTTAAACTCTCACACACTTTGATACGAAACCCATTGAATGGCTGTCAAAAATATCCCGAGCTGTACAGCCAACCAGCCAATTACATTGCTTGGTTTACAATGAGTGGAAAACAAAAGGAAGCAACCAATCGGGCATTGATTCGCAAAGAAAGTGTAAACAATTAAATAATAACTGTAAAAATGGAAATATGGTAACAAATTGAGAGTTGTGTGTGTGTGTAAAATCTAAAAAAAAATAAAATACAATATGAAGATTTAAGCAATGTGATCAAAGAAAAACAAATTGCGAATTTCAGTAGAAATTAGTGTAATGAACAACGGAAGTGATCAGCGACTCTATACATAAAACAATAAGATTCAAAATCGTTCGAAACCTTTACGTTGCAATCACACTATTCTCTTCTGATATCTTCAATTAAAAAAAAAAAAATAGTGGAGAACGGATTTGAAAGAATATTGTTCAAAGGAGTTTTAAAATATGGAAAGAAAAAGAATCTGTGGAGAGGGCGGTAGGAAAGGGATTTAAGAGTCTTATGAATTTGTAGCAAATAACAACAAGAATGGAATCGGGGGGGATATAAGAGATTGGCAGGAGCGGCGGTGGCGCAGCGGCGGTCACCATGCATGCTCACTCATTCATCCACTCAAAAAAACATAATTCAACAAAATTGATTCTTTTATCGGTTAATAAATATCATATCACAAAATTTATAATTAAAAATGTCATTATTAAACAAACGAAGCGAGGAGAAAGTAAGAGAAAAGACAAAAAGTAGAAAACTACTCCAATAATGTACAGTACGTGTGTAAATGTTTCATCGGTTGCCAACATCGTCATCAACTCCTGTAATCCATCATCCTAGAAGCGATTCCAACCTTTCAATGTCTTAATATATTTCGCTGTTCTATTTAAAATTTAATGAGCTTAATCTTAAATTTATCCAATGAAATATTACTCGAAAATTAAACATTAAAAAAAAAAAAAAATATACAAAGTTTATCACCACAGAGATACTCATTTGAAAGAAACTAAACGTAAGGTGAACCGCTTCGCTTGATTTGTGATTTGGCCAATACACACACAGAATTGTTATTGCCGCAACAAATCTGAGCTTCAAAATGTGTAGATAGATTGAATTGGATGCAGACTACCAATCCATGTTTAACGGGGCATCGAATTGTACCAAACGATAGATATTATTTTTCACAGACACACATTTTTTTTCGATCCACATCAGTCAGCCTTTATTGTTTTTGACCAAACCGATTGGATACTGAGCCATAGATTTGACATCAACCATTTTCTCAATATCGACTCTCGCGCTCTCAATTAGAATAGATTCTCATCAAATATACATGAAATATATTGAAATGTTCACTTTCTTTATTTCATGTCTGAATGTTTTTTTCATCTGCATTTATGTGTGTGTTCTGTGAGCTTATAAATGTGTTTGTGTATATCTATTTAAAGAATAGATAATGCATAGTTAAATGGTTTCTTCTCATTTCATAGTTAAACGTTCAATTGTTACTGTATAGGTGTATACATACATTTAAATTAGTATTTTTCATCTTTTTATAATAATAAATTTTTCTTTAATTTAATTATTTTTCATTTGTTTTACTTAACTTTGAACTGCAATAGAGGTATTTTCTATTTTCAGTTAAATTTTTCGCAGCATTTGAAGCGCCGTTTCACCGAAAAACTTTGCTTTTTCAGAATTGACCGATCGACGCTTGTTGTCGCACGGTTTCTGTTCTTTTTTGGGATTCTATAGCTAGAAGATAAACAGGTATTCATTTTTTTTTTAATTTATTCACTTAAATATAAATATATGCTCGCAATTCAATGCGCTGGCAAACACATGAAATGGATTTTTTGTAATTTTTTTCATCTGCGCCGTGCGAATAACTTCATTCAAGTGTGTACATGTTGTTCTCAATGTCACATTCTCCTTAAAATGTCATTCGGTTTTGAAGAGGTTTGTAGGTTCTCTTAAATCTTGCAATGTTTTTTGTTTTTGTTTTTTGATACAATAATAATTATTACAGTAAATTTAAATGTATTATGCTTAGCGATTACTAAATCTAGAGATTTTTTCGGCAAAGAAAACTATTAACATAAAAAATAGTGATTAAATGATCATATTTTTTTTTTTTTTGTTTTAAAATTGTTTTGTATTAATTCATTTACAAAGTGATTTTTCTTTTGTTTGTTTCAACTTTTTTTTATAAGATTTTTCATTTTTTACTCCCAATTGTTAAATTGTTCTCTCAAAGTCAAAAATGTGTGGTTGTTTGCACATTTTTGTGCTCATGTTCAACGTTTTGAATACATTTTTTTTATCATCTTCGTGCACAACTTTCCTATACAATTGTTTATTATTTATATACTTTACACATATGTTTATTACATATTTACATAAAAACTTAAGACATCAACATCACATCACATTTATTCATTTTTTTAAATTTTTATTTCCACGTCCGACAAATTCATCTTTCCAGTATTTTTTTCAGAATTGTTGTTTTGATTTTTAACATTTTTCTCGTTATTGCAAAATTTGCCAGTGGCAAGTAAATCACAATCAGCATCGTCGATAGATCTTGTTCAATGTTTGTTGAGTCGCCAGGATCCGTTACATGGCTCATTCAGCATTTTGGGTCATTTTCAACTTAGTCAGACAACAATTTCTGGAGAAGTAACGATGAGCTTTTAGGGTCACCGATTTGCGGTTCCTCCGAAATATTCGACTGCAAATGAAAGAAAAGAAACAGAAATTCGACAACATTAAAATCAGCTCGAAAACTACGAGAAAAATTCCGAAGCAGAAAAATACAAATCAAGCAAAAAACAGCGAGAGAGAAACAGAAAATTTATAAAATATTCAATCCAAATTTGGATGACGTAAGAGATGCACCATGCATATCCAATTATAGACACAAACAATTGGATTTGCTTTTATTTGAAGTATTGTTGAACTCTTGGAATTCATTCGAGTAAATGATTTGATAGCCAATGGTTTTCGTGGCACTCTAATTACAGCAATAACAATTGTCATAAATTATCAACATCAATTCAATCAAAACAGATGATTTATTCGCGATTTTTTGTATTGGGAGAACAAATTGAAAACCGCGCAATCGTTACTAACTTCATATCTATCATAGATGTCATTATTTTGACTTTGACAGCTATTGTATCTTAAAGAGGATAAAAAAATACATTGAAAACGATCTGTCAAACTTATCATTCAGTTGAATACACAAGTTTATTATTGCGTTGAAAATGTCGAGCTACGTGCCTACAAAACAGCATTTGCGGGAAGTTTTACTTTATTGGTTTAATCTGAAGAAAAATGCTTCCGAGAGTCATCGTTTGTTATGCGAAGCATATCCAGAATATGCTCCGTCGATTAGAACGTGCCAGGAGTGGTTTGCGCGGTTCAAAAGTGGTGATTTTGATGTGGAAGACAAAGAGCGTCCAGGCCAAGTGAAAAAGTTTGAAGACGAGGAGTTGGAAGCATTACTCGATGAAGACTCGTGTCAAACGCAAGAAAAACTTGCAAAATCATTGGGAGTGACACAACAATCCATCTCCTATCGTTTAAAAGCCATGGGAATGGTTCAAAAGCAAGGAAATTGGGTGCCATACGAATTGAAGCCGAGAGACATCGAACGCCGTTTTTTCACTTGTGAACAGCTGCTTCAAAGGCAAAAACGGAAGGGATTTTTGCATCGTATTGTGACTGGTGATGAAAAGTGGATTCATTACGATAATCCGAAGCGAAAAAAATCGTATGGTTACCCCGGCCACGCATCAACATCGACGCCAAAGCCGAACATTCATGGCTCGAAGCTAATGCTGTGTATTTGGTGGAATCAGCTCGGCGTGGTCTATTATGAGTTGTTGAAACCAAACGAAACCATCACAGGAGCATTGTACCGAACTCAATTGATGCGTTTGAGCCGAGCACTGAAGGAAAAACGGTCGGAAACGGTCGCAAGACACGATAAAGTTATTTTGCAACATGACAACGCTCGGCCACATGTTGCTCAGGTCGTTAAAACCTACTTGGAAACGCTTCGATGGGAAGTCCTACCCCACCCGCCGTATAGCCCAGACATTGCCCCTTCCGATTACCACCTCTTCCGATCAATGACACATGGCCTGGCTGAACAGCATTTCCATTCTTACGAGGAATGCAAAAAATGGGTCGATTCATGGATAGCCGAAAAAAGCACAGATTTCTTTCGACGCGGAATCCGTAATTTGCCAGAAAGATGGGAAAAAGTTGTGGCTAGCGATGGACAATACTTTGAATAATCAATTTGTAACCATTTTTCCATAATAAAGATCGAAATTTTGAAAAAAAATGCGCGGTTTTCAATTTGTACTCCCAATATGATGCGTCCATTGTATCAAATTAATCTTCATATCTGTCTGCTTTTTATTTCAAAATGATTTCTTCATTGGAGAATCTATCCAATGCTGTAGTCGTTTTGACAAACATGTCAAATGAATTCCAATAGTTTGAACAAAACCAATTGAGTGACACCTATTATAAAAATTCTATATTTTTGAAGCATTGAATACAAATTTCGATATAAATCACTTCACACCCGTCGGAACCAGAAATCGGAGAAATTTCAATCAGCTATGAAATATACAGCTACTATATTATATCAAACTACTTGGATTAACTAAAAGGACAAGAATGCTTCTGGCAAGAAAAACACATGCAAATTTCCATAATTTACAATTGTTCCAGCTCGCCATGAAGTACAGATGATTCGATTTCGGCTGCTATTTTCTAAAACCAGCTATGTTCCGAAATCGTGAGAAATTAAGAAAATCTAATCAAATCAATGTCTACATAAGCATGTTTTTCTGTTCAATTTATTACTTGATAGAAAATATAATGATTCAAATTTATACAGAAGAAACGTTGTCAAAACTATTTGCGAAATCTAGTTGAATTGTTTTCGAACAATGACAAACTCTCTGCAGTACAGTTTCACACTAAAAATATAATTTCGACAAGGAAATTGGGAAAGCATGAAATCAAAAACAAATGAACCAATAAAACGCTATTAACAGTTGAAATAGCAAATATTCGATTAGACAGCGGTCAGTCGTTTGTTCAGCACAACAAGTCGAAGCAGTGTTTGTTTTTTGGCTGCAATTGTTCTGGATTTGATCAGTAAAATTGGGTGAAAACAACAAATTTTACAAAATTCAATCAAATTTTAACAAAAGAAACAACTCTTAATATGCACAATTAAAACAAATTATTACAGAGGCAGAGTTCAATCAACGAGATATTATTATATATTTATTAATCAAAATGAGTTAAAACAAAAACTGAACGAACAAACAAAAACGAAAGTGAGAAGATATTTTTGGTTCGGTTGCAGCAAAATAATAATCAGATTGTTCCAAAAAATCGTGAAACTGTGAGAGAGAGAGCGTGTGTGTGTTTTAGACATAATCTTACCCTCGTCGCAGCGGTTTCTCCGCTAGTCCACTGAGAAGCCGATGTTTTAGTGTCTAGAACTGTTGTACCTTGAAAGAATTCAAAACCGAAATGATTGACTTTTTTCTTCATGTTTTTTGTGTGTTGTTTTTTTGTTTGAGGTTGTTGTTTGTTTTGATAATTGTTGGTTTTTGTTTTGACGTATTTGGCTTTCGCTGGTTTGATATTGTCTAGAATCTAGATCTTAATTCTGTGTGCTTTGTTTGTAATTTGACAAACTCTAAAATCGATCAAAATTGGTGAAAATCATAGTCCTAATGTCAATGCTTATCACGAGAGCAATGATTATAGAGCGTATTTAAAAATAAAAAAACAATTCGGACGGAAGTCTTATATACAGAAAATGGATAATGAGCAACCGCTGGTGGATGAGATAAAATCGCCTTCAATATGAATGGAAAGAATGAAAGCAGAGGATGTTGGGCAGTGTGATGTGTTGTTGATGAATTTGACTTCTTACACAATACAGTGATGACAAAAGACATGAGAACACATTCCAACAGAAACATATCACATTGCTATTAGGCAATAGCAAGAAAGAATTTATATTCACAGAAAATTAAAGTACGAGTATGAATGTTGCTTACCAGTTGTCGGTAGATCGAAATAGCCCATGTCTGATGTATTCATCATCGAACTCGTCGTCATTTGTTGTTGCTGTTGCTGCTGTTGCTGTTGCACACCCATTGACATTGACACGTTGTTTGAGTTATTGTTGATACTATTATTGACAGTTACACTTGTATTCGGTCCAATCATCGCATTTTGCCCGATTGGACTTTGTGGCGGCCGCGCGTTATTCATCGTTCGCTCGTTCACCATCGTGCGCAGTTCTCGTCGCACAAACTCAGATGAATGTCCGGCATTATTCACACCTGAACAAGATAGAAATAACTGGTTCAATTCTTTGGCATTGAATATTTTTTATTATTTGAAAATGTTGACATTTTTCCTAATGAACACGCACTTTCATTGGATATTCTAGAGAACGTGCAAAAATTAGACACACAATTTGAACAAAGCGACCTTTTTCATCAAATCAGGTATTAGTTATTTTTAAAATATTAAGAAGAAACACACCAGAAAGAGCCAATACTTTCATAAAACTATGACAGTTAGGATTAAATGTTGAAAAGTAATTTCTAATTACAATCAAAGCACCTTATATTTCTTAATTGAACTGTAATTTGTTTGAGCACCTCAACGAGAAATCTTTCGACCTGACTCAAACACACATAAATTTCATGCTTTTCGCGCATTTTTCCAATGATATCGAACAATATCATATCAGCGCCTGTAAAATTAGGAACTTCATTTGTAAATAACCACATTTTGACACGCAAACAGCTGTGTGTTAATCGATTTCAATACGAAAATGACACGTAACCGATGACCGATCGTCTACTTACTACCGAATAAAATGGAACTGTTGCACTCGTCAAATCGAAAACCCAGATCGTACATCGATTTCAATGCATACACTAATTTGTGGCAAAGAAAAATAAGAGTTTAATGTTGCTTGGCAATTTTAACTGACTTCGAGCAGCCATCTCAATAGAATTTCAAGTGGCATTTTTGCTGCGGATATTCCATTGATTGACATCAAACTGTCAAATCGACACGAGATAGTCTTTTCACTTGAGATTAATCATTTTCAGTGGTGATTGAATGCAGTTATTTACAACTCAGTTTGATACAACACCAAAAAATCTACATTCTACAACGAACAAAGCTCCAACGACAATTTTTAGTGGACTGAAGGTTCCAAACGACGAATGAATGTGTTGCGACAGGATTAATCAAAATGAGAGACAGATGACACAAAAACAAGTGTGTGTGTGAAAGTGAGAGAGGGTGAGAGTGAGTGCAAATGGAATCAAATTTGCGAATTGATGTTGGAATGAAACAGAACGAGATGCATTGTTTTGGATGATCAACATCTAATGAATGCATCGATAAAATACAACAATGATATCTACAAATTACACGGTGAAAAACAAATTTTGATGTGGACAATTAAAACCAAAGAGAAAATATAAATTATAATTATTCACAAAATGTGTGGTGGAAAATGAGAGGTAGAGAGGAAAAAACATGGAGAAACATTTAGGTGAAATAACACAACAATAATAATGATAATACACTTAATAGTCGAAAAATAGAAATATGGAAAATTTACTAGCCGACAAATTTTGAATGAATTATGGAAGATTTAGTTTGATGGGAGGCAGTGAAATGGAATGGGAAAGGCGACCGAATTGCATAATGGCATAAATCTCTGCTGTTAAATCAACTATCATAAGAGTATTCGAGCATTTTATTCCCTCATATTAGCTCTCCAGCGGTCCATACTCAAAGTAGTTGGAATGAGATTATTTTCACCGACAAAGAATCACTTTATGTTCACTCTCATTAGGTGAAAATACTTTCATTCCTACTAGTTTGAATATGGGCCGGTGAGCTCTCCTCCCATGAGGAACAAAATGCTCCACTTCTTTATGGAAGGAATACAAGTGTCGGCTTAGCCGAAATACTGATGGAGGGGGACTTGCTGGCTTTTTGTATGGTTATTTATTTTTGTTTTGAGATTTGATGCCGCAAAAGACAGAGAAGAATAGATGGTAATATTTTCGTGGTGATTTTGGATTAAATGGAGATCGATTTGTTCCTTTTTATTTGGAAAAGATGATCAAGTGGATCAAGCTGAGGCATGTGATTTGGTTACTTATTGATAACATATTCATTCTGAATTTGATTTGGTGTATACAGATTTTTGTTCGTTTTTTTTTAATTCTTGATTTTAGAGAAAAATTATTCAAGTAAATTTCTTGTTTCCTTTTTTTGTGTGATTTAAGAAGACCCGTTTGTTCCATCATCGACTCTTACCCTGTGTACGACCATAGTAATCGTTAGCTGTTCCAGACGGATGCATATTGTACATCATCGTGTATGCGGAATCTGAATAAGAACGTGGAGATCCTGTGAAATGTCATTTCGGATTAAAATTGATTTCTTTTATTCACTGGCTTTTTTGTTTTTTTTTTTTTTTGGTAACTCTGTTGATTTTGGTTTGCGTAAAAATGTTTTTGCAGCAAATTTCTATTCGACGCCGTTGCTATGTTTTACTTCGATAAATTGAAAAAAGGAGAGTTTTTCGCTATCGGGTTGTTTTTGTGCGGAACTTTTTGTTCATACTTTTGATACATATGATTTTGGAATTGAATTTTTGGAAAAAAAAAATCCATTTTGATATCGAAATTTTGTCGCATGGCAAAGAAAACGGAAGGATATTTACGTGTTTTTTTATTTATTTCATTCGAAAAAACGCATGTATAGAAAGAGTGCGGTACTTTCCAATAGGAAGAGAAATCGGTACTTAATTCAAAAAAGAATCAAAAGAAAATTCTGAAAATGCCAACACCGTTTAAAATTTATCTTTAAACCAAAACGAATTTAAAAAATAGGGAGCTATGATAACGTACAAAATCTTCGTAAAAAAACTATAGCTAGCTATGTGGATTATTATTGATTTTTTTCAGTATTTCATGCGCATTACTTATGCAAATATACAAATTAGAGGAGGAAACTGATCGGTTGTTAGATAATTACTTGCACATTTCGTCAGCGGATATTAAGAAATTCACTATTGATTCAATCAAATAAATTGACTAGCACTAAATTCATAAGGCCATATACAGTGTATCAGGGAAATTACAAATGAGTGTGAATTTGGAAGAAGGTACTAAATTAGCTAAAAATATTGAGTTAATAAACAAGACATATTTACATCCAAAAAAAGTTTTCGTTCAATTTTAGAAAAAAAGTTTGCGTTGCGATGCACTTTCCAATTTAGTATTGAGCACTTGGCTCTAATCGACTTCGAAATAAAAGTCATCAATTCAATTAGTGCGGGGAGCGAAAAAAAAACTACGCAAAAAGTATATATTAAACTTCAAACACGATATTTATTTAGGGATTTCTATTTTAACTGCAAAATTATTACCGAAATAAGGCAGAAGAATAAACACAATCAACTCATAGCCTATAGTCAAAAACCGTCTACTTACCAGGCAGATGCTGCGTTGCGTTCGGTATACTTTGCTGTCGTGCCATTCGTATCTGTTGATTGTTAAACATATTTGGACCGTATGAATTTTGTGTTGTTGGGCTTGGCGGTTCGGTGAAACTTTCCGGAAATGAATTCTGCCGCAAATTTTGTGTAGCCGGTGAATTGAGCGAGCGTTGTCGTTGTGCTTGTGCTTGGAACTGTCTGGCCGCCGGATTATTATAGCCACTCTGCTAATAAGAAAACAAGAGAATGAATCATTAGATTGAAAAAATGAGATGGAAATTGCGGAATATGGTTTGGACAATCTTGAGAGTGGTTTAAATTTCGACCAAAATCTTGAAAATGTTTTAAAATTCATCTTACCTGCAATTGAGCATTCAGCATTGGATTCTGTTGCTGTTGCACTGATAATCGAGATTGAATAGTGGACGCATTCCATTGCGCTTGTGGTGTCTGAGGTTGATTCGGTTGTGTTTGCTGTGGCTGAGTTTGGTTGCCCTGAGAAAATTGTTGTTGTTGTGTTAT